>SJYX01023193.1:53365-182145 GCA_006410675.1 Oreotragus oreotragus
TCTGTTACCGCGTGTGGGGGTGGGCAGGGGGGGCTCCTTGATGCTACCATAAGCACGTGCATCTTCCTGAGCATCAAAGATTTTTATGTGTGGGAGGGGGCAGGATGTTGTTTTATTATTAAAAGAAACACAGACCCACCATGGAACAGAATGTAAACCTCACATGGATTTGCAAGATAAGAAGACCTCAAAGCAACGTCAGGATCACATGACTAGTCTCAGAGGTCCCCATTTCATACCACCTCCTCAGTCAGAATTACTTGGACAGCAAAGTTTGAGAGGCACTTGGAGAGACAGACAAGGTGCTATGCCTCTGCTGGTTTTCCGCAACCTCGCTCAACTAAGAACAAGGTTCACTGGTTTTTTATGCTGCTTTGAAATCTCTCACAATTTTCTGCCCAAGTCCTTAACAGGTAGGTAACAACCAACATAGCGCTTCAAAACGAGCCTCAGGCTGAATGTGAGACAACACAGACGGTAGCAAGAGACCCAGACAGGCCTAAAGCCAAGGCGCTTCCCACTTTCAGCGGGCTCACTGTGCGGTCCAGGATGCGCTACACAGCCCCTCCTGTGACCGCTGGCGACACTCTAGCACCATCAACCTTAGCCTACTTCATCTACTCCCCGCTTCTTTCCCCCTCTTCCTTCTTCCACAAGCGGCCTGCTTCTTTTCCCCTCCCCTAATTCTCGCTTTCCTCCCCTCACCTCTTGGCCACCATTGGTTAAGCGGAATTTCTAAAGCACTTGAGTCTAAAGAAACTACTGAACCCCCAATCTAAGAAAAAGTGCACCTGAAAATCTGGAGGCAGCTAGGCTGAATATCATCTTTAATCTGACTGGACTAATAAAGACAGCAACTTTGAAAAGTTAATTTTTTTTCTCATGGAAACCTGGAAAAAGACACTAAACAACTTTAAATCCATCCCCTTAACAATGCAGCTTGAACTGCTTCAAAATGAGTTTATATTAAGCAGGGATTCATTAATTAATGTGAAATTGACATCATAACCAACTGTCCTTGATTTTAATAGATAACTCTGAACTACAACAAAGAGCTTTGTATTTAGATAAGATACAAAAAACCTCCCAATGGCTAAGAAAATGTAAATGTTAGAACAACTGGAAGCATAGAGTTATAAAATTTCTCCTTTAGGGTTTTAAAATAGAATCTCACTTTCTTATAATAATCAGAATAAAATATTTTGGTTGTCTTTTTAACATTCTTTATAGATCGATAATTCTTAGATTAAATTTTAAAGATACACTCTGAAATCTCATTGCCAAAAAGAAGACTGAGGTTGTGCAATTGTCAAAGCTAATATTCTAAGACTGCTTATTTGTAAAGTCTATACAAAATTTCAAGCATTAAACAAGAGTGCCGATTCATATATAAAGCTACATGATAGCCACTACAAACACAAGGTGAATAGGTATGTATATCTAAAGTCAAACACAGAGAATATAAAGAAATATCAAATAAATCTGTGAGGCTTCTTTTAAAAGCTCTTATACTCTTTTAAAGTATAATGTAGTAAAGCTGAGAAATTCCTTTAAACTCCCACCTTGAATTTTTTAAATCTCTGGGGGGAAAAAAGCAGAAAACAAAAAATTTAAAGGATAAATTCTACCACTGCTTTGTCAATTTTCAAAATATCTTCCCTATAAAACCCAGTGTGTTGAGTTTCCACGCAGACCCCTCCCCCGACATTACAGCCTGTATTTGCAGTTTCCAGGGTGGTTGAGCGGTCTCCCTAGTCTCCTTAAGTATGGCAGGGCTACAGGCATTAAGCAAAGTGATGGGGGTGGGGGTGCGGTGGAGGAAGTAAACTATTTCCTATAGAAACAAACAAATTCTCAGGTTATTCCCATGAAAACTCAAATAGTGATATCAAAGGATGCTGGATTTTGGTCTTCCAGTCAAAGAAATGTATCGATGAGGCTCTCTCTGCTACTGTTTGAGCCCAGCTGGGTATTTCAGCTTCTCTGAAAATGAGGACAGCCAGACTTCTAACATTCTTTCTACCTGTAATTTTATGATCCTGAAAGTGTTTTCAAAAGCACTCATGAGCCTTTCTCATAACTTCTCTCTCCATTAACCTAAGACGCCCAAAGAGTGGGATTATGCTAAAAAGAGCCAGCATTCCACAGTCTTTCTTCTCCTTTCTCTCCACAGTGACTCTTCCCTTCCCCGGAGACCTGATGGTGAGCAAAATGAATCAGTGTCACTAACTCTAACCGCTATTATCATTTAACATAATGGAGACAAAAACTCAGCTCCAGATTACATTTCAACTCATCCAAATTTTTTGGAGGACAGCAAATATCTAAGAACTCTTCAGTAAAATTCTAGCACTCCCATTTTAGCCTTATCAATACTCATATCCTAACAATATAAAATCTCACTGATTCACACTGATTCAAACTACCAAAATTCACAAGTGAAATAACAAGTTTAAATCAAACAATAAAGATATCACAACATAAAAATTGTTTACCTCTGTTTCACTCATGTTTAACTCACAGAACACTTCAACAAGCTAGTATATTTTTCAGAAAAATAATGCTGTTTTAGTAACCCACATTGTCAAAAGGCTTGCTAAATCACAGAATAAGAGTTTTATAGTCTTCATGATTTACTGTCTCCTTCTTACAATCAAAAATAATAATGTTAACCTGAGCCCAAAACTGTGTTCTAAGCAGCCTCACTCCAGAAAAGTAAAAAAAGCAGAAACCCTGGACTCAGGAGACCAAAACAATATCTCTGTGTGTATGAGAAGAGAAGAGAAAGACGCAAAGTGCACCCTCTTAGACTATGTGAAGTCTGAGACACTGGAGAGGCCACGTGATCCCAACATCACTGAGCTCACAACACACACTGTCTCTTGACCGAGGCCCTGCCTTTTAGGGCTATACAACTGAAGCCACGTGGATCTGTCAAAGACATGACTCAAAGATAACTGTAGACAGTACTAGAACTAAGCAAGAAATTGTACAGAAAATTTTAAAAGCTAGAAAATGTGTCTCAAACCCAAGCTTTAAAAATGAACACCAACCTTCCTATAAAGCTTTATGAAGAAGGAACTACCTTGCATTTAAACTGAATTCCCAGAGTTAGAATTTACTTTTCTTTAAGAGACATTACTGCTATGGTGCTTGATAAAGAAGGGAATCTGATATTCCACATTTGGGCTTTGATGCATTTGTTAAGACACATTTTCAGACTGGTGACGTCACTTGATTCTGTTCCCTGGTTTTTCCACCAAGGGAGACCCACACATGTCATCGCATCCTTCTCCTTACCTCTATTGATAACAACAAATAGCTACTCACCCACATTCCAAAAATACTAAGAGACAATTCCTTGACCTCCCTCTGGCTCTCTTCCATTCAGGACATGATAGGAAATACAGTATGTTCACATTTAGCGAAATTCCATTTAAATTTAGAGTATTTAAATATCTCTCCCAAACTCTTTCCCTTAACTACACTTCTTTTTAATAAATAGAACCTTAGACGCTTCATTTCTCTTCCCTCTCGAAGTTACAGTAATTGTGGAACTGTTACTAAGAGGTCATATAAACTCAATAAAAAAGCAACTGTTGTTGCAAATAAATATAATAGTCAAATTAAACCAATGTTTAGATGCTAAAAGAATCAGTCGCATAAATGATGGAGCACTTGATCCAAATATCCAAATGATGGAACAATTTAAAAAGTATACACCTATAAATACATTAAAATGATAATCAATAGTAAGTATACTTTGAGGGGAGGTGGGGGGGGAGGGTAAATGCAGTTCTCTAATGTCACAGGATTTTCTTCCCAAAACAATTCTTTAAAATTTGAAGTTAATTATATGACTCAAGGATTCCAAGTCTCTATTTTGGGGAAAAAAAAAAAAGTAAAAATATATAAGCTTTTAGAATAAAAGAGAGATCTTTGGTGAATAGGACAATATAAAAATTAAGCCACATTCTTACGAACCTTAAAATTAAGCACCACATAAACTTTTACAGCATCAAAAAAAAAAAGCTACGGTGTTTAAATTTTCCATAAATTCTGTGTTTAGTAAAATTTAAAACAAATAGTTTGTTAACTTTCTTCCAAAAGAGTCAGACTTCATTAATGGCCTTAGAAATTTTTATTTTAATGTCATCTATCATTAGTGATATATGTGAACCAAGGAAAAGAATATCTTTCTTCTGCAATGAGCATTCCATGTCAGCTAGAGCATGGAAACATTAGTCCTGTGTTTCTACACAGACAGTCTTTCCCTGCAGCATCTGTTGCTAATTGAAAGGAACTAGAATTACAAAATTCTAGTCAATTTCTCTCACCAGCTCTTGCTGTGTATAAAGATTTTCTATGCAGGGGCTGAGCATTAGTCTTCCACTACAGATAATGACTACAGAGCTAAGAGAAACACGGAAGAAAACATTTCTTTTCTCTTTATATATCCACCAATACATGGAACTACACTGTGAGAAGAGAGACTGCTAAGCATACCTTCTGTTAGCTTGGTAAACTACAATTCTGTAAACATAACTATTCACCTGTAAAGTCCATTAGTGTCCTAGCTAACTAACTGTATATGTCTACTGTTTGGGCTGTCTCTTCACACAAATCTTCAGAAGTAACTGTCAATATCAAACCAAATCTGTCTGGTTTCTAGCTCCAAGGCACAGCAGCTGGCACGTGGACAGCACAGTAACAGATGTGTGCTGAACCTCTATCTCCACCTCATGTTTTGCAGCACGATGCATTAAAACACCTGCAAAGGCTGCCCTGCATGCGTTTTCTTTATGTCTCACTGAGCACAGAGATCTACAGCAAGTCTTTCTGCATCTGTCATGCGGTAGCCCAGAAAGTTTTAAACGTTATCTAAAGCATCACTCTGGCTGCTAGATGAATCCCAGATTAGAACAAGGTAGAAATGGAGGTCAGTGAGCTAAGGATAAGGACTGCAACAGTCCAGGGAAGAGATGATGGTGGCTTATAGAGGGGTGGTCAAACNCTGCTAGATGAATCCCAGATTAGAACAAGGTAGAAATGGAGGTCAGTGAGCTAAGGATAAGGACTGCAATAGTCCAGGGAAGAGATGATGGTGGCTTATAGAGGGGTGGTCAAACGGACAGCTTCCAGGGCTCCCCTCTGCAGGGTGTGACCGCTACAGTCTGTCCTGGCGTGGGCAGCATGTGGTAAGGGAAAGGGACTGGAAAGCCCTGGGAGCAGGAAGAGAGAACTGGGAAGCAAACTGAGCTTTCCTCTGCCCGCGGTCAATGGAAGGAATCTAGACACAATTACATGAAATGTGCTGTAAATGGGTCAGCTGGAGATAACCCCTAACTAGAGCCTGGAATCTGCATTTCCTAGCCCAGCCTTTCAAATGGGCATTTTGCTCCTTTGTAATTTAATAAAGTTTTATCTGTATTTCAAAAAATGTAAGCTGCCCAGTTATCTGGCTCCATACGGCATAAAGTCCTTCAACATTGTACTCAACCGTTATTATTCAAATACCTTATTGTCAAGTAGAGCCTACGAACCGCTTAAAAGTTGCTGCTGTTGCATCACTCGGACTCATTAGAGTGTCAGCAGAGAAGACACTGGGGCTGGCACCTTCCAGAGGGGAGAGCTTGCAGCGGCTGGGCTCTATGCTTCTCCTCATGCCCCAGGTGACGGGAGGGAGGCGGGGCTCCTGCCCTCTCTTGGCTCATCCCAGTCTCTAGCCTTGCTTGCTGCCACCACCAGACAAATTCGGGTGGTTTCCAGGTAATGTCATGAAGCAGAGAAGACACTGGGGCTGGCACCTTCCAGAGGGGAGAGCTTGCAGCGGCCGGGCTCTATGCTTCTCCTCATGCCCCAGGTGACGGGAGGGAGGCGGGGCTCCTGCCCTCTCTTGGCTCATCCCAGTCTCTAGCCTTGCTTGCTGCCACCACCAGACAAATTCGGGTGGTTTCCAGGTAATGTCATGATATGAAACCCTGGGCCCTGGGTTGTATTGTGGAGACCTGAACAGAAGTAACACACCACACTAAAGCAATTCAGGGGAGGCTGACAGACTTCTGCCTCTCTCACTACCCATATTTTAATTCCTTGTTGTCGTGGCGACCTGGCAACCATGTTCTGAGCTTTTACACAATTATCTGCGCAACTTGGGTCTGGACTCCCTGATTTAACGAGATGCAGCATTCCAGAGCCAAAAATTACTGGTTCAAGGAAGTTTATAGGTACCGTTACTGTATCGTTTTCTTTGTGAGATAAAATAAACAGGTAACTACCAGATGACTTCTGGTTGACTGACTGACTGTAATTCTGAGCTCTGTACAGTCCTGCTTACTGAACTCTCACCCTGCATTTCTGGTAGGGAAAAAACCAACAACATGCTCCACTTTCCATTGATCATATCACAACAACTCCATTCTGAATAGCCATCGGGTGTCACAGTGTTACCCAACCAAAGCCATTACAGTTGATTGATGAGAAAAAGGCTAACTGAAAGCTGTGACTGTGACAGGCACGGCTCTCCCTCTCCCTGCTGCTCTGCTGCTGTGTCAGGCAGGCAGAGCTACATGCACTGCTATGAAGGGAGCTTCAGGAATTTTCCGTGCTTTATCATCAATTTCTTAAAACCTTAGGATTTTTAAACATTTATTTGAAGGAAGTATTTATGAATAACTGTTTATTTATGAATAACCAGGCATCAGACCTGGTTACTTCCTGGTGATTCAAACTGACAAGATTTTACATGGTATAAAAATTGAGGATTTGGTCAAAGCAGCTTGGCAAGAGTTCTGGTATGTAATGTTGAACTCAGCTTTTCATCTTCGTGTTAAGTATCAGGAGTAAAAGATAGCTCCCTGTCTTCTTCAGAATAATATGGCGGTAACGTCAATTAACTGAACAATTGCCAAAAACACATCTTGTCTTAAAATTAAGAAGCTTTGCAATGCAGCTATTACTTAAAACTATTTAAGAATCTAATCTCATATTCCTCTTCTAAAAAAGAAATTTGTCTAAGATCATAAAGAGAAAGATTAGGAGGAAATAAGAGATGAAAATTAACTTTCTTTTAATAATCTGAAGCTTGACGTAAACCCCTTATTCCCCAATATCAAGTAGTACTAGGAAATGGACAGCGACTTTGTTTTTACACAGAAGAGGTGAAATACAGTATCAGTTTGTTTACCCTTATCAATTTTCTAGTTCTAATAGCTAAAGGATTTCTTCTCTTGAGAGGGACTAATAAATTATTTACTCAAGTGCCAAATAAGAAGGACTAAACACTCTATTACTCTGTCTCATTTTTAGCACTAGAGCCAAATCACATTCTGATCTGATAAGTATGGTTTCAAAATGGGTCTATTTCAACACAGTGTGACCTTAATGCAGAGGTGAAGGTGACTGGCCCATGACTAAGGGATTCATGAAGGCTTCAGGATGCACCCTGCCTAGGGAGCGATTCCAGGTTCCAGACCCTCAAACATACATAAGTGAAAGTGAAAGTCGCTCAGTCATTTCTGACTCTTTGTGACCCCATGGACTATACAGTCCATGGAATTCTCCAGGCCAGAATACTGGAGTGGGTAGCTGTTCCTTTCTCCTAAGGGATCTTCCCAACCCAGGGATTGAACCCAGTTCTCCTGCATTGCAGGCGGATTCTTTACCTGCTGAGCCACAAGGGAAGCCCAAGAATACTGGAGTGGGTAGCCTATCCATTTCCCAGCGGATCTTCCCAACCCAGGAATCAAACCAGGGTCTCCTGAATTGCAGGCAGGTTCTTTACCAACTGAGCTATCCAGGAAGCCCAACATACATAAAGTAACCCTTTAATCTTCCTTCCATCAGAAAGCTCTTGCCCTCCTGAACACGGTTAATTAAGATTTAAGTCTGACCTGAACCTTTTTTTGCCTAACCTAATATACTCAGGGCACAAGCTTCATCAGTACACAGGGGTACTGATGGGGGTGGAGTGCACTGACGGAGGGAATTTTCCTCATGTAAAATTTCCACTATTCTATGGCAAACTTGAAAAGATACTGCTTCTCTCAAAGAAGATATAGATTTAGTTTTATAACATTAGGAACTAAAGGCAAAAGATTAAAAGTACTTGCTAATCATTCGAGGAAAACATTAAAACATTTACTATGTACAAGAGAGCTACTGTTGAAGTTTTGCTTAAGGGTAAATCAAACAAAAGAGCTTCTGTTTGAAACATAACGTTTAAATATTAACCACAGATATTTCACTCTTTTAAAATTACTTCTATGGTTCCCTCTTGCCTTTTTCCTCCTTTTCCTATGGGGTGGAAGACTAGACCAGAAATACAGCCATACTTCCTGGTTATAACATTATTATTTCAAAATAATAATACATCTATATTCGTCTGCTTTCTCTATCAACTTCGCATGCTTAAAATTAGATTCCTCACTCATGGTGAAGTTACCTAGGACCAGAAATTCTGAGATCTAAATGATCCTTCTTTTAGACAACTTTGTTAAAAATCCTGGCATTTAAATTTCACACTATTCAAGAGCTGTCTTGGCTTTTTTCCTCCAAATGAAAATATTTTCAATAAACTCATTTCCATATTGCATATCATTTATGTACAAATGATATATGAGTAAAAACAGAATACTTAGAAGGTCCTCCAAGTGAAATAATTTTTTAACTTACTGATGTTAGACAAGAAATCAGTATTCCTCAGGGGAAAAGTTCTTGCCTTAATAAGATGGACTCCAGTTTTGCCAAACTTTGTATAAGAAGGCTATTAGATCATCTGACATCTGGCATCTCCTCAATATTCAATAAATCTACTTCGGGTAGATATATGATAAAGCAAATATTAATATTATAGGATGTTAACTGCAGAATCTAGGTGACAGATAAATATGGGTGTATAATTCTTCCAATTTTTCTGTATGTTTGAAATTTTTTCAAAATATAATGTTAAGAAAAAAGTTCAAAAATCTATTTTACTACTGAAATATTAAGGCCTAAAAAGTCTTAAATAATTTGCCTAATGTCATGCAATGAGTTAATGGCTGATTTCAGAATATTGAGTTTTGATCATTCTCAATTCCATCATAATATTCTAAATCTTAAACCTATGACGTCCTCATGGTATTTTTAAACCATCCACGGTCTGAGTCTTAGATCTAATTATCAAATACATAACTGTCACACAGAACACCATGCTTAAAAGGCAACTAATCGTGTGTAAAGCATGCTTATGGAGAAAGGCAGGAGAGACTATGCCCCAAAAATATATTCATGGATTATTTGACAAAAATCAGGCAAGAAGAGCAAAGAGTGGTAGTAAATAAATGTCATGCTTTAAAAGTGAATTTTGCAGATCGTTTTCAGCATGGTTTTTCTGTTTCACTTTTCACCATCAGCTGTGAGCTGTTTCCAAGTGTGAAATCGCCTAAGAGAGGAAGCAAAGCTGTCATTTAACATCTGGGAGCGTGGAGATTGGGCTGCGGTAAAAAGCACTTCGGACTTCTTCAATTTATACACACATTCACCTATAAATTCTCAAGTGTGAAAAGTATTCAATGAAAAATATCAATGTAAATCTCAAGCATTTATAAAGGCTCATAATAGGCTGGAAAATAAAGGTGAAGGACACACTGACAGGATACCATATCAACTTGTTAACACTAGAATGGGAAACTTAAGTGATTATGTTAGCATAAAAACTAACATATAAACAAATTTCACTCACGTGTCTTAATTGCATATTAAACTTCCAAATAGAGTCTTTTGTGTTTTTATGTGCTTAATATTCCTAGGACTATTTTCTAGCTGCTTTTTTATGATAAAAGACGAGACCACTAAGAAAAAAATACTGGTAAAAGAAAAAAATATTTTTGACATTTTATTTTTCCTCTATATTTAAAATACTGTAACAAAAATTTTATTCTATATTATGATAAGCTAATAGCTCCAGTGATAAAGCACATGAAATCTTTCACATAAATCTGTATTTGTAGGTGTGTATATACAAACAGAAATAAAATCAGAGTAGCTATAAGGAAGCCCTCTGGAGAAGAATAACCAATTAACTCCAGTTTTTGCATAATACTCCAGATTATTCTAAAATTTCTCCTAACAAAAAACAGGAGATTGATGTATGGCAGAAACCAACACAATATTATAAACCAATCATCCTTCAATTTAAAATAAATAAGTTTAAAAAAATAGGAGAATCTGTCTAGACATCTCTTAATAAATATCTAAAACTCTCCTCAGATGGAAACTAGATAGTGTTATATTTATATTGTCATGCTACAAAATCTATTCCCACTTTGGGGACTATTTCTTCACTCTTTCTTTTCCTGAACTCTGTTCTGTGTTTCTATGGTATGAAAGGAACCCATTTGCCACGAATGATGTTTATTTAAAATAAAACCTTTCTGGAGAATCATCCTAGATAATCTAAGGATACAAAGTGAATATAAAAGGAATGGCTTCTACTTTGAAAACAGGGCTGGGTTTGATCAGTGAATTCGTATTCTCAAGACCCTCTTGATGGGCCTGCAGCTGCAGCCATTTATTTGCTGGCTTTTTCACAGATGTAGACAGAGAAAGCTCCATGGTTTTTGTCTTTTTGTTGTTGGATTTATTTTCTTTAATATAAAAATGTGACAACTTTTTTTTTTAAGTTCTTCGTTTCACTGTAGAAACTTGTGCACGTCGGACATCCTTGGTAGTATATACATCGTTGAAATAACTATGACTTTTTAAAATCTAAGATCTCAAAGTTGGCAGAAACTATACTTAAATAACAGAAGGTGATCATTTGCATTTCAAAATTTATCTGTCTTGCTTTTCCCCTCAATTAGACCAAAACATGTTGATTCACAGGTTTCTCTGTGTGTGTTTTCTTTTTTAAACTTATTTATAGAGCAGAATAATGGCCCCCCTGCTAGTTTGGCATTTGCTCAAGTTTCTGTCGAATCTGTTACTGGAAAATTTTCTCAAAATATAAAGGCACATCATCCACAAGATAAAAAGATACACTGCTGATATTACAGAGTACAGGGCAGGTGGGCAATGTTTTTAGGACAAATGTGTGATAAGGATTCCCAGGAGAGAGGAGTGGTGAGGGAGAGGCTGCACGCTGTTTACACAGAAGTGAGTGGTTCTCATCACAATCTTCCGACAACTTTACACTCTAACCAAACATCAGCTGCTTAACATGCTTCAGAGTTACTTGGGCAATAATTCTAAGGTCAGAGCTGGGAAACAGGAGGGAAGTGGGGACATGGGAGACGCACTTCAACCCTTAGTACTACAAGGGGCAGATCAAAAGATAACTTAGTACTCTGTGTCCCCGTGTGTTCACTGATTTGTGATTTTAACCACTGAAACGTCAGCTTCTTATCACTGCTTCCACCCCTCTGAGAAGAGGAGCAAAGTCTACTTGTATTTTTATCAGCAGCACTGCTATTCAGTTTTGAAAGAAACAGTAAATCACAAAGTTTTGCTCCTTACAAATGCAATTCCCCTTCATTATAAGCAATGGGCAACCTGCAACTCTAGGTTTCAAATCTTCTAAACTAGAACACCAGCGTTACTTTTCAATTAAGGCCAACATTGATCTGAGTTTTATCCTATTGGTAAATTAATAGGTCCAAGGAATGAAGAGACTTCTCACATTGTTCAATATATCCCATAACACCAAACACTTTTTTTTTTCTTCACAAAACTTTTGTAACTCATAAAGCTTTAAAGTGCAATTCTTTTATACAAATAATTAAAACAAAGCCCTTCTTCAGACGACAGCTTTTTTCAAATGTTAGAGAAGGACAAGCTAGACCATGACAGCAAAAATCCATTAATGGTAGACTGCCACCTGCTGGTAAACTTTGGGAACTGTGATTGCTGGGAAAAGGCTTAAAAATTAGAACTTGGAAACTGATCTGTATTAAATTCAGTACACAAAACTGTATTCAACTGAGTACAGAGCCGAAAGTATGTACCTGCTGATGAACGTCATATGGTTTTGTTCCACATGTATTAGAATTCTCAGGGGGTCAAAATGCTATGGATATTAAACATATCTGTAGTTTGAAGAAAAATAATCTGCTAGAAAGCCAAAGTACAACCCTATGGATAGTTTTCAACAAGAAAGTGAGAAGAAAAATAGGAAGTAAAGAGTCTGTTATAAACATTAAACTACTTCACAAACATCTGGTTTTGATGCAAGTTTTATACTACTCTTAAGGATTTAACAGGTTTTCCATTAAAAAAAAAAAAACCTCCCAGATTTAATGTTGACCCTAAATCCTTGAATCTGAGCAAACTCCAGGAGATAGTGAAGGACAGAGAGGCCTGACATACTGCAGTCAATGGGGTCGCAAAGAGGCAGATACAGCTTAGCTACTGAACAACAATAAAGCCTTGAAGTGCATTATATTAACATACATATTTATATACATTGGTACCTAAAATATTATTTATTATCAAATTAGAAAGGGGGAAAGTCTGTCAAAAAATAAACCAGATAACCATAATAAAGTGATTTCACTATGAAATTTTTTTTGTTATCCCATTAACTAAATCATACTAATAAGATCAAAAGCCAGCATAATACTACCTATTTGTGAGAAACAAAAAAATGTAGGCATGCTCTATGCTCTGTTGCCCCTGGGAAGAAACAAAATCAAACAATCCTAATTTGGGGGATGAAAGAGAAAAGAAAAGAGTATAACAGTAAGAAGAAAATCTAAATCATTGTTTTCAGGAAATAGTCTGAGGATATCTGCTTGGCATATTGAAAAACTTTTCTATTCCCCAATAAAGAAATAATTCTTAACAATGAAAATTATAACTAAAAACCATATAGCTCTTTCAATCCTAATTATAATCATTTCCCATTATGCAGGGAAACAACATTAGCATAAACAAAATGCTGGTTTGCTAGTAAGCATTAAATACTGTATTAATCAACAACCAAAGTGATCATGTCAATACAATCCAGAGTGGTGAGGAGTAAAGCAACTTTGGCCATCCAAAGGAGCTGAAAATGAAAGTCGTTCAGTTGTGTTTGGGTTTTTGCAACCCCATGGACTATACGGTCCTTGGAATTCTCCAGGCCAGAAAACTGGAGTGAGGAGCCTTTCCCTTCTCCAGGGCATCTTCCCAACCCAGGAATCGAACCCAGGTCTCCCTCACTGCAGGCGGATTCTTTACCGGCTGAGCCACAAGAGAAGCCCAAGAATACTGGAGTGGGTAGCCTATCCCTTCTCTAGCAGATCTTCCCAACCCAGGAATTGAACCGGGGTCTCCTGCACTGCAGGCGGATTCTTTACCAACTGAGCTATGAGGCAAGCCCATAGTAGGCAAAAGGTGAACAAACTTCGGATTCAAACACAGCCCCATCTGCACTGATGACAGAGAAAGTAACTCAACCCCAATTCATACGCTTAAGAGACCTGTAATTATCAGCAAAGAACCTAACAACCCCAGAGAGTCTCTAATAAATCCCTAATTTTAGAAAACAAAGATAATACAGTAAACATTACAAAGATAATACAGTAAATATCTGACTCAACAGGTTGGGTCAGATATTTGGTTATTTCAAAACAAGAAGAATATGCTTCCTAAAATTTCTCAAATATGGAAAGAATTCTCTAAAATCTGTTCTAAAATGTCAGGATGGCTCATTACTGAAGTCACAACATTGTATTTTTTTTTATTTCAAATTTTATCCATTTATAGCCTTAGGAATTTTATTGTTTTGGTCATCTGCCTCTCACATCATAAAAATGATCCATGTGAAGAGGTTCAGGAGGACCTCCCTGGTGGTCCAGTGGTTGATAATCTGGCTTGCAATGCAGGGGACAGAGGTTCAATCCCTGGTAGGGGAACTAAGATTCCAATGGCCATGGAAAAAACTAAGCCTGTCCACAGCAACTAAGACCCAACACAGTCAAATAAATAATTTTCTTTTCAAAGAGATTCAGGATACTTAAAGGTCTTTTTAAACACTAAGAAGTTAAGACATTTCTACAAATTCATTGCCAGTTCTAAGAGAAGTATAAACCCATTTACTAGCATACACTAACAAATATACATATACAAATATGCTGTGGACCATATAATGATTTTATCCCCCAAATAATCTTTTTTAAAGGGTTAAAGAGATAACCAGACCCAATATTTTGTCAATGGCTAGTGAAAATATAACTCTGATAAAGAAATGAGAGCTGCTGAACTACTTTGGCAAGTGAGACATTTAGGAGATGGCTCTAACCTGGAGCACAGTACATTCTCTCTATGGCATCGCTGTCACAGGAGTCTTCAACCTCACTCCACCTGCTAAAATACGTTAGCTGAATGTGTCCTAAAAACAAAACGACAGGAGAAATCAAAACATTTTTCTCTTCCATTTTCTGCAGAAGTGAACTGTAATTACTCCTTTTGTAGCTAAAAACAGTATCATTAAGAATAATGGCATCATTAAGTACTAGAAGCTATTACTGGGGGTGAATTTGCTGCACTGATAATGAAGCTCTAGACAGGAAATGAAGATACTAATTACAAGATAAAACGCCTACTCAGTTAATTGGAAGCAACAGCGAATAAAAAGAAATGCATTTGCAAAAGTTCCTGACCTCTATCATTCAATAAGATGTTGTTTGGGTTCAAATCGCGGCACACAATCCCCTCTCTATGTAAAGCATCAAGGGCCACCACCATTTCAGCAGCCCATCTTTGAATGTAGCCCTCTGGGATGTAAAACCTGGAGTTTAGTGCTAATCTTTTATCAAGGTCCTCAAAAATCTGATGTATCTCCTTGTCTCCTTCTTGTGCTAGCCCACTCTCTTGCTTAAGCTCCAAGTCTCTCTGAAATATAGCAGGTTCCTCTTTAGCCAAATCATCAGTTTGATCTGTAAACAGCAAGACTTCTTCAGTTTTTAAAGTGTCTGAATTTACGTTATGTTCATTAGCACCTGAGAGTGGGTCAGAAATGTGGAATACGCTTTCTTCTGTGTTGTTTGCAGTTCCTGGTGACTCAACCACACTAAGTCCTTGGAACTTAGACTCTGAACTGTGTAACAAAGACATGTCTCCCGTATTACTGTGATCAACAGCTGGTAAAAATAACATCCCAAGATCCCCCTGTATGTAGTGTCTCTCTGTTATACTGTGGGCTTCAGGCCCACAGGGATCACTCAGTTCCTCTGTGCCTTTTTCTTCCTGGGCTTGGCACTGTTCAGTACTAAGCCTGAGGCATAAAACATCAGGGGTTTCCAACAGTTTACTTTCTATTATGCCTACATTAGTCTGTGTGAACTTGGTAGGTCCCATGGCCAGGCCATCTTTCACGGGCTCCAGTTCACCAGGCAGATTGACAAGAAGATCAGGCCTTCCTTCATCAGCACCACTGACATCATCAAAAGCAGCATCTTTAAAAGAAATAACGGGCACTGAGTCATCTGAGCCCCGGCTAATAGTGTCCTGAGCTATACTCTCCACCTTGCTTTCACTAGTTCGAACACTCCTGGGAGTGCTTTCTCCGTCTGACAGAGTGAAGAACGATTTCAAAGGTTCTGACTTTAGACTATACAGTTTTTCTCCAAAATCAAGTCCTAGGAGCTCACTAGTGCTGTCCTTACTATCTATCCTGAAGAATTCCATGGGGATGGTTTTAGATCTACTGAGGGAATCTGATGTTCTTGGAGAACTAGCTCCTTCAAGGCCACCGTCTCCAGGGAAGAACTTCAGCTGTCTGCTGAGGCTGTCGCTGTCAGCAGCAAGCTGTCCTGGGAAGTTTTCTACAGCTTTGGTATCAACACCATTCCTTTCCGTCTTCATGAAAGGTTCCTCACTCAAAGACCCTGGTTCGATCTTCTCTTGCCCGTACTCATTGCATAATGTGAGATAACTAGTAGTACACTCTTCTTCGGAACTTGAGCCAGAGTCTGGCCATTTTGGAGAGCCGTCTTGCCCACCATCATCTTGGTTGCTATCATCCTGAGAGCTTGGAGTAAGACTAGTCTTCAAAGGCAGAACTTGGAGCGTGGCTCCACCATCACTTCCTCTGGATTCAAAGCTGGTGCTGTCCTGGGGGCTACAAGCCGGCTGTTGCAGATGAACGTTAGCAACTGAAGACTTTCTCACTTCTTCGATGTCAAAGCTTTCCTCAGGACTTCTGTTGAGAAACTTACTGATATATGACCAGAGTTTGCCACCTGTGAACAAGTACAACCAAAAAAAAAAAAAATTAAGAACCCCAAATTAATGGTTATATACTGAAGCCATTAGAAAAACAAAAAAGTATTCTAATAATCAAAAGCAAGTCAATGATACCCATTAACATCAAGTATGTTGTAAGAAGCATTTTAATAAAAATGCCTTCTTGAAGAACAGTTGCGCATGGATTTGGGATTCACGACAACAAAGAGTTTAAATAGAAATTTCTGCAATGAAAAAAGAAACTAAATAAAATATTTTATTACTGGTGAGTACAGTTTCAAGCATATCGCCTAATATCAATTATTTTATAAATATCAACCTATTTCTTCCTTTGAAGAACTGGTTATAACAACAACTAAATATGAAATGTCACAGCTAAAATTCTACTTACAAATAATTAACTCTAGAAATATCTATGTTGTGCTCTGTTAATAATTTTTTCAAGCATGGCCACTGAAGCTCTCCTGACAAGAAAACAGTATTACAAAAAGAAAGAGTAAGTCTGATCCATAAATCTTAAAAACAGCAATTATGGGAACATACTTTGTGAAGATGTAACCATTGCTTCCAAAACTAGGCAATAATGCACTAAAAATGAAACCCTGAATTAATAAGAAGATGGCAATTTTTTCAGTACATTTTTAAATGTCGTTATTTAACATCATGTAACAAACGTAACTAAATCTCAGGGGAAATAATCATTGACAGTCAATTATTTGTGTAAAAAGTCAATGGAAGCATCCAAAAACTCTTTCTCCTTGGCATTTCACTTCATTTAAAGGAACTCAGTAAATAACATAAATATCCAACATGGTGCCCAGCACAGAGTAAATGTTATGAAGGGTAGTTGTCATAATATTATTCCTAGGATACTCAGACATCTACCAGTGATCTAGTTTACAGACTTATCCCACTTTTTAAATTCAGAACATTGTGGTTTTTAACTCTTCCCTGTGGCTTTTTCTTAGCTAATCTTCTGTCATCACTAGAGTATATCCAAGAGTCTCATTTCCCTGTATTCAAACTACTTTAAGGATTCATATATGGCTTTGAAATTCACTCATTCACACACAAAATAAGCTATGCATCGATTCCATCTTTTTATTTCTTTGACAACAATGATGACATTCCTCTGATCACAGATACCTTCCCTGGCACACTGCCAATAACGCCTACCATGGGACTCTCCTGGTGGTTCAGTGCTCAAGAGTCCACCTGCCAATGCAGGGACATGGCTTTCACTCTTGGTCTGGGGAGATCCCACATGCCACAGAGCAACTACGCCCACGAGCTGCAACTACTGAGCCCCTGTTACTGACGCCTGAGGGCCCAGACCCCGTGCTCTGCAACAAGAGAAGCCAGTGCAATGAGAAGGCTGCGCGTCACAATGGGTGAACGCGTGCGCACCCCACTCGCCAAAACAAGGGAAAGCTCGGGGGCAGTGACGGAGACACAGCGCAACCAAATAAATAAACAAGCAACGCCTACCCTGAAGCTGGGATTCTTGTGTGAAATCCAAAAAAACATGTCGTCTACTGTTTTCAGTCCTCTTAGATGATAACTACCGTAAGGACAGGACCGAGTCTTTTTCACCTTTATATATCTACTGCCGATAGGGTGTACAGGAAATGACAGGCATCACTCAGCGCTTGTTAACTCAGATGGTTACCCATGCGTCATGAGATACACCATCACGAAGTGGACACGGTCCATAGCTGTTAACGTTCCAGTAATCAGCAAGGAACCTGATAAAGTTCTAAGAAAAGTTGCATTTATTTTTAGGCTAATTGGGCTTCCCTAGTAGTTCAGACAGTTTTAAAAAAAAAACAACACACATCCACCTGCAACGCAGAAGACCCAGGGTTGATCCCTGGGTCAGGAAGATCTCCTGGAGAAGGAAATGGCAACCCACTCTAGTATGCTTGCCTGATGAATTCCATGGACAGAGGAGCCGGTGGGCTACAGTCCATGGGGTTGCAAAGAGTCAGACACAACTGAGTGACTAACACACACATGCACACACACACACACACACACACACACACCCTGGATGAGCTGCTCACATCTAAAACTGAGTGTGCTTAAATTCTTTATTTTTGCTCCCCAGATCACTTCCTCTTTCTGACTTCAAAAGCTTTGGACCATCTTGGACTATTTTCTCTCCCTGTTCTTCCTACATCTGACAAGTTTCAAAGTCCTATAAGATCTACACACGCTTCCCACAGTCCTCCTCTTCTTTTAATTCCTCCGATCACTCTGTGTTTCCTGGAATAATGGTACAGCTACGACTAGACCCCTACTGTCAATCCTTGTGGCGCCCTACCATACTAACTGCTACCCAAGTACGCTTTTCACTTTAGCACAGATCTTATCATGTCATCTCTCCAAAAACCCCAATCCCCCTGCTCCCCACCTACAGAATGATGTACATCCTCAGTCATTTCAGTCGTGTCTGACTTTTTGTGACTCCATGGACTGCAGCCTGCCAGGCTCCTCTGTCCATGGGATTCTCCAGGCAAGAATATTGGAATGGGTTGCCATTTCTTCTTCCAGGGGATCTTCCTGACTCAGGGATCAAACCCACATCTCCTACATCTCCTGCATTGGCAGGTGGATTCTTTACCACTGCGCCACCTGGAAAGCTTCACTGAATGATGTACCAACACCATATGGGCATTTAAACCCCTACTAATGCAGTATCAATCCATGATCTGGTTTTCTACCTCAAATTACTATGGCATTTTACCTGAACAGAATTTCTCCACATATAACCCATGCTGGGTTTTTGCTCAAATGAAAGCTGGATGCCAAACAATTGATGCTGTTGAACTGTGGTGTTGGAGAAGACTCTTGAGAGTCCCTTGGACTGCAAGGAGATCCAACCAGTCCATCGTAAAGGAAATCAGTCCTGAATATTCACTGGAAGGACTGATGCTGAAGCTGAAACTCCAATACTTTGGCCACCTGATGCAAAGAACTGACTCATTTGAAAAGACTCTGATGCTGGGAAAGATTAAAGTGGGGGAGGAAAAGGGGATGACAGAGGATGAGATGGTTGGATGGCATCACTGACTCAATGGACATAAGTCTGAGTAAACTCCGGGAGTTGGTGATGGACAGGGAGGGCTGGCGTGCTGCAATTCATGGGGTTGCAAAGAGTCAGACATGACTGAGCGACTGAAATGAACTGAACTGAACTGATATTTATACCACTTAGAATTTTCTTCCCTGTTAGTTTCCCCAATATCTGCTTGTCAAAATCCTATCCATTCTTGAAGGTCTTTCAGAATTTGTTTTCTTTCATCAATTTTTTACATGTCCCTCACTGGATACAGGGGGCTTCCCTGGTGGCTCAGAGGTTAAAGTGTCTGCCAGCAATGCAGGAGACCCGGGTTCAATCCTCGGGTGGGGAAGATCCCCTGGAGAAGGAAATGGCAACCCACTCCAGTATTCTTGCCTGGAGAATCCCATGGACGGAGGAGCCTGGTAGGCTACAGTCCATGGGGTCGCAAAGAGTCAGACACGACTGAGCGACTTCACTTCACTTCACTGGATACAATTCCTATTTTCTCAGAATCCTCTGTATCACTTCATCCCTCTTATTACATTGACAACATCCTGTTTCCTACTAATATTACTTTTATGCTTTCATCAGCTCCTTTACCAGAGTGCAAGGTCTTCATAACTACAAAGAGAGGATTCTGTGTAGTAAGTAACAATTCCTATTTTCTCAGAATCCTCTGTATCACTTCATCCCTCTTATTACATTTACAACATCCTGTTTCCTACTAATATTACTTTTATGCTTTCATCAGCTCCTTTACCAGAGTGCAAGGTCTTCATAACTACAAAGAGAGGATTCTGTGTAGTAAGTAAAATAATAGGAATTAAATATTTATTAGAGTTTTAAAACAATGATATTTTTACAAATTTTTGAAAATCTTTCAAGGAAAAGCTTATGCACACTAAAAATGTCATTTTTTTTGGTCATACTTTCTTCTTACTCTAAAAGAGATACATGTAATAGTTTTACTATGAAAAAAATTTTAATACAGAAAAGGACAAGGAGAACAGCAAAAAATTCAGCATATATAATTCAACCACAAACACTATTAACCATTAGTATATTCTTTCAGACTTTTCATAACTAACCTCTTAATCATAAACATTTTCTAATTTCATGAGAATACAAACTTGAATGGCTACAGAGCATATCCGTGAGACAGACAGATAAGGTGTTTAAATGTTCCTCTACTGTCGAACATTTGCTTCGTCTGTTACTATTAGAATTTAAATAATGTGTATTCATAGTTTAACTTACAAATACTTAACACCTCTGACTATTTCATCAGGACAGAATACCAGAAATGAAAGTGGTAGGTCAGGAAGTATGAATATATTTAATGCTCCTGATATGTGTCATTAAACTGCTTTACAGAAAGGCTATGCCAGAATCCACTCCCATTACAGTGTGTACCGGAGCCATCTTCATAGCATCTTACCTGTACTGAACATTAGCAAGTTTACTGACTTGATTAATCAACTATGGTTAGATAAAATTTTAATGCAATTGTTGGCATTTTCTTCATGAAATTTGTTACTAGCCTAAATGAGTACCCTAACACAAAATATAAAAACTGCATTTTCCAGAGAGAAAAAAACTGTTTCAGCTCATCTCCACTCTATGTAGCCCCAGTTAGATCTACAGAATATAATATAGAGCTACAGAAACAAAAATTTGGTCCTATGACGTATTCTTTTTTCAATTACAAAATCATGAAAACCACATAACTTACAAAAAATATATTATTCCATGAAGTTCCTGATCCACAGAAGCTGAATGGGTTTTACTTTCTACAGAGTTAAGATAAGGCCTAATACACAAGCTTACACAAACATTAACATTATTATTGTAACATTAATGACATTAACCTAGAAAATCTCATTATTGCTAAATCACAAATATAAATAGAAAATACCTAAAATACTTAATTTTTAATTCTCTAAGAATATAAATTACACTTCTTTAAGCCCTGTTGAAGCATACAAAATTGTAGATATTAGCTATTTAAAGCTACAAAAATAGCAATCCATAAAGTTTAATAAAAATTGTCTCTCATTAAGATTTTCATCTACTGGTTTTCTACAAGAGTGCAAAGAAAATCTGTTCAATTTACCTGATCAGAATTGGAATTGTTTTAATACATATGATAAAATATTTCTGAACAAATGATCAAAAATTATCTTTTGACACAAAAATTCTACTTCATGAAATTTATTCCGTAAACAAACAATAATTTATTATTACTTAATTCAATTTTAAATATTTATACACTTATGTTATTTCATTCAATTCTAATAAATTACTGTTTAAATAATTTATTCTAATAAATAATCAATAATTAGAATAAACTATTATTTAAATAACTCTCAAAACAAAAATGTACAAAGATGTATAGGGACAAGTACTGGAAACAATTTAAACAACAATTGACAGAGGACTACTTAAATCAATTTATTCCGTAAACAAACAATAATTTATTATTACTTAATTCAATTTTAAATATTTATACACTTATGTTATTTCATTCAATTCTAATAAATTACTGTTTAAATAATTTATTCTAATAAATAATCAATAATTAGAATAAACTATTATTTAAATAACTCTCAAAACAAAAATGTACAAAGATGTATAGGGACAAGTACTGGAAACAATTTAAACAACAATTGACAGAGGACTACTTAAATCAATTACACTAAATCAGCACAACCAAATAAATACCCCGTATCTATTCAAAAATAAATAAAACAACAATACTGCAAACATGTACTAGGCATTATTTTAAGTATTTTACATATATCAACTACTTAATCCTTACATCAACCCTATGTAATTATTATAGTTAACTATATAACTATTATATAATTCTTATTATCCCTATTTTACACATAAGGAAACAGAGGCATAGAAAGGCTAAATAATTTGTGCAAGGTCACCACTAGTAAATTATGAACCAACCTTCAAGCTAATGTGGTCTGTCTCTAAGATCCTTGTTTTCAATGATTATACTATGCTGCCTCTCTGAATACAGACAACTATACGAGGCACTGATAAGGACAGATGACCAAAGTACACTATTAGGTTGGGGGGAAAGCAAGCCACAGAACAATATGTGAAATGCATTTGTTTTTAAAAATCAGAAAGATGAAGAGGGAGTTCAGTTCAGTTCACTCCTGTCTGACTCTTTGCAACCCCATGGACTACAACACGTCAGGCCTCCCTGTCCATCACCAACTCCCGGAGTTTACTCAAACTCATGTCCATAGAGTCAGTGATGCCATCCAACCATCTCATCCTCTGTCGTCCCCTTCTCCTCCCGCCTTCAATTCTTCCAAGCATCAGGGTCTTTTCAAATGAGTCAGTTCTTCACATNCCCTCTTCTCACTAAAAACGAAACCCAGTGTCACCTATTAACAGTATCAAATACTATTATCACCCATGAAACCCCTAAATCAAAAAGCTCCCTGAGTCCTGTGAGTTCTCCCGTCCCCACCTTCATGACCAGTGACTAGAAGTCTAGTCAATTCTACCCCCTAAGTACGTCTCTTCTCCACCCTCCACTCTCTTTTGCCGACCATGATTTCAGTGTTTACTAGGTGCTATGCTTTACTCATGTGTAATCATTGTTAATTCTTTCAATTACCTAGTAAGATAATTTTACCATTCCTACTCCATATGTGAAGATATTACAGCTTCATCTGTAGAAGATATAATGGTGAGGTGAAGTGAAAGTCGCTTAGTCATGTCTGACTCTTTGCGACCCCACGGACTGTCTGTAGATTTCTCCAGGCCAGAATACTGGAGTGGGTAGCCTTTCCCTTCTCCAAGGGATCTTCCCAACTCAGGGATCGAACCCAGGTATCCCACATTGCAGGCCCATTCTTTTACCAGCTGAGCCACAAGGGAAGCCCATAATGGTAGATAATAATGGTATCTATCGTTTGTGAGAATTTCAGTGAGATAATCTTTAAAAGTGCTTGGTACAGCCAGTGGTTACTATTACTGCTGTTACTATTACAGCTTCTTCTCCTTGAAATGTTCGCCCAGCCCCTTATCAAACAAGCACTCATAATTCCATATTCAGCTCAAATGTCACTGATGCTCTTCTTCCTATGTTTTCCTACTATATATGATACCATATTTGGTTTTATTTCGTCACTTTGATCTATATCCCAACCAGATTTCAAGCTTTTCATCAGCATGTTGTAAGCAGAATAACAGTTGCCAATGATGCTCATACCTTAATCTCCATAACTTGTGAATATGATATGTTATTGGCCAAAAGGACTCTGCAGATGTAATTAGGACACAGACCTTAAAACAGATTACCTTGGATTATCTGAGTGGGCTCAATCAAATCACATGAACCCTTAGAGAACTGTCTCGGTCCAGAACTGTAATGATGCACAAAACTGATATGGCAGAAGGGGAAATCAGAGGGATTCACAGTATGAGAGAGAGGTGCTGCTGCTGGCTCCAAGACACAGAGGTCCACATGTAAACACAGGACACAGACCTCTAAGGAGCTCACAGTGAGCATGAGAAGGAACAGGCAGCTTTTAGGCACACAGACCAAGCCTTGGCTGAGAGCTAGCAACCACAGTCCTATAACCCCGAAGAAAGGAATACAGCCAACAACCTGAATGAGCTTGAACGTGGATTTTTCCCCCACAGTCTCCGGGAAAGAAAGCAGCCCTGCCAGCACCTTGATTTCAGCCCAGTGCAACTCATGTCAGACCTCTGATCCAGAGAACTCTGACATAATAAAGTGAGTTGTTTTAAGCTGTAGAGTTTGTGGCAATTTGTAATGCAGCAACAGAAAATTAATACAGGGCAGAAACTGTATTTCCTGCAACACATAACCTATCCACCTCCCAAAGTAACTGTTCACTAAACATATGTGAATGAATTTAGGCATAAAGTTTGGAAGGTAGATAGCAATGTGGGAATGGAGTTTAGAAAATAAGTCAGGACTAGAGATGTATATGAATAGCTAAGAATTCTCCATTAAAAACAATAGCTAAAGATAGGAGAAATTATCCTACTAGATAGAATGCTTTGAGCAGGCACTGTGACGGGGTTTAAAGAATCAAATCACATAATTCATTCAACAATCTAATAAGGAAGGTATATTTTTTCCTTTTCTTTTTGATCACACCATGCAGCATGTGGGATCTTCGTTCCCCAACTAGGGATCAAACCCATGCGCGCCTTGCAGTGAAATGTGGAGTCTTAACCACTGGACTGCCAGGGAAGTTCTGAGGCAAGCATACTTTTATTAATCACTTTTATAGATGAGAAGGCCTTTCCTGGTGGCTCAGATGGTAAAGAATCCACCTGTAACGCAGGAGACCTGGGTTCGATCCCTGGGTTGGGAAGATCCCCTGGAGAAGGGAACAGCTGCCCACTCCAGTATTCTGGCCTGGAGAATCCCAGGGACAGAGGAGCCTGGCAGGCTAGGGTCTAAGGAGTCACAAAGAGTTTGACATGAATGAGTGACTCTCACTTTCATAGATGAGAAAACAAACATGAAATTGTTAATGTGCTCAAGCTCACAAAAACAATTAGAGGAAAACAATAGAATAGGAAAGACTAGAGATCTCTTCAAGAAAATTGGAGATTCCAAGGGAACATTTCATGCAAAGATGGACACAGTAAAGGACAGAAATGGTAGGGACCTAACAGAAGCAGAGGATATTAAGAAGAGGTGGTAAGAATACACAGAAGAACTGTACAAAAAAGATCTTCACGACCCAGATAATCATCATGACGGTGTGATCACTCACCTAGGGCATCCTGGAATGCAAAGTCAAGTGGGCCTTAGGAAGCATCACTACGAACAAAGCTAGTGGATGTGATGAAATTCCAGCTGAGCTACTTCAAATCCTAAAAGATGATGCTGTGAAAGGGCTGCACTCAATATGCCAGCAAACATGAAAAACTCAGCAGTGGCCACAGGACTGGAAAAGGTCAGTTTTCATTCCAATCCCAAAGAAAGGCAATGCCAAAGAATGCTCAAACTACCACACAAATGCACTCATCCCACACGCTAGCAAAGTAATGCTCAAAATTCTCCAAGCCAGGCTTCAAGATCACATGAACTGTGAAATTCCAGATGTTCAAGCTGGTTTCAGAAAGGCAGAAGAACCAGAGATCAAACTGCCAACATCCGTTGGATTATTGAAAAAGCAAGAGAGTTCCAGAAAAACATCTATTTCTGCTTTAATGACTATGCCAAAGCCTTTGACTGTGTGGATCACCACAAACTGTGGAAAATTCTGAAAGAGATGGGATTATCAGACCACCTGACCCACCTCCTGAGAAATCTGTATGCAGGTCAGGAAGCAACAGTTAGAACTGGACATGGAACAACAGACTGGTTCCAAATCGGGAAAGGAGTACATCAAGGCTGTATATTGTCAGTGTGCTTATTTAATTTATATGCAGTAGATCAGCCCTGGGATTTCTTTGGAAGGAATGATGCTAAAGCAAAAACTCCAGTACTTTGGCCACCTCATGTGAAGCGTTGACTCATTGGAAAAGACTCTGATGCTGGGAGGGATTGGGGGCAGGAGGAGAAGGGGACGACAGAGAGTGAGATGGCTGGATGGCATCACTGACTCGATGGACGCGAGTCTGAGTGAACTCCCGGAGATGGTGATGGACAGGGAGGCCTGGCGTGCTGCGATTCATGGGGTCGCAAAGAGTCAGACACGACTGAGCGACTGAACTGAACTGAACTGAAGAGTACATCCTGAGAAATTCTGGACTGGATGAAGCACAAGCTGGAATCAAGATTCCCAGGAGAAATATCAATAACCTCAGGTACACAGATGACACCACTCTTATGGTAGAAAGTGAAAAAGAACTAAAGAGCCTCTTGATGACAGGGAAAGAGGAGAGTGAAAAGCTGCTTTGAAGCTCAACATTCAGAAAACGAAGATCATGGCATCTGGTCCCATCACTTCATGGGAAATAGATGGGGAAACAGTGACAGACTTTATTTTGGGGGCTCCAAAATCACTGCAGATGGTGATTGCCACTATGAAATTAAAAGACGCTTACTCCTTGGAAGAAAAGCTATGAACAACCCAGACAGCATATTAAAAAGCAGAGACATTACTTTGCTAACAAAGGTCTGTCTAGTCAAGTTTTTCCAGCGGTCATGTATGGATGTTAGAGTTGTACTATAAAGAAAGCTGAGCACTGAAGAATTGATGCTGGACTGCAAGGAGATCTAACCAGTCCATCATAAAGGAGATCAGTCCTGAATATTCACTGGAAGGACTGATGCTGAAGCTGAAACTCCCAATACTTTGGCCACCTGAAGCGAAGAACTGACTCATTGGAAAAGACCCTGATGCTGGGAAAGATTGAACGCAGGAGGAGAAAGGGATGACAGAGGATGAGTTGGTTAGATGGCATCACCAACTCAGTGGACATGAGTTTGAGTAGGCTCCGGGAGCTGGTGATGGACAGGGAGGCCTGGTGTGCTATAGTCCATGGGGTCACAAAGAGTTGGACACAACTGAGTGACTGAACTCAACTTAACTGAACTGAGAGGTGAAATATAACCCTACCAATCTAGCTCCAGGGTTCTTCCTCTTTAACTGCTAAACTATACTATTTATGTCAGTATATACATAGCTAGAATACTGAGGGTATACAAGACAATAACCACCATAGTACCATAAGAAATGTACCCCAAAAGGGCAGCAAATATATTAGTTCAGACATCAGGAAAAGAGACTGTAAGACTCTGATGCTGGGAGGGATTGGGGGCAGGAGGAGAAGGGGACGACCGAGGATGAGATGGCTGGATGGCATCACTGACTCGATGGACGTGAATCTCAGTGAACTCCGGGAGTTGGTGATGGACAGGGAGGCCTGGCGTGCTGCGATTCATGGGGTCGCGAAGAGTCAGACACGACTGAGCGACTGAACTGAACTGAACCACCTACCTGTGCCAAACAGCAAAGAGAAATCATGAAGAATAAGGACTTAGAAAGGACTACAGCCTAAGGCAGTTAGGAAGTCACTGGTAACTTTCAATACTGCACTATGCAGTGACCTGGGGACAGAAGCAAACTGCTCTGAGTTAGTAATGGGGGATAAGAAAATGGAGGGAAACATACATATCTTTCTATAGAGAAGTATATCAGAAGAAGGAAAAACACTAAAATCAAAGAGTTAGTAGGATTATCAGGTTTGAACTTTTTTCAGATAGGGTAAAACTGCTCCCCCTTGGAACTTGTATTCACCACCAATCTTGAACCTCCAAGTCAAGGAAATATATTCAAAGAAGCTGAACCTTGACAGTCAAATTAATATCATGAGTGCAAAAGGAGGCCCATCTCTGTAAAGGAGAGCTCAATAAACATCTACTGAGTCTGTAAAGACATTCAGTGTTCCTTAAATCTCATTTGTTTTCATATCAGTTTGTAACTCTCTTAAGTCACTCACCAGATTCCAATCCAAAACATTTCACCAGGTAAAAGGTATGAAAGCTGTATAAAGGAAAGAACTTTTTTCTACCAGAAGCTTCTTAATCGACTGGACAATATGTACCTGTGTAAATCAGCAGTGATATCTCTTTGATGGTCTCACTTAGCCATGAAGCATGAAGTATAGATTAAAAAGGCCAAATTAAGATCGATAAACATGGCTGAGAAGGGCTTGTTTACATTTACTTTCTTCTCCTACCAAGTTTGTTTGTGACTAGACAATGTTCACATTGAGGCAATAAACACAAGAACATATGTGATTTTTTTTAAATGTGCCCTTTGACTGTCAATTTCTCCCAAACAGGTGTTGGCTAAATGATTATAAATTGGCCTCTGGATACACCTCTTCAACTGAGCCGTACAGGGCTGGTGATAATATAATTAGACCTAAAAACATCAGGCTGGTGAATGCTTTCCATCTGTTTGGCAATAATGTTTAGTTAACAATAGTCTTTAAAAGAAGCACCTTCAACTTTAGTTCTTAAAGTTATTTATAGAGCCATTCTTAACACACCAGCACTCCGGCTAACAAGAGCTTTAGCCACTTGGAAATTATTAGCCATACGGCTGTATACAAAGAGAAACGACTGCATTTAACATCTGTATCTTTCCAAATTTACACGCTTCAACCTCATTTAGAGTCATTTCTTAATGAACAGTGCTATGGCACTGCATTAATATTATAGTTGCATGCACAAAGATCATAAGGAGCCAAACATTTTTTTAATGCCAACAGTAGGCCAATCTGTAATGAAGCTGTCAGCATAAAGGACAAAATAATAGCTTCTTTAACCCTCAAACAGAATTTGTTCATTTGTGGACTATAACACATCAATTTAAAAACTGCTCATGGGTTTGCTCACCTTTATAAAGACAAAAATCTAATCTAGTACTAATTTGATACAATTGTCTTTCCAATAAAAGGCTCCTAAAACCAGCTTTTATTTCATGATAAAACAAGTTGTATAACTCAAACTGTCATGAAATAATTATCTTGGACGGCATACCTTATTGAGAGAATACAATTAATGTATTTTTCCCTTTCATTTTTCACACTTACTTATCAGCACTATATTAGCATATGGTCTAACAGGAGAGATTACTCCATCTTTGCCCACGGTAATATATAGAATCACTGCTCCTAGCTGGAAGAAAAAAAAAAAAAAGCAAACAACTTATCCCTCTAGGATTAGCCTCATCTGTTCTTCAATTCCACCAGCACAGTGAGACTTGCCTACTTTCCTTTCACAACAGTAGCAAGAAAAGCTCCAGTTGATTATCAGTAAATTTTGTTAACTAGAATGGGGAAGACTTGACATTTAGCTAAGTTTAACTAGGTCCTGCCTCTGGAAAGAGGGGAGGTAGAAGAGCATATCAAAAGCATCAAATGACAATTAATTTTTAGGCACATGGAAAATAAATTTAGCGAAAAGAAAAGAGACAAACAGCAATAAAGACATGATGAATGTGGTGAGGAAGTGCAGAAAGCTCCCTTCACTGGAGATTAGATGTCATCTCTTTTTTAATTTTTTTAGATGCTTAATTTAAATGCTGACATTCACAGCCTGTAAGCCTCTAGAAGTAACTTCTGCTCCAATTCCTTTAAGAAGAAAGATTACCTGGGAAATCCAAGGGAACATCTCTCACTACTCTGCTGCCACTTACTTCACAGAACTCCAAAACAATTAATAAGTGGGTTTTTTTTTAATTAGTGTTTAAGAAAAGCCTACAGAGACAGCCAGAGTGGGGCAAACAGCCTTTCCTTTAACGGTTGTCACAGTTCTATTCGTGTTGTCTGGATGTCACCTGAACGGACTTCAGTTGTGCAAGTTATACCACTTAGAACTCACAGATAAATAAACCAGAGAACAAGGGGATCAACATAAGAAAGAAGCCAGAGAAAATAGAGAAGCCCAGTCACACCAGTTAGCTAGTTTTTCTCAACACAGTTCTCAACACTTGACCATCATTAGATTCATTAAACTCATCTTGGCAGCGTTATAGGTACTGGCAATGTTATTCTTCTGCAGAAATAGTCACAAACCGAAAGTACTCAACCGTTGCTTTCCCTGTCAATACCGCATGATGATAATAAAATGTTACTTACACTTACTGCTAAAACTTGTCTCATTTCATAGGCTTAGAATATTCAAAATGTATTTGACTGTTAATTCCCTACCTTATTCTTATGAGAGATATCTTATAAAAACAACAACCAGAAAACGAAAAGTACTTGTTGAACTTTAATACCAAGAATTCTTCCAGTTCTTCCCACCGGGGTCTAACTTGCTCTTTCTTGGACAACAGAAACTAGCAGTGCTCCCAGTACCACTGCCCAGCAACTAAAAACCAAAGGATACCAGCCTACCACTTTCTTCCATGAGAAACTGCAGCACCAGGAGCATCAGCAGGAACAGACAGTGGAGAGGCACTTCTTGCCCTTATGCCATGAAACCAATCTGTCCTTGATGGTCCTGTGCTCACAAAAGTTGTTTCACTGATAAGAACTGAAGTATGAAGAACAGCATTTGACATGGATACTTACAACTCTATCCTAAAAGATGGAGAGTTCAAGGATCTGTTTTCAGTAAAGCATAAAAAGTACCCTTGTGACTGAAAGGAAATAGAAAAAAAAAAATTCTTTGGCATCTTATTAGTGTTTTATTGGTGCTAGAATTTCCAACATAACACAACATCATGAAGTAAGTGAACAAACAATCCAAAAGGATACTGCTCTGTGGATTGATGGCAAAGCCAAAAACATCACCAAGCAACTTACAGAAGGTGAAATATCATTTTGAAGTGGGCTGAGTTCTCTAGGCGTCTATATAGCCTGGAAATATCTTCAAAGGCAGGAAACGACAGAACTGATCTACTAGGATTATATGGAAGTAGTATGCAAGATCCACACTGTTTTCCAGTTATTAAATTCCAAATTATCATAAATAAAAACATAGTTTAAATGTTTATCCAAACACATTTAATTCCCCAAAACATCCCATTTCAGTTTACCTCATTTTCTTACCTGCCTTAACTACAAACAAATTGGGGCAGGAACAAGGGGAAAGAATGACATTAGGACAAGCAAGCAACACAAAACTAAGCTGGTAAATAACTAATTTCTCTATGAGAAAACAACTGATCTTAGACTTCTTTAAATGCCCACACATTTGCAAAGGTTTGAGTATGCTAATTTTTTAATTAAAAGATATTTCAGCAGTGAAAGCTCTTTCATATGCACTACTGATTCTTCATCAAACGTTAACTTTCCAACTTAACACCAGTATAGCCGGTGGCAGCCTGAAGGTTCACCATCTGCTGCTACCCAAAGTCACTGTGGCCACCTTCAGAACATATGCATCAAAGCCTGGAGATAAGAGACTGAAGGAATACTGCCTAAGTCAGCATAAGGGCGATGACAAACCCAGAGGCAGGCAACAGGCAAGCTACCAGAAAATTTAGAACATCACGAACCATCAGTCACCTCTTCGAATACATACCCAAGGTCACAAGGGACTCTAGTGGCTGAACAGTCAAGAGAAATATTACCACTAATGGAATTTACTTAAGTAATTAAGTGTGATGATTTTTTCCTTAAAAGAGAGGGGACAGTTATTTTTTAAATCTCCTATAATTTTATTCATAGCAAGCATATGGTAAATAAAATGAAATATAAAATTGAAGTTATATTAATCTATGAATAATAATAAAGGTATAAGTATATATTTTAGGCAGTCATAAAATAAGGTACTTTTCTTTGAAAGATTTATTTTCTGTGTACCATCATACCCACCATTCAAATATAACCAAAGTACTTTGAGATGAGATTTTATAAAATTCACAAAGTAGCAATTAAAAACCCTGATTTCTGGCTACTGAAAAATGTCATTTATTTAAGGTAATGATCATATTCACCACAATACTGCATATAGAAACATAATATTGTGGTGTCTTTTAAAATACTAAAAAGAGAGAAACTCAAAAACCTGGCTATATTCAATTATGATACTGAATAACTGACATATTCATCTTAAAAGAAATAACTAATATGAAATTTTCTTATATATCATCTTTGATTTCTAGGTTGGTTATTTTGGTTTCTTAAATGTAGTTAGAAAAAAGCAATATAGAAAATATCATTTAGAGTATATAAAGCATCTTTCAATTCTTAATTTTAAAATGGCAACAGATGTATTTACTTAGAATTCATTCCAATCTTAATCCAGATAGTTTAAAATTCTTCCAAACGTCCACAGCAAATTAGTTATAAATTAAACCTATTATTAAGCATTCATATACCATAGGAACTGTCATAATGAAGCCCATTTGTCCTGCCCTCTATCAAAATTTAACACAACCTATTGAGCACATCTATCTACAGTTTCTACAACCGAATACAATAGCATAGTGTGCGTGTGCGTGTCCCAGGTGAACACAGTTCATATCTCTGTATACTTGGTAATTTCAGTAACGATCATGACGATTTCTTCAAGGGTCATAGTTTGTCACTGTGAGAGCTAAAAATAGAGTTCAGTTCACTTCACTTCACCTCAGTCGCTCAGTCATGTCCGACTCTTTGCGACCCCGTGAACCGCAGCACGCCAGGCCTCCCTGTCCATCACCAACTCCCAGAGTCCACCCAAATCCATGTCCATTGAGTCGGTGATGCCATCTAACCATCTCATCCTCTGTTCTCCCCTTCTCCTCCTGCCATCAATCTTTCCCAGCATCAGAGTCTTTTCCAGTGAGTCAGTTCTTCGCATCAGGTGGCCTAAGTATTGGAGTTTCACCTTCAGCATCAGTCCTTGCAAAGAACACCCAGGACTGATCTCCTTTAGGATGGACTGGTTGGATCTCCTTGCAGTCCAAGGGACTCTCAAGAGTCTTCTCCAACACCACAGTTCAAAAGTATCCATTCTTCAGCACTCAGCTTTTTTATAGTCCAACTTTCACATCCATACATGACCACTGGAAAAGCCATAGCCTTGACTAGACAGACTTTGTTGACAAAGTAATGTCTCTGCTTTTTAATATGCTGTCTAGGTTGGTCATAACTTTCCTTCCAAGGAGTAAGTGTCTTTTAATTTCTGGCTGCAATCACCATCTGCAGTGAATTTGGAGCCCAGAAAAATAAAGTCAGCCACCATTCCACTGTTTCCCCATCTATTTGCCATGAAGTGATGGGACCGGATGCCATGATCTTAGTTTTCTGAATGTGGAGCTTTAAGCCAACTTTTTCACTCTCTTCTTTCACTTTCATCAAGAGGCTCTTTAGTTCTTCTTCACTTTCTGCCATAAGAGTGGTGTCATCTGCATATCTGAGATTATTGATATTTCTACCGGCAATCTTGATTCCAGCTTGTGCTTCCTCCAGCCCAGCGTTTCTCATGATATACTCTGCATAGAAGTTAAATAAGCAGGGTGACAATATACAGCCTTTTCCTATTTGGAACCAGTCTGTTGTTCCATGTCCAGTTCTAACTGTTGCTTCCTGACCTGCATACAGATTTCTCAACAGGCAGGACAAGTAAATATTATCAAAATAACTGTATCTTCCAAGAAATATATGAATATATTATGAATCATAACATTAAAACAAAAGAAAGTAAGCATATTTTGGTGGTGCTAAAAGAATTTGCAAATACAAGTAATGTATGCAAAATTCAAAAACCAATCATTCTCACACTATTTCATTGCTCCAAAGGGCACTGAAATATGGCTGGCAAAGTGTGTTTTCTTTGACAGTCTAATATCTGTTTCCCCATCTATTTAACAGAAAAGATAAAAAGGATTTTAAGGATGTTTCTCTACTTCCCATCTAAAAGTCATTTGGCCAACACCTGGATTATTCATCCTTAGGCAAATAGCTAAATCTAGTCCTGCCCTACAGCAATACAAAACACATGTGATTCTCTGGAAAATAACCCAGGGAGTAATTATTTCAACCACAAATATGAATTTTAAATCTCTTATATTCCTATTAGCCGAATGTCAATGAATGTGAGCCATTCCTCAGTGATATCTCATATTAGGATGTGAAGCGAATGATTTAGTGAACAGTAACCTATACAGAAATGTCTTATATATATACATACACACAAACATAAATACATGAAAAAACTTTTACTTTGTATAATTTTTAAAATCCTAGGCCTATACATCTATTATTTCATGAAACATGCTTCTAAAGGACATGGTGTGTCTTTGTAAGAAAATAGGATATAAATACAGCAGAAGGCAGAATATAAAAGACAGAAAAATCAGGTTTAAAAAGGAAAGGCTGAAGAGCTAGGAAAAACATCCACTTAGGAGGCTCTTCTCAGATCCAAATGCTTTAAAAGCTAGATCTCTACACCTTTGTCATTCTCATTTTGATTGTCTGTTTTCTGTTTTTGTGAAGCAACTTGCCCAAGGCCACAAAGAGATTATGCTAAAGAGAGGTTAAAACTCTGAAGTTCTGGGTTTATAGGCCCAAGTTCAGCTTATGTCATTCAATTCCATAATGAAACCATTTATTTTTTTGGTTTGAATTCTAAGGTTCACTTGGGATAATGATTTGACACGGTTAACTTTAGATGAAAATTAACTCAAAAGTATGATCTGTTATAGGAGAAGGCAATGGCACCCCACTCCAGTACTCTTGCCTGGAAAATCCCATGGATGGAGGAGCCTGGTAGGCTGCAGTCCATGGGGGTCGCTAAGAGTCGGACATGACTGAGCGACTTCACTTTGACTTTTCACTTTCATACAATGGAGAAGGAAATGGCAACCCACTCCAGTGTTCTTGCCTGGAGAATCCCAGGGACGAGGGAGCCTGGTGGGCTGCCGTCTATGGGGTTACATAGAGTCGGACACGACTGAAGTGACTTAGCAGCAGCAGCATGATCTGTTATACTTAGCTTTAGATACATTTTTTTTTTTTTTGCATTTGCCAGAAACACCTAATACTCTAGTGCTGATAAAAAATATCCATGAAATTAAAAGACACTTATTCCTTGGAAGAAAAGTTATGATCAACCTAGACAGCATATTAAAAAGCAGAGACATTACTTTGCCAACAAAGGTCCAGCTAGTCAACGCTATGGTTTTTGCAGTAGTCATGTATGGATGTGACAGTTGGATTATAAAGAAAGCTGAGCACTGAAGAATTGATGCTTTTGAACTGTGGTGTTGGAGAAGAATCTTGAGAGTCCCTTGGACTGCAAGGAGATCCAACCAGTCCATCCTAAAGGAAATTAGTCCTGAATATTCATTGGAAGGACTGATGCTAAAGCTGAAACTCCAATACTTTGGCCACCTGATGCGAAGAACTGACTCACTGGAAAAGACCCTGATGCTGGGAAAGATTGAAGGTGGGAGGAGAAGGGGACAACAAAGGATGAGATGGTTGGATGGCATCACCAACTCAATGGTCGTGAGCTTGAGTAAACTCCAGGAGTTGGTGATGGACAGGGAAGCCTGGCGTGCTCCAGTCCATGGTGTCTCAAAGAGTCAGACACAATTGAGTGACTGAACTGAACTCAACTGAACTCCATTTTCATCTGTCTGGTTTTTAAAAACAAATGGATTTCACATATTGTTCAGTAGCTTGCTCTTCCGCCCGTCCTAATAGTGTGCTGTGATCATCTTTCCTTATCGGTGCCTCATATAGGTGTCCACATCCAGAGAGGCAGCATAGTATAGTGACTGAAAACAAGGAGCCAACAGTCGGGCACAACTGAGCGACTGAACTGAGACTGAGAGTGATTCATACTCTGCCTTAATGTCTTCATCCGGCTGCTAAATGTGCTGTCAATACACTCCAATAAATTTACAGGTTCTGGAAACTGAAATAAGTTCCTAAAAAATAGCAAAGATATGCACATAGTTTGCATATGGTGTTCAAAATTGGAGTAGTGTGTACTTAGCAAATGCTACGTTACAAAGGTAACAGGCTGACACAGAGCTTACATCTTCAAGTCAATCATATGTATCCAACTAAGTTACCAACGTCAGAGACAGCTGATTCCAATGCGGAAAAAAATGCTTCAAGGGCAAGAAAGCTTTAGATGCTATTATTATTAAATGTTTTAAATGAGTTTTACACTTTTTATAGCAGATGGAGTTGAAATTTTGGTACTGATTAAAATTTAACAGTGTTTTCATATGACCTAGAACATTTATTTAGTTTAAAAATCCAAGCGTTGATGTTCTTAAAAACATTCCAAAATATTTCAAAGCACATACGAAACACAAAGACACAACACTCATTCTCAAACTGACAATTTCATTGACTGCAACTATTTCCCTGCCAACAACCTACACGTGTATTCCATGAGATGGTGGAAAAGAGAGGAGGATGAATGCTTGGACAGTTTTCAAAACCCCTCTCTTGCTCTGATCCTGAACATGCGGTAGAGTTTGAGGTGCAGCCTCAGAGGGTATGTGAAATCTTAAAATACATGTATTATTTCTTTTTGTCCCCTTTATAATTATTCAGCAAGCATTTATTAAATCCTCACTGGATAGACAGCAATATATTTAATTAGGCATTATCAAAGAAAGAAAGAGAGGTAAATAAGGTATACTTTCTGCCCTCTAGGACAGGTTAACAATATATTTAAGGCAACTAAAGTGAAAATAAGACACAAACGAATGTTAAGTTTAATTCAAAGAAAGGAAAGATGAATATTACAGTTGAGGAGGTAAGCTTTCAACTACGTCGTGAAGACTGGACTATATACAGGTAGGCAGGAAGAAAAAAAGAAGAAAAAATTCACAGTTGAAAAAGCTAGAAAAAAAGCTCTTGAGTCTTGCACACTTCTGTATACTGGCATTCCTTTAGCCTTCTAAGAGTTACCCTACTCATTTCTCATGTCTTTACTTTCTTTAAAAAGCCTCTGGAGAGCTCCAAGTTAGGTACCCCTCTTACATGTTCTCATAATACTCTACTGTACTTCCCTCACTGAAACAGTTTCACATTGTATTGTAACTGCTATTTCCCACTAAATTATAAACTCTGAGAGGGTAGAGATGAGGTGATTTATTCACCATTACATCTCCAGTGGCTATTATCACATTTGACATATAGCAAGAGCTCAACAAAATCACTGCAGATGGTGATTGCAGCCATGAAATTAGAAGATTTGGAAGGAAGCATATGAAAAAGCAGAGACATTACTTTGCCAACAAAGGTCCATCTAGTGAAGGCTATGGTTTTTCCAGTAGTTATATATGGATGTGAGTGCTGAAGAATTGATGCTTTTGAACTGTGGTGTTGGAGAAGACTCTTGAGAGTCCCTTGGACTGCAAGGATATCCAACCAGTCCATCCTAAAGGAGATCAGTCCTGGGTGTTCACTGGAAGGGCTGATGTTGAAGCTGAAACTCCAATACTTTGGCCACCTGAAGTGAAGAGCTGAGTCATTGGAAACGACCCTGATGCTGGGAGGGATTGAGGGCAGGAGGAGAAGGGGACGACAAAGGATGAGAAGGTTGGATGGCATCACTGACTCAGTGGACATGAGTTTGGGTAAATTCTGGGAGTTGGTGATGGACATGGAGGCCCGGCGTGCTGTGGTCCATGGGGTCAAAATAGTTGGACACAACTGAGTGACTGAACTGAACTGAGGAGCTCAACAAGTATTTTCTGAATTAATGAATGAATGAGAAAATAGAAATAGAAAAGACCTGGAGAGAAATGGTGAGGAGGTACATCAATTAGAATAAATGGTCCCTACCTGTTTTCAAGATAATGTGAGTAGAGAGCTATCATTCATTTATTTGTTCATTTTTTTCAACACGTATTTATTGAGTATCTGCTGTTTCTAAGTCACTCTGCTAACTGTCAACTATGCTAAATGTCAAAAACACAAAATTAAATAAGACATAGTCACCAAGCTGGTATTTGACATCTTATAGAGGCTTTCTCTTCAAAGACACATTATCTTCTGCCCAAGATTTAGACTATCTTTCCTGTCTAAAATTAATAGATGTCTATGATAGTGTATCAAAATACACAAAAATGTTAATTTTTAGGAAAAAAGAAGAAAAATACTTGGTATTTGAGGCATGTGAAGGCTTGCTGGAGGAAGCACAGAAATAGTATGAAAAACTACCATACATGAATTTCCCTGGTGGTCCAGTGGCTAAGATTCTGCACTCCCAATGCAGAGGGCCTGGGTTCAATCCCCAGTCAGGGAACTGGATCCCGTATGCCACAACTAAGAGTTCACATGCCACAGCTAAGCCCACACACCACAGTAAAGATCGAGGCTCCTGCACACTGCAGTTAAGACCCGGAGCAGCCAAATAAATAAATGTTTAAAAAATAAATCTACCATATAATATGGATGAATGCTATGGCAGAAAGGTTCAAGGCATTAAAAAGACACAGCAAAGGATATTTTAAAATATCACACAGTAGAGGTAAGCAAGGTAACCTTCCAAGAAAACATAACAATTCAGAATGAGACAAAATTAAGTGAGGAAGGGGAAAAAAAAGTCACTCCTGGTAGAGGGGTACATCCTGTGTAAAACATGTCACCCTGTGTCCCTTACAAGTTCCACAGGGCTGTACCCAAGGAAGCATGCTGAGGTGGTCTGGGAATGGTCTTTGCAGGCTTAGGTAATAAGTGCAAACAGTATCCTAAAAATCTATGTCATGGTATTAAAGACTTATAAGCAAGAGAGTTATTAGCTTTAGAAAAATCACTTTTCTAAAGCATCCATTTTATGAATTATTCTGACAGCAGTGTCAACAATGAACTGGAGGAAAATCAGATTAGAGGCAAGTATAGTATGTATTAAAAGGGGGATAAAGAGAATAGTGTATGCCTTTAAACTTACAAGTAACTTGGGATTCCCAAGTTTTGATTTGAAACAGTTGAAGGTTAGTTGTAACTAGCAGTGCCAAGAAGGTATTGGGTCAACTTGAAATAATTATTCTAGCTATATGTCATCTACAGGATTCTTTGTCCTATTTTGGTGAAAAAAAAAATTGTTAACTTGAAAAAGGTCAACAAAGACATGTTGATCAAAATCATGGANCAACAAAGGTCCATCTAGTCAAAGTTATGGTTTTTCCAGTAGTTATGTATGGATGTGAGAGTTGGACTACAAAGAAAGCTGAGAGCCGAAGAATTGACCTGTGAATTTTTTGAATTCTTTGAATTCTTTTGAACTGTGTTGTTGGAAAAGACTCTTGAGAGTCCCTTGGACTCCAAAGGAGATGAAACCAGTCAATCCTAAAGGAAATCAATCTGGAATATTCATTTAAAGGGCTGATGTTTAAGCTGAAATTCCAATACTTTGGCCACCTGATGCGAAGAACTGACTGATTGGAAAAGACCCTGATACTAGGAAAGACTGAAAGTGGGAAAAGAAGGGGACAACAGAGGATGAGATGGTTGGGTGGCATCTCTGACTCAGTGAACATTAGTTTGAGTAAACTCCAGGAGTTGGTAATGGGCAGGGAAGCCTGGTGTGCTGCAGTCTATGGGGTCACAAAGAGTTGGACACAACTGAGCAACTGAACTGAACTGAACTGTTTAGTCTCTTAATAGTCTTTAAATGAATAGAGTTTATTCAATTTAATACAGCACAATTTAATGTTTATTTCCTTTTACAATTAGCTTTTTCAGTGTCTTAAGGCAACTTTGAAGACATTCTATTTTCCTCTAAATGATTTAGTTTATACTTCCAGACATAGATCTAATGACTATGTGGAATTAATTATTGTGCTTTGGGATGGAAGTCCAATGGAGCACACATCATTTATTAAAGAGAGCATCCTTTCTCTACTGTAACAGTGTCAACTTTGCCTTGAATCTGGTGACTATTCTTTATAGGTCTGTTTTTGACATTCTAGTATGTTTGTTCTTGCACCAAATCTACTCTGTATTAATTAACCAAATACATTTTTATTAAAATAATTTTAATCATTTGACAAAACCACAATGGTTTTCCTTAATAAAAATAATAGTTCTAATTATGTTACTATAAATTCAAATTTAACATTTTGAATAATAACAACTTCTATTGATTTTCATTTAAATATGAAAAGTATCAGTTCAGTTCAGTTCAGTCGTTCAGTCGTGTCTAACTGACTCTTTGTGACCCCATAATTGCAGCACGCCAGGCCTCCCTGTCCATCACCAACTCCCGGAGTTCACTCTGACTCACATCCATCGAGTCAACCCCCAGTAAGAGACTGGAAAGTTCTTTTCTAAGAAAACCAAGTAGCCTAAAAGATAAGGCATATAGATACTGAAACTATTAGGTCTCCTAATAAAATATCTGTATCATTACCCAAATTGAAGGTCACCAAATGCCCAACTCAACAAATGAAAATAAAATAAAATAAAATCCCACCAAAACAAATCACTGTGAAATTCTGAAACAGTAGGGTCAGAAAGAAGAGCCTATGGGCCTCCATTAAGCACAAAGAAGGTGGGGGTGGGGGAAAGGTCAGGAACTGGAATTCAATATAGAAGACTGATGGAAGGAATTCCCAGGAAAACAAGTGAAAGTGTGATGAGGGCAGCTATGCAGAAGACCAAGAGAACAAACCAATCTAGACTTGAGAAGAGCAAAGAAGGAATCCAAGAGAGAAGTCTACGAGAAAACCACTGATCCAAAGTACTGTCGGAGGCACCGGATGGTACTGAGACATTTTTAAGTTTTATCAAATGGTTTAGTAATAAATGTAAAAAATAAAAAGGACAGGGACATAGGAAAAAATAAGAGAAGCGTGATGGGGACAGAAGGAACCAATTTATTAACCCTAAGGAACAAAAAGTGTGTACAAGGAAAGTCTGAAGATATTTCAACAGATTGAAATTTTGGTCAAATTTAAGCAAAATAAAACTAGAAGAAACAAACAGAAAAACAATACCAACTGGAAAGACAACACACTGTCTTGATATAACTAAAAAATGGTTATTGGAGAAGGGCAGTACTAAGGACTAAAGCAGCAGTACCTGGCTCAAGAGAAAAAAAAAAAAGCCTTTCTAAGAGTTTCAACTGTGTAAAATGGAATGACTGACTGAGACATTGAGCAGCTCAGTCTCTACTCACACTTCTTTATAGTCCCTTCCATGTTGTTTTAGAATTTACATACTGACCTGTATCTCTCCTGCTAGACTAAAAAGAAGAAACAAGTCCTATACAGCACCCAGCAGTGGCTGTCACATGGTGGCATTCAAAAGAAGCTTGTTAAATTAACAAAAAGAGCCTGAAGCTGAGCAGCCACTCAGTGGGGCACTACAGATGGGCCACAAGATCTGTAATTCATTGGGTCAGATGACCTTAAAGTCCTTTCTAACCCTGAGCTTGAATATGCCAAGCCATTAGGAGGTAAAATGAAACTAGCTCCTTGATCCCCAAATTACTTAGGTTATCATACTATAAAACTGTCCATACAAATCTATCCCTAAAAATACATTAATCATACTTTAAATACAAAAAGAATGAGTTCTTTAGAATAAAAAAATACCCTATTAATCTATTAACATTAATATCACAGATAAAGGGTTTTGCAAGTATAGAATTCATTTTTATATGTTCAATTACAGTTAAGACGTATGTTTCCAAGAGAAAGAACAAGATATTAAAGTACTGAACATAATGAAACAACCAAAATGCATGTGTGTGTGTGTTTATCAAACATGTAGCTGTCCCTTGTTTTAAAAAACAGGTATATTAGATGCCATTCTTTAAAGATGATATTACTAGCCATAATCAACGTCTACTTTGATTTCCTGTATAAAAACTGTGGCTAAACTACATGCCCTTCAACAATATGCATAAATTAGCTTGTGGTTATCAATGTTAAAGGGCTTCCCTGGTGGCTCAGAGGTTAAAGCGTCTGCCTCTAATACAGGAGACCTGGGTTCGATCAAAAAAAATACCCTATTAATCTATTAACATTAATATCACAGATAAAGGGTTTTGCAAGTATAGAATTCATTTTTATATGTTCAATTACAGTTAAGACGTATGTTTCCAAGAGAAAGAACAAGATATTAAAGTACTGAACATAATGAAACAACCAAAATGCATGTGTGTGTGTGTTTATCAAACATGTAGCTGTCCCTTGTTTTAAAAAACAGGTATATTAGATGCCATTCTTTAAAGATGATATTACTAGCCATAATCAACGTCTACTTTGATTTCCTGTATAAAAACTGTGGCTAAACTACATGCCCTTCAACAATATGCATAAATTAGCTTGTGGTTATCAATGTTAAAGGGCTTCCCTGGTGGCTCAGAGGTTAAAGCGTCTGCCTCTAATACAGGAGACCTGGGTTCGATCCCTGGGTCGGGAAGATCCCCTGGAGAAGGAAATGGCAACCCACTCCAGTATTCTTGCCTGGAGAATTCCATGGACGGAGGAGCCTGGTAGGCTACAGTTCATGGGGTCGCAAAGAGTCGGACACGACTGAGCGACTTAACGTATCACGTAACGTATCAATGTTATCAGCACAATCCAACTCTATTGTTAACTATTCCTTAGCTCCTTGAAGCAGTTTTAGGTTCACAACAAAATTGAACAGAAACTACAAAGTCTCCATACATTCCTCCTGCCCCCAAACGCCCCACAAGCTCCACCATTATGAACATCTTGCAGCAGTGGTACGTTTGTTGAAACTGATGAACCTACAGTGACACATTATTATCACCCAAAGATCACAATTTAGAGTCCACTCTTGATATTTCAATGGTTTTTGACAAATGTACATGTATCCACCATTATAGCAGAATAGTTTCACTGCCCCCCAAAATTCCGTCTCTACCTATTCATCCTTCCTTCCTCCCCTTAATCCCTGGTAATCACTGATCATTCTACTATCTCCCTGACTTTGTGACCTTTCCAGAATGTCATATACTTACAGTCGTACCACACGTGCCCTTTTCAGGTTTTATCTTTTACTTGCTTGGGCTTCCCAGGCGGGTAAAGAGCCCACCTGCCAACGCAGGAGACATGAGAGATGCAGGTTCAGTCCCTGGGTCGGGAAGATCCTCTGGAGGAGGAAATGGCAACCCACTCCAGTGTCTCTGCCTGGCGTCCTATGGACAGAACCTGGAGAGCTACAGTCACAGGGTTGCAAAGAGTCTAACGCAGGCAGCACGCAAAGAGTCCAACGAAGGCAGCACGCACATCTTTCACTCAGTGCTATGCACTTAAGGTTCCTCCGTGTCTTCACAGTTTGATAGCTCATTTCTTTTAAGTGCTGAATAATTTTCCATTGTCTAGATGTACCACAGTTTATTCATCCCATGAAGGGCATCTGGTTGCTTCCAACTTTTGGCAATTATGAATAAAGCTGTTATAAATATACACATGTAGACTTCTGTGTGGATGTTAACTTTTCAGCTCATTTGAGTAAATAATAAGCACCATTGCTGGATTATATAGTAAAAGTATGTTTAGTTTGGTGAGAATCTGTCAAATGTCTTCCAAAGCGGCTACACCGTTTTGTACTCCAGCCAGCAATGAATGCAAGTCCCTGTTGTTTCACATCCTCGCCAGCATTTGGCGTTGTCAGTGTTTCAGATTTGGGCCATTCTAATGGCTTCCCTGGTGGCTCAGCAGTAAAGAATCTGCCTGTAACTCAGGAGACTTGTGGGAGATGCGGGTTTGATCACTGGGTCGGGTCAGGAAGACCCCCTACAGGAAAATGGCAGCCCACTCCAGTATTCTTGCCTTGGAAATCCCAGGAACAGAGCAACCTGGCAGGCTACACTCCATAGGGTCACAAAGAGTCCCACATGACTGGACAACTCAACAAGTATCTAGAGGTATTTCATTGCTGTTTTAGTTTATGTTTCCCTGATGATGTACGATGTGCAGTGTCTTGTCATATGCTTACTTGACATCTGTATACTTCCTTTGTTAAGGTTCCTATTAAGGTCTTCAGCCCATTTTTAATTGGGTTGTTCATTTTCTTGTTAGGTTTTAAAAGTTCTTTGTATATTCTGGATAACATTCCTTATCATATATGCTTTTACAAATATTTTTCCCAGTCTATAACTTGTCTTCATTATCTTTCATTGAAGATAAGTTTTTAATTTTGATGATGTCCAGCTTATCAAATATTTCTTTCATGGATCACGTCTTTGGTGTTGTATCTAAAAAGTCACTGCCATACCCAAGGTTATCTAGATTTTCTCCTATGTTGTATTCTAAGATTTTTATACCTTTGTATTTTTCTTTAGGTCTACGATACACTTTGAGTTCATTTTTTTTTCAATGTGTCTATGTCTAGGGCCCCTTTAAGGTCTGTGTCTAGGATCCCTCTAAGGCCTGTGTCTCAGGCCCCTTTAAGGTCTGTGTCTAGGGCCCCTTTAAGGTCTGTGTCTAGGACCCCTTTAAGGCCTGTGTCTAGGGCCCCTTTAAGGTCTGTGTCTAGGACCCCTTTAAGACCTGTGTCTCGGGCCCCTTTAAGGCCAGTGTCTCGGGCCCCTTTAAGGCCTGTGTCTAGGGCCCCTTTAAGGCCTGTGTCTCGGGCCCCTCTAAGACCTGTGTCTCGGGCCCCTCTAAGGCCTGTGTCTAGGGCCCCTCTAAGGTCTGTGTCTAGGGCCCCTCTAAGACCTGTGTCTCGGGCCCCTCTAAGGCCTGTGTCTCGGGCCTCTTTAAGGCCTGTGTCTCGGGCCCCTTTAAGGTCTGTGTCTAGGGCCCCTTTAAGGCCTGTGTCTAGGGCCCCTTTAAGGTCTGTGTCTAGGACCCCTTTAAGACCTGTGTCTCGGGCCCCTTTAAGGCCTGTGTCTCGGGCCCCTTTAAGGCCTGTGTCTCGGGCCCCTTTAAGGCCTGTGTCTCGGGCCCCTTTAAGGTCTGTGTCTCGGGCCCCTTTAAGGCCTGTGTCTCGGGCCCCTTTAAGGCCTGTGTCTCGGGCCCCTTTAAGGCCTGTGTCTCGGGCCCCTTTAAGGCCTGTGTCTCGGGCCCCTTTAAGGCCTGTGTCTCGGGCCCCTTTAAGGCCTGTGTCTCGGGCCCCTTTAAGGCCTGTGTCTCGGGCCCCTTTAAGGCCTGTGTCTCGGGCCCCTTTAAGGCCTGTGTCTCGGGCCCCTTTAAGGCCTGTGTCTCGGGCCCCTTTAAGGCCTGTGTCTCGGGCCCCTTTAAGGCCTGTGTCTCGGGCCCCTTTAAGGCCTGTGTCTCGGGCCCCTTTAAGGCCTGTGTCTCGGGCCCCTTTAAGGCCTGTGTCTCGGGCCCCTTTAAGGCCTGTGTCTCGGGCCCCTTTAAGGCCTGTGTCTCGGGCCCCTTTAAGGCCTGTGTCTCGGGCCCCTTTAAGGCCTGTGTCTCGGGCCCCTTTAAGGCCTGTGTCTCGGGCCCCTTTAAGGCCTGTGTCTCGGGCCCCTTTAAGGCCTGTGTCTCGGGCCCCTTTAAGGCCTGTGTCTCGGGCCCCTTTAAGGCCTGTGTCTCGGGCCCCTTTCTTCACTGGCTTTGGTGCTTCAATACCGTCTGCTGATGCAACTATCTTTTCTCCATGGTACTACCTTTACTCCTTTATCAAAGATCACTAGACTATATTCATGTAGATCTATTTCTAACTCTATTCTGTTCCATTTATCTGTCTTTCACCAATCCCACACCACTCTCTTGATTTCTATAGCTTTACAGAAAGTCTTAAATTCAAGTAGAATTATTTCTCTGAATTTGTTCTTTTCTTTCAATATTATGTTAGATTTTCTGGAATATCTGTTCCTTTATAAAAACTTTAGAATCATTTTCTCAATATCCACAAAATAACTTGCTGTGATTTTGACTGAGATTGTACTAAATGTATAAATCAAGCAGGGAAGAACTGACATCTTGACAGTAACGAATCACCCTACATATGAACATGGAATATCTCGCCATTTATTTAGCTCTTCTTTAATTTTTTTATTAGAGTTTTATAGTTTTCCTCATATAAAGTTGTATATATTGTTAGATTTATGTTTAAGTATTTCCTTTTTTTTTGGAAGTGCTGATATACGTGATATTGAGTTTTTAAATTCCCCTTGTTCATTGCTGGTATATAAGAAAGTGATGGACCTTTATACATTAACCATGTATCATGCAGCCTTCCTATAATAGTTTATTTTTTGGTGCATTTTTCATATAGACAATCATGTCACCTTCAAATGAAGTTTTCTTTCTTCCTTTCCAATTTTTGTATCTTTATTTCCTTTCCTTACCTTATTGCAATCATGAGAATTTTCAGTACGATGCTGAAAAGGAGGGATGAGAAAGGATATCCTAGCCTTGATCATGATCTTAGAGGGAAACGTCAAGATTCTCAGCATTAAGGATGATGCAAACTATAGGAGCTCTGTAAAAGTGCTTTATCAAGTTGAGACATTTTCCCTCGATTCCTAATTTGCTGAGAGTTTTTATCATGAATGGGTATTGGATTATGCCATATGCTTTTTTATAGTCCATTGAGAGGATGGTGTGATTTTTCTTCTTTAGCTTGTAGATATGCTGGATAACATTAATTGACTTGGAAATGTCAAACCAGCCTTGCACACATGGGATAAATACCACTTGGTCATAGTACATAGCTCTTTCTATACATTATTAGATTCAAATTTTCTAATATTTTTTAGGCTTTTTATATCTATGTTTATGAGAGATACTGGTCTATAACTTTCATTTCTAGTAATATCTTTACTTCTGTTTTTAAGCTAACACTGGCCTCAGTGATTGAGTTAGGAAGTATGACCACTGCTTCGATCTTCTGGAAGAAATTACAGAATTGGTTCAATCTCTTCCCTAAATGTTGGTGGAATTCACCAGTGAATCCATCTAGGCCTGATGCTTTCGACTTTAGAAGCTTATTAATTATTGGTTCAATTTTTTTAATAGATATAGACCTACTCAGATTGAATATTTCTTGTGTGAGTTTCAGCAGACTATGTCTTTAAAGAAATAGGTCCATTTCATCTAGATTATCAATTTTGTGTGCAGAGCATTATTCACAGTATTCCCTTATTACCCTTTTAAGGTTTATGCCTAAACTGAGGTTCTCTCTTATGTCTCTGATCTTAAAAATTTGTATCTTTTCTTTTTATTAGTAAATCTAGAAAAAAGCTTATTGACTTTTTAACAGAACCAGGTTTGGGTTTTGTTACTTTTCTTTGTTGAGTTCCTGTTTTTCAATTCTTAAGATTTCCGCCTTAATTTTTATTATTTCTTTTCTTCTGCTTGTGCATGCCCGCTAAGTCTCTTCAGCCGTGTCTGACTGCTTGAAATCCCATGGACTGTAGTCCACTAGGCTCTTCTGCCCGTGGGATTCTCCAAGCAAGAATATTGGAGTGGGTTGCCATGCCTTCCTCCAGGGAATCTTCCTGACCTGGGGATCGAACTCATGTCTCTTACTATCTCCTGCACTGGCAAGAGGGTTCTTTACCACTAGTGCTATCTGGGAAGACCCAGTGTTAGTCACTCAGTCATGTCCAACTCTTTGCAACCCCATGGACTATAATCCGCCAAGCTGCTCTGCCCACGGAATTCTCCAAGCAAGAATAATGGAGCAGGTAGCCATTCCCTTCTCCGGGGGATCTTCCCAACCCAGGGATCGAACTTGGGTCTCTTGCATTGTGTGTGGATTCCTGAATCCATCCCTGGTGGACCACAGTTCATGGGGTTGCAAAGAGTTGGGACATGACTGGGCGACTCTCTATTTATTTTGCTCTTCTTTTTCTCATTTCCTAGGATGGAAACTCAGATAACTGATTTTAGATCTTTCTTCAATTTTAATATATGCATTCAATGCTGTCAATTTCCTTCTAAGCACCACTTTCATCGTATCTCACAAATGTGAAACTGTTTATTTCTCCTTTCAGTTTTATCAGTCTTTTGTATTATCAGTATTAAATTTGGTGAGTACATGCCTAGGAATGCTACATATTCTTAGTGGATTAACCCTTTTATCACTATAGAATTTTCCTGTCTCCGGTTAATTTTCTTTGCTCTGAAGCCAATTTTTACATTTTCTGTCTGTTCTCTTTGTTTTTTCTATTTTCTTTTTCCTGCCTTTCTGTGGGCTACTTGAATGCTTTTCAGGATCCCATTTGGTTTATCCATAGTGTTTTTTAGTGTGTCTCTCTCTACGTCTACCTTTTTACTGCTTACTCTAGCCATCAGATCTATATAACATCTCTGCCTACTGGTGTCACCATTTTACCATTTCAAATGAAGTGCAGAAAGCTTACATTCCTTTATACCCCTTCATTTATAATTATCGTAAATATTTTCTCTTTACACTTTTAGAGCTACATCAGGCCCGCATGAAGCAGGGCACCCAGGGCTGGTGCTCTGTAACAGCCTGGAGGGATGGGGCGGGGCAGAGTGGGAGGATGGGGGACACAGGCATACCTGTGGCCTATTCATGATGATGTATGGCAAAAGCCATCACAATACCGTAAAGCAATCATCCTCCAATTAAAATAAAGAAATGATTTTTTTTTTTAAGAACTACATCAGACAGGATAGTTTTTGTTCAACCATAAAACAACTTAGAATACTCCAGAGGGAAAGGAAAACATCCACCCGTATTTCACTCTTTTGTTCTTTCTTCCTTAATATTTCAGAATTCCTGCTATTATTATTTCCTTTCTGTTTAGAGAACTTACTTAAGCTGTTCTCTCACAGCAGATTATCAAGTGACAAATTCCCTTAGTGTTGCTTCACCCTTTTCTTCAGCCTTCCAAAGGGCCGATTTCCCTTTCATTCTTGACCGCTATTTTTCAGGACGTAGAAACGGGGTTGACGGCTCCTCTCCAGCACCCCAGTGTTGCGCCACGTCTGCACAGCCTTGATGATTTCTGGCGAGAAATCCACCGTCATCTGAACTGTTTCTCCTCAATAAGTAAAGTGCTGCTTTCCCTGCACCACATTAAAATGAAAGATTTTCCAATCTTTAATTTTCCAGTTAAAGAACAGAAAGTCACTATTCCTCTTTGAATTCTAGACCAAGACACAACTATGTATTTACTGTCCCTCTGGATAAGGACATCTGAGTGTCTTGAACCACGATACTAGATAGCAGTCTCACGTTATACCAGTAGGTGTCACTCTATATATGACACATTAAAAGTCACTTAAGTCTCAATTTCATTGACTAAGTGTCCATTATGTGCCAGGCATGATTCTGGATGCTGAGATTATAAAGGTGAACAAGAAAAACATGATCTTATTTTCATGAAGCTTACAGTCTAGATATTAATGAACAAATCTGCTTTACTTGTTTTCATTATAAAAGTCTGTCAAATTCTATTCCGAAGGAAATTCTATTTTCCTAAGTTATTAGAGAATAACATTTAAAATAGCTCTTAAAGAACATATCATAATGAAACAGAATTAGAGAATCTATGTTCAATACAGGTGAGATTGGGGCTTCCCTGGTGGCTCAGTGGTAAAAAATCCACCTGCCAATGCAGAAGACACAGGTTCAAGCTCTGGGTCAGGAAGAGCCCTGGAGAAGGAAATGGTAGCCCACTGCAGCATTCTTGCGTGGGAAATCCCATGCCCAGAGGAGCCTAGTGGGCTACAGTCCATGGGGCCGCAAAAGAGCTGGACACAACTCAGCAAGTAAACAAGAGCAGGTGAGATCAATGTGTCTAATGTATTTTCTAGAACTGACCCAACACTTCTCTTCCAAGCTTTAACTTTCTAAAACCCAAATATTAGGTGTCCTTCATTTCAATGGAGAAGAACTCATCTTAAAAAAAAATTCAAAGTTTTAAAAAATCTATTCATGTTTTTACAATAGAGACTATTACAAATTTTTAAAGATTATTTGCGAAGTTTATTAATTCCAAAGTACAGATTTCTTTATTTCTACTTAGAAAAGTTAAAACGTCCCCTTCTAAACACCAACATACTCCCCCAGTTAACAGAACAAAGATAATAGTGAATTATCTTTCTCAGCATAGAATTTAGGGATTCCTCCACTGTCAACAAACATCCTTATTTGGATAAACATGTGAGACTCATAGCTATTACCAGGACTTAAAGGTGACGTACTCATGATTAGAGTCGAGCAATGAAAGGTCATATTTGTCAAAATAAACAGATCTAACAGAGGGACAAACATAGTACCTCAAAAAAGTATATTTGCCTGCACAGAAATCCAAGAATTTTTAATTAATCCAAGAACTATTTAACTGCTATTTTACTTCTCTGAATTCTCAAACAGAATTTTCTCTAATCTGGGAAGGCTAGAAAAAAATATGGTTAAGGAAATATTTCAGGATCCAAAGTTCTATTGCTTAGAATTCTTTAACTTCAAAATTCAGTCAAATAAATTTCTCTGAGACAAATTGATGCTGATAAGAATTTTAAAAGCTTCATGTAATATCTAACCTAATATTCCTTTTGAAATACCTCAAATTCTTAGTTACTATTCAAATTACCTGAAATATATTCCACATTATTCAATTTTAGCTTAGAATCACACACATACTTTAGAACACAAAAAGCAGTGAATGAATGTGAAGTTATAAATAAACACTAAGGTGCTTCATAAAGGATTGACTGACATTAAAAAGATTAAATTAATTTATATCTAATATTAAGGCATTTTCTTTCACTTTGAAAGGTATTAAAACAGTGGTGGTTGACCAAAAGTATTTAAAACTGGTTAACTGGGTATGATTTTACAATTACTCAAAAACTTTCTGATGCCCCAGCACTGTTGTTTGGCATACCTGAGATGTCACCAAATCTGGGGAAACTGAATGGCAGAGACGTCTGCTATCTCAATACTTGGATTTCAAATATAAAAATGTGAGTGTGTAAAAGAGGATTTAGTGTACAGGGAAAAAACACAGTTCTTGGTGTTACAATGATCCTGGTTTGAATTCCAGTACTACTTTAAATAGTTCTATGTGACTTTTGGGGCAAGTTACTTAAACTGTTCTAAACATCACTTTTCCACCAAGATGCAAGTAACAGGGTTGAAAACGGATTATGTTGTTTATACTGTAAACATACATAAAACATTGTATTATGTTGTTTATATTACATGAAATGCCTAATACACGGTCTGATACATAGTAGGTACTCAAGAAACAGTATTTATTAGGAGAGCACCATTCTTCTTTTCGACCATTAGATTGACTATACCAGTTAATGCTGCACAACTACTGGCTCACTAGTGTTTGTAACTAACACACAGTGTATCTTCACCTGCTATAACAGGTTTATATAATCAAACTCTTTACTAGACTGAATGCCAACAAATAAGCACCTTCTCCTTTAACATAACATATTTTGCATGACCTTACATGAATTGCTTAGATAAAAGCTTTTTCTTTTCTGCTTTTGTTATTTTAAAGTGCAGATGCATTTGAGTCATTTTCTCCTTTTGTTTCATATCCTTAAGATCCAAAGCTTCAAAGACATAATGTCAGCATGCAGTCGATTTATTACTGAACTCTTGAAGAGACACTGAAGAATTACCTTGTCAATCACCCCAAGGACTCTGAAGGCCTTCAGCTCCTCGGCAGGGCTCCTTAGGTTCCAAGGGGGCCTTGAACTTAGTGATCCTGGAGGCTAATGGAAGATATCAAAGATTACACATCAATCAGGGAGGTACTTGAAGGAAGACTGCCTGCTGAAGCAAATGCCAGGCCAAAGGAACTAAATTTATCATAAATCAGAGAATGGCAAGATGAAAGGAGGAAGTTAATATAAAGTAAAAAAAAAATAATAAAATCAAAAATGAAGGAAATCAAAAAGAAAAAGCAAGAAAAAAGTTGCAAGTAAATAAATCATGACAACACTGGAAACAAGATTTTAAAAAGAAAAATTAATGAGCTGATACAGTTTCCAGAGCAACAATTCAATTCAGAACTGTACAGCTATAATGAAACTTTGTAACAAATGGATAACTGAACCAACAATCAATCACAGCCTTATATTTGCCTCCAGAAGGCTCAAGAGTAATTTAGAAGAAAAAGACTAAAAAACAATAGATAAACTTGGGGAGAGAGGGAACATAAGTCATTTTCTCTCATCATAAAACTACAGTTCTTTAATGCTACTTTTTAAATATATACGATGTATGTTAAGAGGGACTGGCAAATTTAAGGTCAACCAGAATTGCTAATAATGGTGAAGAATTAAGAAACTCTGTCCCATAACCAATAATTACTAGAACTGAGATTGGTTAAGCCTAGAAAAGAGAAGAAAATGTCTTTTAAATATTTGAACACGTGTGATGTGGAAAACGTCATCTGTTCACCATAATAAAAAGTGCAAAAAAGATCAATGAATACAGAAGGGATATTTCAGTACCACTTACAATAAAAGAATAATCCTAACTTCCCATTCATTGGTCTTAGTTTTTCACTACCAGTCATATAAAACATTAGACTAGATAAATTCCAAAGACCTTTCCATTTGGCATTTACAATCAGAAAGCAATTCTTTATTAATCTTTATATTAAAATGGTGATGCGATAACAGGACACACAAAGCCTTATTATATCTTCAAAACAGATCTTTCTGTTCTCAACCATCTGTTAGAATACAGAGGAAACATTTATCACCCCACTGAGTAGCTACTGATAAATAACCTGGTTAACCAAATGCTATGATTACTGGAATTACTGAGTTACCATTTTCAATACTTCAGGTCCTAGTGCAGCCCAACATCACTAGACAAGAAGCTCCTTGAGAACAGGAAGTATGCCTTATTCACCTGTATATTCACAGTGCCTAGCATGCTGGTTGGAAGCAAAGGGGAAGAGCAGAAAAGAAAGGAAGGAGGAGGAGAGGAGAGTGACAAGTGAGGGAGGTCACATAGACAAATTAGGTGTCTCTAATAGCTAGGAAAACTATCACTTTGTGCAATTAGCTTTCAAAATTTTTTTTGTTTGTTCTTAGGTTTAGCAAGCAAACACTAACTTCAATATGCCTAAGTGAGTGAGTGAAGTCGCTCAGTCGTGTCCGACTCTTTGCGACCCCATGGACTGTAGCCTGCCAAGCTCCTCTGTCCATGGGGTTTTCCAGGCAATAGTACTGGAGTGGACTGCCATAAAGAGGTGATATTTTAAAAAAGATAACTCTTTACTTTTAAAAGAAACTTGAGAACGTTGGTGATAATGGCAACTCAACAGGGTAATAACAATCTTTCCAAATCTATGTAATTTCCACTTCTAGGATATGTTTCCAAAAAATTATATTTTTAATATCTCACTTATATTAAGTGCTGAGCTAGATGACATAAAACACAGATACATCTCTGTCTCCCTAAAGCTTAAAATCCAAGGGGAATTTTTAAGGCTAGAAAAACACTTAGCAGGGCATTTTAATAGAAATAAAACAGAAATACAGACTCTACTCTCTTAATCTATGTTATATTATTTCATCCTCATACCTCACCCTGGTCTGAGAGTAACACTTACAAGAAGTTATCATTATAATTCCACTTTACAGACAAATAAAAGGAAGTTCAGAATGGTTGGGAGTTTCCAGTCAGAAAGAGCAGTGAAAGATCCCAGACTAAATCCCAACTCCTTACTTGATTGCTTGCAGTCCTTCTGCTACACAACACATTCTGATGATTAAAAATTCAGCTCTCCCTACTCTATTATCAAGGGACTGTTAAGAACTGCTTGTGACTTTTGTAAAAGGAGTGGCTAGTAAACATTATAAGAGGAAAAAGAGTAACAGGGCCAAACATGTCCAACATCCCTATCGCCTACGGATCCCTCTTACTCACTGATGTCACGGGATCCTTCAGTTTCCAAGGAAAGTTATCCGTTCACTTTATCAATCTCAACAGCAGACGGAAAACCACAAGCTCTCTACTGTGTCTCTCAATAAATTACCATGCCCACTACGTGCATGATAACTGAAAGGGATAAAAATCATCAAAAGACACAGTCCCTAGTTTCAAGACATTTACAATTTCTAGAAGAGATAAGCTAAACACATGAAAAGTTAAATAACAGTAAAACATTTTTTAAAAATATAAGACAATAGAGATAAGCCATTAGTCAATGTATGATAAACTGTGGTCTCAGAAAGAAGTGAAATCAAAGGGGATTTTAAATGTTACATAGAAATTACGTCAGGAAAGGATATTATACATAGGACTGGGGGAAAAAACTGGCTTGGTAGGGGGGAAAATGTTGAAATTATAGAACAGAGGAAAATGAAATTACACATTTAAAGTTGGTTGGTTTTACTGCCTTTAACAAGCCTTGAATGCCAAGAAGAAAGGTCTGGACTATGTTCTCCAGAATCTAGAAAACAAGTTTTTGTATGAGAAGCAACTCAACGAAACAATATTGAGTAAGGTTACTTTTGCAAAGACAGGAATGGTGAAATTGTAATGAGGAAAGACCAAAGGCAAAGTGATCATTCAAGTTCTCTTTCTACTTTAGCCATCTATAAAAGTCTAAGATCAGAGAAACGAACAAAGAAAGATCATGAAATAAAATCATCAATAAAAAATCCTGTATTTCTGATATGCAGTGTATAAATTGGGTAGAATCCCTATAGATCTATTCCTTTTTTAGATGGCAAAAGGAAACATAAATCCACAGAATTTTAAGAACAGAAGAGGCAGAGATCAAGTCCAACATTCTTTTTTTTTTTTTTTTTTTTCAGATGAGAAAACTGAAAAGCAGCAAGGTTTAGCAATCTGGCTAAGATGACAAAACTAAGTAATAGATAAGACGGGATTAGATCTTTTTTATATACTTACATAACACTGTTTAAAGGAACTTCAGCAGATGTTGTTGGGGCAGGGTAAATGGAAATATTTTTAGGCATATGGCTAATTTCCTTAAGGAAGAAAATAAAAATTTTACTTCTTTGTATCAGCTACAACATCAGAAGATGCCTAGAGAAACAAAAAGTTCAAAACTAAATACAGGAGGTGTGGAAGCAGGGGGGAAACACAAGAATATGTGATAATCCACCAACTTTCAGAAGCAAAGATGGCAAGTATGTATCACTCAGCTGCTCCAGCCTATGGCAGACTCTGTTAGTCCACACTGTCTAGCACTTGGCGGCCACCACCAGTGGACCAGAGTTATCAGTACACCAGTGAGACCTATTTACTATCACTGTCTGACACTGTCTACGTGGCTAAAGTGAAGCTTGCCTTTGTTTTCATTTGGGTTCTTTTTTTTTTTAAGTTGTTACTTATTCAGCGCAGTGTTTTTTACTTGATATTATTCCCTTTTCTCAATGTGATCTATCTCAATTCTTAACGATCTGTTAGTGAGGTACTTTTCAAACTTTTAACGTGCATGCGCATTACCTGAGGACTTGGTGAAAATGGAGATTCAGACTCAGTCAGTCTGTGGTAGAGCCCATGAACCTGCATTTCCAAGAAGCTACCAGGTGATGCTGAGCTGCTAGTCCACCAACTGTATGTGGATAGGGTTAGCTACTTGTCCTTAAATAACCTGAGAGTTAAGTCAGCATTATCTGGGTGGGAACAAGCAGTCAAAGGCAGAAGGAAAGTTCTACCAAAAATATCAAGAATATCATATCAAGAATCCAGTCTCTGAACGATGAGAGCTAACTGCACTAGTTTCTGAACTTGGCTTCATCTGTAGATTTCTGGCTTTGCTGAGGCCTTCCCTGGCAACCTACTAACCTCCAATACTCAACCTCCTAAACAAGTCTCTCTTGGGTCACCTTTCAAGCATGACTCCTAACTGCAGTCCTATTACTGATCTGGAGTGCACCTGACTGCCACCTTTGCTTTGCCCATGTCTCATTAAGGGTGACACAACACTCGTTCTAAAGTATTTGCTGAAGAAGAATTGAGACATACCAGTGACACTAGTAAACAAAATGCACAACAGTGAAATACTGTCAATATTATAGCAACTATACTCAGACTCTACGAAATACTCAGGAAATGCTTTTTTTTTTTTTTTTTTTGTGGAGATTCGGTCTTTAAATTTCCTCAGAGCTTTTTAGTAAAATGAAGAAAAAAAAGAGTAGGATAGTGCTTTTGCTCCTTTCTGTCCTTTTTTTGAAAAAGATATTATCAATAACATGCATACATGCTACACACAATTGTCCCTGGAACCAATACACAGGAGACTGATTCCAGGAGCCCCATGAATACTAAAATGCACAGATGCTCAAGTTCCTTATATAAAATGGTACGGTACTTATATAACCTACGCAATCCACCCATATATTTTAAATCATCTCTACTTATCGGAGAAGGCAATGGCACCCCACTCCAGTACTCCTGCCTGGAAAATCCCATGGACGGAGGAGCCTGGTGGGCTGCCGTCTATGGGGTCGCACAGTCAGACACGACTGAAGCGACTTAGCAGCAGCAGCAGCAGCATTTTGTCTCCCCAACTATTTCAGTGTGTAGTTGGTTTAATCCACAAATGTGGAGCCCATGTGTACAGAAGGCCCACTGTGTTTCCATTCATACCTTTTAACTGCCAGTAAAAACTGCATTCATACTTTAGAAACTACACAATCTTTTATGTCCTAAATTTAGACCATTTACTTTTTCTAAATTTCATTGATCTTGAGTTTTAAATTCCTAGAGCTAAAAATAGCAAATGAGCTATTCCATGTCTTTTACAGGGAAATCGCCTCTAAAACTACTAACTCTTAAATCATTCAAAGTCATCTACAGTTCAAAAAGAGGAACAAGAAATCCATCTCCTTCAGTTAAAACTGCAACTTTAAGTGAAAGGTTTAGTCGTTCAGTCATGTCCAACTCTTTGCAACTCCATGGACTACAGCCCACCAGGTTCCTCTATCCATGGAATTCTCAGGACAAGAATACTGGAGGGGTTTGCCATTTCCTTCTCCAGGGGATCTTCCTGACCCAGGGATCGAACCCAGGTCTCCTACACTGCAGGTGAATTCTTTATCATCTGAGCCACCGTATCTTTAGTTTACAAAAAGCTTTTTGTTTTTTTTTTTTTTGGTGAGATTCGGTCTTTAAATTTCCTCAGAGCTTTTTAGTAAAATGAAGAAAAAAGAGTAGGATAGTGCTTTTGCTCCTTTCTGTCCTTTTTTTGAAAAAGATATTATCAACAACAACTGGAAAACTTTGCAACTTTTTATTTACTGCATGAGAGTCTCAAATAAATTCAATAAACCAAAAGCTTGAACCATCACAGAAAACTCAGGTAAAGTAACTCATGACCTAGACTGCCCCAAAGCAAAAACATTGATCAACAAAAATATTCAAAACTGAAAAGGAAGATTCTTTTATTTTCTTAATAACCAGGCTAGAAACAAATGTTTGTTTGTATATTCAAGAAAGAAAAAGATCTGCTCTGCAGAGAATTAAAGACTTGCCAAAAATCATTTAAATCAATTCACTTGTTGTATTGGTTGACAGTATGGTCCAAATATGGTTAAAGAAGAGAAATAAATTCATCAACCTAATCAAGAACCTCCAAAAGACATTTACATTAAAGTTCAGACAAGAAATAATCAAGCATGTCTCTAACCTATATAAAGGCCGGGTTTAATAGAGTAAGGCTTCCCAGGTGGCACAGTGATAGAACCTGCCTGCCAGTGCAGGAGACGTAGGAGATGTGAGTTCAATCCCTGGGTTCAGAAGATTCCCCTGGGGGAGGAATTTGCAACCCAATTCAGTATTGTTGCCTGGAAAATTCTATGAATGGAGGAACCTGGAGGTCCATGAGGTCACAAAGAGTTTCAGACAAGATTGAGCCACATGTATGTGTGCGGAGGCACACACACACACACATTAATACAGTAAATACAAAAGTGAAAATAAAAAGTAAATGCTTACTCTAAAAGAAAAAACACCTTGCTCTTAATTGCCTAAGAACTGGGGAAAAAATCCTAACATATCAAATCTAACTCACTAGGTACCCCTTTTTAACCCCTGCTGATACAAGTTTTTATTATTCTACACGGCTCTTACAATTCTAACGTTTGTCACCTCAATTATGCACATATACCGGCTCCTCAATTGTGCTTTAGGACAGTGGTCACAAACCTTTTTGGCACCAAGGACTGGCTTCGTGGAAGACAATTTTTCCATCGACCAGGTTGGAAGGGGGATGGTTTGGGGACGATTCAAGCACATTACATTTATTGTGCACTTCATTTCTTTTATTATTACATCAACTCCATCTCAGATCATCACGCATTAGATCCCAGAGGTTGGGAACCCCTGCTTTAGGGTATGCAAGAGTAGAGACTGTGTTGAAGTAACTCCAATGCACACCTGGTTTGAAACTATATACACAGAGAGTCTTAGATGCTACTGAATTTATATAATCTAATACAATCAGCTTCTCTATACTAAATCTCTTTTGATTTATTTTCATTTAAAGCTATGCCTGAAAGAAAATTCTGACTGATACACATCATGGTTCCTTTCTCAAAGTCAAAAGTTACATGGCAGGTTTTATATATTTATTTGCTTAATAAGTTATTGCCTTATAAAAGTGATTATGGGAAACTGTAACAGAGAATGTATAAATAGGGGGCTTGAATGAGTAAGGATGAGTAGAAATGCCAGGTTGGATGACTCACAAACTGGAATCAAGATTGCTGGGAGAAATACCAACAACCTCAGATATGCAGATGACACCACTCTAACGACAGAAAACGAAGAGGAATTAACGAGCCTCTTGATGAAGGTCAAAGAGGAGAGTGAAGAAGCTGGCTTGAAACTCAACATTAAAAAAACTAAGATCACAGCATCCAGCCCCATCACTTCATGGCAAATAGCTGGGGAATAAAATGGAAACACAGTGACAGATTTTATTTTCTTGGGCTCTAAAATCACTGTGGACGGTGACTGCAGCCACAAAATTAAGAGACGCTTGTTCCTTGGAAGAAAAGCTACGACCAATCTAGAAAGCATATTAAAAAGCAAAGACAGCACTTTGCCGACAAAGGTCCATACAGTCAAAGCTATCTTTTTTTCCAGCAGTCATGTATGGATGTGAGAATTGGACCATAAAAAAGGCTTAGCACCAAAGAATTAATGCCTTCAAATAGTGGTGCTGGAGAAGACTCTTGAGAGACGGTTAGACTGCAGTCTATCCTAAAAGAAATCAACCCTGAATAGTCATTGGAAGGACTGATGCTGAAGTTCCAACACTATGCCAACTGAGGTGAAGTGACGACACACTGGAAAAGACTCTGCTGGGAAAGACTGAAGAGGACGCAGAGGATGAGATGGCAGGATACCATCACCAATTCAAGGGACACGAATCTGAGCAAACTGTAGGGCACAGTGGAGGACGAAGAGCCTGGTGCCCTTTGGGGAACCAGTCCATGGGGTCACAGAGGGTCAGACACAACTCAGCAACTGAACAGCACACCCTGCAGCACCATTGCTAAAAATCACATCTGAGCACACCCGCACTGTCCCAGCCTGCGCTGTTCTAGGTCAGCTGTACTGGCATGCAAGATGGAGTTAGTTAAAAAAAAAAATTAAGTTCAGAGAGGCCCATCCGATTTAATATGCTTATCAGTATCGCCTCAAAATAGACGGAGAATACACACTGGACTGCACATAGGGCCAGTTGCCAACTCCACAGAAAATAGGAACTGAATTCAAAGCAACCTTCAGATAAAGAGCCCATTTAAAAATGCTTCAATGCAATCCTGCCATTTGCAACAACATGCATGGACTTAGAGGATATTAGGCTAAGTAAACTAAATCAGACAGGAAAGACAAATAGCATATGATTTCACTTATATATAGAATCTAAAAAACAAATGTATAAACATTACAAAATAGAGACAGACACAGATACAAACTGGTGGGTGCCAGAAGGGAGGTGGGGAGAGCTGAGCGAAACAGGTAAGGGGGATTAAGAGGTGAGAACTTTCAGTGTAAAGTGAATAAGTCAGCGCAAGGAATACTGTCAATAGTACTGTAATAACTTTATATGGTAATAGATGATAACCAGACTTACCATGAGGCATGTTTTGCAATATATAAATATACTGAATCACTATGCTATACACTAAAACTAATATAATATCGTTAAGTCACTTATACTTCATCAAAAACAATTTTTAATTTTAAAATTGGAATAATTCAATAGTAAAGAAATAATAATAGTAAATGAAATAATATAATTGAAATAACAATGACAGAAAACAGGAAAAGATCAGCAAACAGAACAGAGTTATAACCATTAACAATCTGAAAATGACTCAGCAGCTAACTTACTTAAACACATTTATTATGTTAGAAGTAGTAACAAAAGTGTATACAGTTTGTCCTAAAAAGAATGGTCAACTGCTTAACAACAGAAATTCTTACACTAGAAGTATAGTTCTGATAACTATACGTTTTAAAGGCCACAGAGAAAAGGAAAAGGACTCAGAAAAGCAGCAGAAAATTTTCTAGTGGTCTGATGAACCAAGATTACAGTCTGTTTCTAAACTAGAAACTGAAACCTTTTACAATTTTCAAAAAGTATAAAAAGCATTTATAAATGTGCAAAAAGGTACCTAAAGTAAATACATGAGGGGAGATGGAGTTAATGCTTATTAAGCTAGTCTTAAAAGCTTGGCTTATCAGCCAGTCTTTTTACAAAGCAGGCGCTTGATTGTTTACATGGGAGTGTGTGCATGCATCCACATCCACATCCATGAGCGATTTTTTCTTAACCTATTTAATCCTAACAACAACCTAGCAAGGAATTACTATTATCCTCATTATTCACATGTAGAAACTGAACCAAAGAGGTGGAGTTAAGTATCTTATCCAATCTTCCATAGCTTCTAGGGACAGATCTGAGACGTAGACAAGCCTGCCTTAGATTAATTAAGAAACATTTTCACTCTAGAAGATTAAGTCTTAAACTGCATCATAAAAATAAAACCTCAGTTTAATTTAAAAAGAAAATTTCTTCCAGAAATATGCCACATCCAGATAGATGCAACATAAAAACAATAACGATAAACCACAATGTTTCTAGCATTTTAAGTATTCACCTGCTGTCTTAATAAGACTAGGGGTAGCCTCAAATAACCTAAATATCCTTGTTAGAATTATGCCTTTATAATTCCAGGTGATCTTTAGCTGCCACTTGTAGGACTTATGCTTAAATTATTAGTTTTAGCATGAATCAATAAAACTGTAAGTGAATGCTAAAAGAATCATAATTTAAAATTTCAAATAAAGCATAAATCACTGTCATTCTACACATGGCAACATTAGGGATATTAGGGATGGAATTCCTGCCTGGAGAATCCCCAAAGACAGAGGAGCCTAGCGGGCTACAGCCTGCGGGGTCGCAGAGAGCCAGACACGGCTGAGCGACTAAGCACAGCACAGAACAAAGAGCAAAGGGCCAAGAAAAAGGAGGAGAAGGTGAGGCTCACTTATCTCATCTTCGATGGTTTGCTTCAATGCTTGTCACCCATCAATAACTTTTAAGAAAATCATTAATGGAAAAGGAAATGGTAACCCCCTCCAGTATTCTTATCTGGGAAATCCTATGGACAGGGGAGACTAGCAGGCTCCATGGGGTCACAAAAGACTCAGACATGACTTCGTGAGTAAACAACAACAGCAAAATAAAATCATGAACAATTAAAATGACAAAATTGATAAAGAGGAATAGTTGTTATATATACCTTGTTTAGACTCATTTCCTTCTTTGGATCCCAAGCCTATGCTACTTACCTTCTAACACTATGCAGGCCAAAATGAGCAACCAGAGCTCCTGTAAGCATTTTTAAGAACTTCTTGTTTAACAAAAAAGTTTTCTTGACACTCACAGAGTAAGCTGCTTAAAAGGGACTGATTCAATATTGTCGGTAACAGTGTGAGTGAAGAGAAACTGCACTCCTGGCAAAGTAGATGTTAACTTAGAAGGCAGGAAGTTGTCGTCTAAGAAGTACAAATAATTTTGCACTGCATGAAAGAGATGTATATGATTTGATTTACACTCCATTTTATAGATTGCCGGGAGAAGTATCAATAACCTCAGATATGCAGATGACACCACCCTTATGGCAGAAAGTGAAGAACTAAAGAGCCTCTTGATGAAAAGGAAAGAGGAGAGTGAAAAGATTGGCTTAAAGCTCAACATTCAGAAAACTAAGATCATGGCATCCGGTCCCATCACTTCATGGCAAATAGATGGGGAAACAGTGGAAACAGTGATAGACTTTATTTTGGGGGGCTCCAAAATCACTGCAGATGGTGACTGCAGCCATAAATTAAAAGACGTTTACTCCTTGGAAAGAAAGTTATGACTAACCTATAGAGCATATTAAAAAGCAGAGACATTACTTTGCCAACAAAGGTCCCTCTAGTCAAGGCTATGGTTCTTCCAGTCATGTATGGATGTGAGAGTTGGACTATAAAGAAAACTGAGCCCCAGAGAATTGATGCTTTCAAACTGTGGTGTTGGAGAAGACTCTTCAGAGTCCCTTGGACTGCAAGGAGGTCCAACCAGTCTATTCTGAAAGCGATCAGTCCTGAGTATTCATTGGAAGGACTGATATTGAAGCTGAAACTCCAATACTTTGGCCACCTGATATGAAGAGCTGACTAATCTGAAAAGACCCTGATGCTGGGAAAGATTGAAGGCAGGAGAAGAAGGGGACGACAGAGGATGAGATGGTTGGACAGCATCACTGACTCAATGGACGTGAGTTTGGGTGAACTCCAGGAGTTGGTGATGGACTGGGAGGCCTGGCGTGCTGCAGTCCATGGGGTTGCAGAGTTGGACACAACTGAGTGACTGAACTGAACTAAACATTTTACAGACACCTCTTCAAAAGGAAGAAATAGATTTCCTAATTAGTATTATTTATGCTTACACTTAATATTTTACCCTGAACTCTTCTGAATTTCCCCAAGCTTTGCAAATTCGATATGTGAAATTTTGATCATGGTGGAAAAAAGAATGTCTCGTGTCTCCTACTGTCACTGAACTCAGCACGATTTACACTTCCAGGCTCAGTAAATGCCTGGTTAACCAGTGAGTAAATACTGTAGACAGCAGTGGATATACAAGTAAGGTAAAACCAGTAATTTACTGTTTATTACAGAAGACAGCTCATCTCTTCTATGGCATTTTTGCACAAATAAGTGACTTTATAACCACTTTGGCCTTTTCTTTCTCAAGTAACTTTGTAAGCTGCTCCTTTATTTTAATATAGGAATAGTGGGAATATAGAGACGTTTTCCATTTTGCATGCTGGGTTGGACAGGAAATTGGTAGAATTGGGACTGCGGAACATGGGTCACTTAAATTTTTATATCTTGTATAGCCAAATTTTTAATATAGGAAATTACCATATTCCTATTATCTAGTACTTTAAGGGCCTGTGTATAACATTCTATTTCATTTATCCCAGGTATATTTTCATCCAAAACTCTTTCAAAGGTATATCTTGAAGGTGCTTCTATAAAAGCAGCACTACATGTATTCATTAAGTGATCTAATATTCCTAGAATAGTTTTCTTCTTCTCTTTTTCCCCTCTAAATAATAAATTTTCATAGAGCTTCTCTTTATTTCTTTGGGTTTTACTTATTTTCCATCTCTTCTCATTGTTGCTGCCAATGTAAAACTTATCTTTTGCTGGCGGAAAAAAAAAGTTTTATTTTGAATTTTAAGTATCATGTATCATGCATCAATTAGGCTCAATAAAATTGCCATTTTGAACTAGAGGTATCCTGTCAAGAGCCTGCCAAGTAGTCTCATTGCTTCCTCTAAGGGCAGCAAATTCAGTGATATATCTGCCCAAGCGATATTTTGCCCGAACGTTTGTGAGTCTGATCAATAAACAGAATGGGTCTTCTGTGTCAGAAATACTGTGAATGAAAAACTGCCAAATCTTTCTTGTATATTTTAAACACCTCTACAACAGTTTACCTATCTGTCTTTAATGGTTTCTAAACATATGGCCAAGCTTGATCTGGGTTTGATTTCTTTGGTGAAGAGGATGCCATCAAAACAATTCTAAATAAATGTCTGAATACATTTAGGTTGAAATGCCAAAGACTATGTTTTAATTTGGTTTGAATATACTAGAGTGAGCAATTATGATTTCCCTAAGAACAACACAACCAGCTTATATTTTGCTTTTTTTCTAACTGAAGACATTCACGTATATATTTTAACCTCAAACGTAGTTTTAAAAAATAATAAATGACTGTATCAAAATTCTTCCAATAAAATTTCTGCTAAAAAAAAAAAATGAAAGAAAGAAAATCATTGATAAAATTCCAAAGACCAAAATTCTCAAACATCCCAGTTAGAAATAAAATCAAGAGGAAAAAAAAAAAAAAAACACAGCAAAAATGGCTAAAAGGAAATGCACAATGAAACATAAGACATACCTGAGACACATCACCAAGCTGAGGTTTCGCACAAAGGCTAGAGAGACTCTCTGCTCGCATGAGATATTCTGCGGTTCTTCTCTTCACAGCTTCTCGCCGGGTGGGGCTTGACTCTCCTAAAAGGAAAAAACAAAAGTCAGGACATGTGAAAAGTAAACTTTCATTTATGCAAACTGAAGAGTAACTTCCTTTTACCCAATTTACCGCCCGTTCAGATTTCTAATTGAACAGACGAGAGAGATCAAAATTGGACAGACATCAAAGTCATTAATATCAGCAAAGTCTAAACATTACCCAGATAAACTGCATTTATCTCAATTCTGAAATTCCCATATTTAAATATGTACAGAGAACTTGATGTATTGTATAAGAGGAATCAATATATAGAGAATGTGAGATATAAAAAGCTCGTGGACAAAAGATTAGGTTAGTCCAGACAGTATACAGTTGTCCAACTCAACAAATAGCACCAAATGGAAAAGATGTTTAGTAAGAGCTGTGACATGGAATGTGAGAGGCTGTAAAGTACCACCAAACCAGAGAATAAAAGTATTCAGGGCAACTCTAATGTTTGCAACTGTCATGGTTTAGTCATTAATAACAAATTGTCACCCACCTTACAACTGAACAAAAGAATGTGACTTCAACTCTTTTAACATATGATTATCTGAAATTGAAATAGGGTCACTACCCTGTCTGGCTCTCAGTTTCCCTAACGGAAGGATATTCAAAGCAGCCTTTAATGAACTCAGGATCTCAAAGAGGAGGCGGTCCACCCCTGGATCTCTCCTCTCCAGAGCAGGATGATCTGATGCTTTTATCCATTTTATATACTCGACTATAACATTCCATTTGAAGAAAAGATTCTAGGGCTGAAAGTCAAAAAGTTTGACACCACTGTACTATACGATGTTTAAGGTTCCGTTCATAAATACTATTCAATACTGTGCATGATTCATTTTTGTCAAAGCACTTAATAATACACAGTACTGTTTTTATAATTCACCCTATGCACCTTCTGAATGAAGCTGTTAACCAAAATGTAAGTATCACACAGTGGAAAGTACCCGGGACTACATCCCAGAAACACTGGTTATCTGAATTCTGGCCCTGCCTCTCATTAGTCATGTGTCCAGTGATGAGTCATTTCAACTCTGAACCTCTTCCTCATTCTCTAAAATGGAAATGCATACTTCAAATGACTACAGAGATTAAAGGAGACCAAATACATAGAAGGTACTACAACAGATCCAGTATTAAAGGAAGCAATAAAGTATTAAAGTTTTCGATCTTGGTTTTCCTTTCAAAACCAAATCCTATATAATAATGTCACCTAGTGTGCTGAATTAGAACTGAGCTGAATTAGAATAAAGCAGATATTTCCCCCCAAAAGACTACAGGTAGAAAAAGCTCCTCTTTTTTCTGCCTGGAATAACATCTACTTCTTCTGGGAAATGTCCTTTTCTCCTCCCCTTCAGACCCCTCCATCTCCTGAGGACCACTACCAACTCTTAGTTCAGTTCAGTCGCTCAGTCATGTCCAGCTCTTGGCGACACCATGGACCACAGCACACCAGGCCTCCCCGTCCATCACCAACTCCCGGAGTCCACTCAAACTCATGTCCACTGAGTCGGTGATGCCATCCAATCATCTCATCCTCTGTCATCCCTCTCTCCCTCTGCCTTCAATCTTTCCAAGTATCAGGGTCTTTTCAAATGAGTCAGTCCTTCACATCAGGTGGCCCAAGTATTGGAGTTTCAGCTTCAGCATCAGTCCTTCCAATGAGTATTCAGGACTGATCTTCTTTAGGATGGACTGGTTGGATCTCCTTGCCGTCCAAGGGACTCTCAAGAGTCTTCTCCAACACCACAGTTCAAAAGCATCATTTCTTTGGCACTCAGCTTTCTTTATAGTCCAACTTTCACATTCATACATGACTACTGGGAAAACCATAGCTTTGACTAGAGGGACCTTTGTTGGCAAAGTAATGTCTCTGCTTTTTAATATGCTGTCTAGGTTGGTCATAACTTTCCTTCTGAGTAAGCACCTTTTAATTTCATGGCTGCAGTCACCATCTGCAGTGATTTTGGAGGCCCCCCAAAACAAAGTCTATCATTGTTTCCCCATCTATTTGCCATGAAGTGATGGGACCGGATGCCATGATCTTCGTTTTCTGAATGTTGAGCTTTAAGCCAACTTTTTCACTCTCCTCTTTCCTTTTCATCAAGAGGCTCTTTAGTTCTTGTTTGCTTTCTGCCATAAAGATGGTGTCATCTGCATATCTGAGATTATTGATATTTCTCCTGGCAATCTTGATTCCATCTTGTGTTTATTCAACCCTTAATATGTTTTGAATGAAAGCTTCTACCTTATTTCAGACCTCAGCCCTTCCAATCACTACTTGTTAGCCAAGGGTGAGCTTCCCTGTTACAGGAGAGCCAATCAGAACCCCACCCTCCAGGCCACAGTTGGAGAAGGGAGAAGTTGACCCAACACAAACTGGGCCAATCTTCTGTGCAGTTGATGCTGGAAGTAAGATGAGTGGGACTGCCAACAGCCATCGTTTCTGTCAAAGAAAAAAAAAAAAACGACAAGAAGGAACTTGACAGACGCAAATATGAGAGACAAAAAAAGAAACCCTCAAGTGCCTGGGGCCCCTGATTTTAGCTGGACCTACAATCCTAAGGAAGCGGACTGTATCACATGTAAACCAAAGAACCCTAAATGAATAGACACCTCAGAGAAAAACTGCAGCAAAGCTGGACTGCAATGTTGCTTACGTATCTTCCCTTTCTCAGCTTTTACCTTACAGTTCCATCTCTTCTCTCCTTTATGGTTGCTGCTGTTCGGCCTCTCAATCATGTCCAACTCTTTGTGACCCCACGGACCGTGGCCCACCAGGCTCCTCTGTCCAAGGGATTTCCCAGGCAAGAACACTGGAGTGGGTTGCTATTTCCTCCTCCAGGGGAATCTTCCCGACCCGGGAATTGAACCTCTTGTCTCCTGCATTCACAGGCAGATTCTTTAGCACTGTGCCACCTGGGAAACCTTTAGTGTAATTAACCTCTAATAAAACTTCAAAATATTCTTTTTTCAAAAGAAAAAAAAAATTTAACTTGTCTCACAAAGTAATCTGAAATTCAAAAATGTCAGGACTATAAAACACCTATTTAAAGCTAGAGGTAAAACCCTATTTTGTAATCAAATTGCTGCTCTTTAAACTTTTGGTATTTCTGTCGCTTTCTAGGCAGTCACCATAGTAACAGAGAAAAAAGAACCGGAAACTAGCAGTCGAAATGGACTCCTGCTGATGATAGTGGTTCCGCTTCCATGGAAACAACAATGAAGTGATGGAAATACTAGAAGCCTTTTTAAATGTAACCTTAAATATACATACTAGGACTCCTTCCTTATCAGCCCCTTAAAAGTAGGTCACAAGCACTGCTGATCAACAGCAGCAGCCCAGGATGAAAACCACCTCTTACAGACTGCTGCCGCAGGATCCTTGCTGAGGTCTGTGAGTCCCAGAAAGAAAAGATCAATCTATCGATTTCCAGAATAAGTCCAACTAATCACATTATTTATAAGTGTGACTTTAAATGGATTTTACTTGATCAAAACTTTTGACTTTAACCTTCTTAATTTCTTAATCTTCAAGACACACACTAAGCTTATGATTATTTTGGGGGGAAACCAGGCTACCTGGAATTTAACTGCTAACCCCACACTAGGTCATGTGACTATTATTTCTTCAGTAATCTATCTATAAATGCTTTGAAAACTGGATACGTATTTGACATGCTACCTAGAAATACACCAATACCTTCAGTAAGTTCTCTACATTTCTGTTGATCATTCAGAACAAGAATTTTCACTGTGCTTTGGCAGTCAAGACAGAAAAGCTGCTTCTGATATTTCTTTAACAACCGTTAGGTCAGAAAGTTCTGGTGTCCAATGAAAGACGTTTTGTATATATTGAGTCAACCCATATTTCTTTACCTCAAATCGAGAGAGAGGACAGAATCAGGGTGATTACAGAACATGTAAGAAAGTGTAGCTGAATAGAAATGAGGAGAAATTTTGAAGTTGTTATTGAGGGACTTCCCTGGTGGTTCAGTAGATAAGACTCCAAGCTCCCATTACGGGGGGCCCAGGTTCGATCACTGGTCGGGGAACTAGATCCCAAATGCCACAACAAAGAATTTGCATGCTGCAATGAAAAAGATTCCACATGCCACTGGGAATTCAGATCAGAGCCCCTGTGGGCTGCAACCAAGACCCTGTGCAGCCAAATAAGTATTTTTTTTAAGGTGTCACTGACTATTTTAGAAGCACTGGCCTGCCTATCCTGCATTTCTCAGAGCACCAAGTCTCACTCAGCTTCCTCAGAGAAGTTTTTATAGAAGGCACCATCTACAGATAACAGAATTGTGCAATTCTTATTTACCCAAGGGGCCATCACCATCTGGCCACTCCTTGATCACAACAGTAAATTCATTTACTGTATTACCTTCTTTTTATAACAAAGGAAATGGAGGCCTGGAGATGTGAAATGCCTTCCTCCGTCACAAAGTTAATTTAAGAACCTAAACCTAAACCAGGTGTTACGCTACCACACTTCACATAATTGAATCTGAATTAGATTACTGAGTAGAACAAGAGAAACAGAGCACAGGGCAAGTACAGTACAAGCGAGTATGGGAACAAAGATGAGGAGGGAATAAACGTAAGGAGTTGAGGCAGGAGCCTGAAGCAGAGAGAAGCGAACAGACTGACGACATCAGACGGCACACGGTGAAATCCCAGCTATGAAGAGGCACATACATTTCACACTACGTAAGAGAATGGGCCTCTGGAGAAAAACCGGGCTCTCATTCTTACCCAAGCGCTTCTTTGGAAAACAAAGGCCACTCGTTTACCCGCTTTTAAAAAAGGCATTTTTAGTCACAGAAATAATGAAAATCAGTTTCAAGAACTAGACCAGTTAATTCTTCCAGTTCTGTTATTCTACCCCTGGACACTAAAAAAAGAACATAGCTAATGCCTCATCACTGATTCAGCAGGAGAAGAGCAATGCTAAAGGAAGAACTGACCATGTGGAGCTTTGTCAGGTTTCATGCATTTACCTTTGGCTGTGCTGGACCCTCGCTGCCGCCCGGGGCTCGTCCCTGACTGCAGGGGGCAGGGGCCACTCTGCAGGCGCACTGCATGGCTTCCCTCTGGGGAGGTTCCTCCCGCTGCGGAGCGCAGGCTCTAGCGCACAGGCTCAGGAGATGTGGGGACAGGCTGGGCAGCTCTGCAGCATGTGGGCTCAAACCTGTGTCTCCTGCGCTGGCCACCCCTGAGCCACCCGGGAAGCCCCACGTTAGACTTCTTGAAAGCCAGTGTGTCTACATTTGTACTTCATGGGAAATTTTAGGGGATTTTCAAGGGCATTTTGATCATACTTGATCGTCTCCACATGCACAGAATTTAATTCTCATATAAGACTGTCCTTAATCACATCTTATATTCTGATCTCTACTCCTCTACTCCACACTGTCCACCAGACTCTATGACACATTACTCTTGGTCAAGGGTGCCTGATTTTCATTCAAATTTATCATATTAGAAAGAACATCCAAATCAACCTGGGTTTGCTGCAATAAGTTTTTGTTTGTCAGTGATTCTTTTTTTAAACAACTTCAGTCACATAAAAGAATATGCCTATTTGAGATGGCCTTGGTGGTGAGAGTTTGTTTTTTTTTTAAGTGCTGATTTATTATATTTAATGGGGTTTTTGTTCTTTTCAGGGAAAGCCTACCATTTCTGACTCATGCTAAGTGTTCTGACAACAAAAGGCAACCTTGAGAAGAACTGTAATGTATGGTTCTACACAAGATCCACAAACATGAAGCCATCAGCCTCTCCATGAATAACACAAACCTGGTCAAGAAAGGGAATCTGCTTCCCATTTGCATTTAACCAATCTTCTATTAATGTCTTTTCTAAACTCAGTGTTATGTGAACCCTAGAAGTTCAAAGAGTCACCAAAGAACAGTAAAAGCAACAGTCACAATAACATTCACACCCAGGCCCTGCCTCGATTATAATTGCTTTCAATGTTGTTTCAGTTTTTCTGTCCTTAAAAAAAGGAAACAAACAGCCCAAAATGGAGCCACCTGAGCTAAGCCCGTGTCACCAAACCAAGACTTAATACCTAAACTAACTGTGGTTTCAAACTTCCCCAGGACTGGAATCTTCACCAGTCAGTCTGGAATTTCCTGGTCAGCACCAGTGAGGTAACTGGCCAATAAATATCTTTGTCTCCCAAAGGAAGGTGCCTTGCTCAAACACTTCTTTCCTGTTTACGGCTTCCTTGTCCCATCCCCTCTCCGGTTTTAATAACCTTTCCCTTTCTGGAGTTCCCTGGAGCTCCTTTCTACTTGCTGGAGGGGAGGCTGCCTGGTTCATGAATCAACTAACAAAGCCAACTAGATCTTCACACTTACTGGGCTGGATTCTTTTAATAGACAGGGTGTCAGTGTCAGGACCCAAAGTGAACAAGCTTCTGATGGCAATTCCAGGACAAGGCAGAAGGTTTGGGACCTGTGGAGCCCTTTTTGTGGTTGCTGTCTTTCTTGCTATTTTCAAGGGCCAGGGGTAAGTGTCTGCAAATGCTGAGCTCCTTCCTCTCTGCATCAAGCTCCACATCTGACTGGCCTTCCTTTACAGAGCAAGACACCTTGAGATGATGCACACTTCCGCCTGGAACTCAAATCCCTCGCTGTATTATGGATTGTAATTCCCAGGCTTTGGAGCAGAACCCTCAACCCCTAACTCTGTCCCAAGATCCACTTAGGAACTGTTCGTGGTAATGTGCAGTTCCCTATGTATGTGGGGCCCCCAGTCCACCACTCTCATTTATTGAGATCTGCTGGTTTAATCCTTTCCCCAGTCCAAGGTTCTACACTGGGGCATTGGTGTGGTACACACAGGGCCTCTTCTTGGCTGGAACTCAGTTACCTTAAGGTACATTTTTTTGGGGGGGGCCTTATTTTATGTAGATAAAGGCTAAATGCTAATAATATTCCAGAATTCAAAACAGCCTCAACATTTATGGTTAAGGATTAAGTATTTAAGATCTGTTAGAGCAACTACCACCTAACTCAAAAGACTCCCGAATTAAGATAAGCTGGTCACAGAATGGTATACTGACACTCAGTCACCTGCTAACCTTAAGAAAATTTCCACACACAGACATAGACTATAAAACACCACATAATCCCCAATGCTATGACACACCCCTCTTAGGTATCAGTTTGATTCCAAGAGATCCAAAGGCTTAGCTAAAATAATAAAAATAATAATGGAATCTTTAAAATCCAGAGTTAAGCAAACCCTTCTGACATACCTGCTGATTTTATGTCTAACAACTAAAATCCTGGAAATCTACAAAAGTGGCAAAAATCTTACTAAAAACAACCTAGAATTATGATGGCCATTATGGGGAACTTTGCAATTAGACAAGATCGCTCACTTGAGATGCACACTTAAGAGCGCCCCAATTAAATTACAAACAGAAGGGGATACATATTTTAATCGGTATGCAGAAGCTTCCAAAGGCTTCAAAATGCCAAAAAGAACTTTAAAGTTTCGTTACAAAAAACTAATAAAAAATTGAAGACACAAGAGGTATCTAAAACAAAGAATTATAAGACAGACACAACTCCTACTGCCCCCTATCTACCTTTATCTAGTAGTCCTCTGTTTGAACTGTCTTTCTACTCTGAAGAGACTGCAGCTGTTGCTGCTGCTGCTGCTGTCACTTCAGTTGTGTCCGACTCTGTGTGACCCCATAGACGGCAGCCCACCAGGCTCCCCCGTCCCTGGGATTCTCCAGGCAAGAACACTGGAGTGGGTTGCCATTTCCCTCTCCAATGCATGAGAGTGAGAAGTGAAAGTGAAGTCGCTCAGTCGTGTCCGACTCTTCGCGACCCCATGGACTGCAGCCTACCTGGCTCCTCCGTCCATGGGATTTACAGGGCCATAAACAAAAGTCTATGAGGTTAATGGCCTTAAAGGGACCCTCATATCACTCTGAAAGAAGGACCCTGGAAAGACCCCTCTCAGAGATGATGAGACTGAGGATTTTCTGGTAAACTGCTACACCATTCCCTTAAACAACCAAGGGGAAGCTAAAATCAAAACTTAATTTTAAACCCTTGACAAATTCTGGTAAACATCAGAGATACATTCTTTCCACTTAAACCCCACTTAGAACCTGCAGACAGGATCTTGGAAATAAACTGGCAAAAGTTAGCTAAGGGTAAGAATTATTATAATTCTTCTGGATCTCTGTCTGTAGTACCCAATAAAGAGAAAAATATGTTTTTCATCCCATTACAGGATGCCTCTTAAGTCCAAAGGGTTGTTCAATACTGTCAGAAATATTTACTGTTTATTCAAGCTGAAAACTGATAAGATTTTATTTTTAAAATTTTAAGCAGTTCTGTGGTCAAAAGTTGGCCAAACTGGAAGCTGATATACAGACCCTGGTAAGAACTTTTTAGGGCTCTCTGCCCTAAACTAAAATAATGTACCCAACAGCAAAAAAAAAAAACCTTCTAAAGCCCTTGAAAGGACTTACGGGTGGATCAACCTATGATGTCATTTAAGTAACCACCCAATTCCTTGAGTAGTTGAGAGCAACTGTCCTTATCCTACAAATCTCTGCAAGACTAGAAATGCAGCTCAAGGCAGTCCAAAATTCACCTATTCCTTTTTCTAGTCCCATAACCTCCCTTATTTACTTAAAAGTCTTATAACTTGCATTTTTTTCTTATGTCTTTGGGATGTAAATATTAACATACAAACTTCAGAGAGATAATTCTTATCAGTAAAAAAAAACACAGGAGAGGGAAGCTGGAGGTAGGTCATCTGGAACTTGAGCAATTGAGAAATCTTAAGTGTAGAGAAGCTATGCGGTCCCTGTTTGCGCCTGTCTATACATTCACATGTGCCTATCCCTGTGTTACAGATATATTTTCTACCTCTGGATTGTACAACCAAAATGAATTTATAGAAGAGCTCTATTTAACTGGCTTACAAAAAATTAAACACTTCATGTATTCAATAAAATTCTTTAAAAAATAAGAAAAATTAACCCCAGTGCTTTTGAGGTTCACATGGTCTGAGATAACATTGAGTAAATAAGCTTGTTTTAAGTTTGCTGATTTAATTAAAACAGACAGACACGTCTTTAAAGTTATTAATATTAAAAATAATGAAAGTATACACCTTTCATTCAACCCAGGCTCACTAAGGATCAAATAAGTTCATGTTATCTATTACAAATTTTGTCAGCAAGAAAAATGGCTTAGAATTAACACTGACATTGTCTAATGTCTGATCATAGCAAACACCCTCTTCCAACAACACAAGAGAAGACTCTACACATGGACATCACCAGATGGTCAACACCGAAATCAGACTGATTATATCCTATGCAGCCAAAGATGGAGAAGCTCTATACAGTCAACAAAAACAAGACCAGGAGCTGACTGTGGCTCAGATCATGAACTCCTTATTACCAAATTCAGACTGAAATTGAAGAAAGTAGGGAAAACCGCTAGACCATTCAGGTATGACCTAAATCAAATCCCTTATGATTATACAGTGGAGGTGAGAAATAGATTTAAAGGCCTAGATCGGATAGATAGAGTGCCTGATGAACTATGGAATGAGGTGNAGGCCTCCCCTTCTCTGTACATCTTCCGGCCCCTCCCCCCAGAATCTGCAGAAACATTGAAACTATGAGTGTTTCTGGAAATAGTCACAAACAGAGAGGAAAGTGTTGTCAATCATTAGCCCTGAGTTTTCCAGAGGTATCCAGAAACACAGGTTTTCCCTTACCTAAATCCTGTCCTGAAACCCTGAGGCTGCCAAGAAGTCACCACGCTACCTTGTGGCAACATCCAAGAATGACACCGTCTCTTGAGAAGTATGGCTGCCCCCTGACCTGAATCCAGGTTGTCTCCTGGCCCTAAGCTGGGTGCCTGAGTGTCAGCAGCTGGGTGCACCTGCTGTCTACCTTAACAGAGACACCCCACTCTCCGCAGGACTAGCTGGGCTCTGACCCATTGTTCTAGTTTTAACCCTGGGGCTAGAGTCTGGCCAGGATCCTCAGCACGTTTGGCAGGGGTTCAGATGTTTTTCCTGCTCCTGGCCAGCCTCTTGCCCTAGTGGGCTGGACTGCAATCCCTGGCTGACAGGGCCCCACTCTAAAACGAACACTCTTCTAAGAACCAGCATACATCTATGAGAAATGCTGTGCCTCATGTCCTACGTGGACCTCAGGGATGTCAGAGACACCCCAGGCTGAGGTCAAGGTGGTCACGTGCCCTTGGAGAATGTAACTGGAACTGCTCAGCTGTGTCTTGTGTACCAGGCCTAAAATCAGGCAAGCCTCTGGCCCAGCCCTGCTTCTCCTTCCCCTCCCCCTGCTGACTCATCTGCAGGGACACAGCATGCCTCATAGCAGTGTGGCAGCTGGTATGGAAAACAGGGCAGTGGAAAGGTGGTGGTGGGGATCTTGTTCACCTGGCCCAGAATTAAATATGGCTTCAAGTTCTGAGCCCCTTGTGAAAGGCGAGCAGGGTGGGAGATGGCCTGCGGTCCTGTCTCCCCAGACTTCTCCTCTCTGGGTACCATGCCCTCAGGAGGGCTCCAGACTGGCTCAGCCACAGGGCAGGAAGTCTGGCAGTGTGGTGGGAGGGGCTCTAGCAGAGGGCAGGCACGATTTCACAAGAGTTCTATGGACTGACTTTCTGCTGATTCAACTTGATGCACTCGCCTGGGTGAGTTCCATCTCTGGATCCCACCTCGGATGTTACTCATGAATGACCTTTCCTGCAGTTGTGGAGGCCTGTTAGGAATTTGCAGGCCCCACTGGGGATGTAATTCTAGGCCTTCCAAGCTTGTGGGGATGGATGGAGGTGGTCTCCGAGGGACAGCAAATCCAGGACAGATCTAATTGCTGCTAATCAGGTGTTTTGTTTTTTTTTTCTTTTACATGTAAATACTTAAAACACACACACACATACAGATTCCATGGCCTTAAAACTCTTTATCGATCTTTACATATACTTTTAATCCCTAGTGATATACAAGTATAAGAATTTTTTATCGTAGTTGTGATTCAGTATATAATTTATTTAGTCCTGTTTTCTCCCCCGCTTTAGCTCATATAAAATTTCCTCATACTTGTTTTTAAAAGCTACAAGACCAGTTGTTATGTAACCTTTTGGAGGTCACTGATCTCTTTGATAATTTGCCACATAAGTGTCTAAGTGTTAGCAATAAGGCTTTTATTTCAGATTCCCATCATTATTGCTCCGCAAGTTTCCTGGCACTTCTAGCAGCAGGTATTCAACACAATGCTTGTTTAAAGGAGGACTTAGTAATAGCCGGCCGCTCCCTCCTTGATGGTTTATCGTTGGGCACTCAAATAGTCTCTAGTTTTTGACACTTGTGATGCACTGCTGCTGTCAACTCCTTCCTATAGTTTTTCCTCCTTCCCGGAAGGCCTGTTTTTGGAAGATGTTTGGGCTTGGAAAACATGTGTACTTTATTGTCTCTGTGCCTTTGGTTATGCACAAGGAAAGCCTCCTTCTTGCTTGTCCAGATTCTATCTTGCAAGACTCTGTTCACAGGCTGACTCCTCCCAGAAGCCTTTCTTCTACCTGTACTTTGAAGTGAGCGGTTCTTCATCTCTACCTGTGCCTTGACTGAGTTAATTCAGGCTGTTGTAACGAATTACCATAGAGTGGGTGGCTTGTAACCAACAGAAACTTATTTCTCACATTTCTGGAGGTTGGAAATCTGAGATCAGGGTTCCAACATACTGGGGTTCTGGTAAAAACCCTTTCCCAGGTTTCTTCACATGGTAGAGAGAGCCACTGGGTTCTCTGAGGTCTCTTTTAGAAGGAGCCCATTTATAAGGTCTCCACCCTCACGATTGAATCACCTCCCAAAGTCCCTACCTCCTAAGATGCCATCTGTTGGGGGGTTAGGATCTCAACATATGAATTTTGTGGGGGACACAAACACTCACCCCTTTGTCCTCCTCTCCAGTGGTACTCATCACATTTTATGATCCAGTTGAAAAAAAATTTATATATACATCTTATCTCCTTTATTAGACTGTTTATACCTTATATGTAAAACCCAGAATGGATCATTTTGATACCATTTGTTCTATAAGAACTATTTTCAGTTATATGCATCCATATACGCAAAAACCAGTAATAATCACTATTTTCTTGATTTGTTATTTAGTTTTAAAACAACAATTTAAAAAAGAATTTCCACTTTAAGGATGAACAAATCCATTAAAGATATTTCCTGGAAGAACCCAAATTTTTACTTCTCAAACAAAATATTATACCTCACAGTTCACTATAAAACTTCTTTTTCTGTTTTCTGTTTTAAACCCAAAAGTCTAAATGGTCACACAGGATAACAGAATTGAAGTCAGATTCTATTTCTTTGTTTTTTTAATCAGTGTGATATAATTTTTAATTTAAAATCTACTATTTCTATTTAAAGGCAAAAACAAGCAATAAATACCATGGAATTTGGGATGTGAGATGACAAAGTAAGTTGGGAGGATACTGAACAATTAGACAGTTGCAATGAGCATACATCGTGGTCAATGAACATCAGGGACCAACTATGTAACTGGGGGGTCTCTAAATTGACATTAACAGAGAACACATATTTAAGGAGAAGTGATATGAAACTGTGATCATTTGAAGTTTTTGTATACATTAATAAAACTCAGTAGTAACCATAGCAGTTGTTTACAACTCTGATCAAAAGAACTGTTTTGGAGGGGGTGTTAATTTTTATCACTGGCATTATTTAGAATCATGATGATGAGAAGTTTTTATTACTGTCACATTCTCTATGGATGATGGCCCCCTTACTGCCTTCTGGCAGTGCTGGCAGCTCCCGTCTTCCTGCCCCTGGTCCACCTGATTCGTCAGTAAGCTTGCGGGGAGCAGGGGCAGCTGTGCAATCCACGTTGTACAGTATCTGCTGCACAAACAAAGCAGTTCTGAGTGAGGGCCTTGGCGGGACCTCTAAGGCTGATTCCCTTTCCCTACACCTGAGGCTGGTTTTCTTTGTGTAGTCCAGACGAAGTAACATTTCACAACAAATTCAATACAGAAACAGATGAAAAAAAGCCCAGCCCTTTTTATTAAGCCAAACATGAAAAAAGTAGCAAAATTTCTTTGTGACCCAGTGTCACTCTTCTGACTCATTTTTGGTTGTTGTTTGGCAAATACCAGTTATTCCTCACAATATCGTGTTTCATATGCTAACATGGGATGAGTTTGTTGTTATTATTCAAAACCTTAAAAAGTGTTCTCCATTTTAGTCTCTAATACAGTAAATACTGATAGCTGTGTTCCACATAAAAAAGATCTCTGGAATTGTGACTAATTTTTGAGAGTGTAATGGGACCTTCTGGGAAGTTGAGAATTTCTGTACTAATGCACTGCCTTCAATATGGCAGATGCCTATGTACACTTGTTAAATGAGTGTGGGACTGATGGATGGGCTTCAGCTGCTTCTGGGATGTGGAGGCTGCGGTGGGAATCGCAGGGAGGGGTCAGGCTCCTGAGGCAGTGCTGGTGGATATCACTGGGTGGCAAGGGCTGCCAGGATCTAGGAGCACTGGCTACCATTTAAGCAGTGTTGGCCTCAGGAGTGGGGTCTGGGCATGAGGGTAATGGAGGCTCTGTGTCCTAGGGTCTTCGGGATGCTCACTGTATCTTCTTTCCCTTGGCGTTGGTGGATGGGAATTACCCAATATTCCTCTCCTGGGAGAGAAACTGAACAGAATGGATTTCTAGGGATCTATGGCTGTTAAACCATGAGGTGAGAGCACAATGGCCAGAACCCTATAGCATTAAGCAGATAGATCCAGTCTAGGGACCTCTTGCTCCTCTTGTGGAATCTCTGGAAAGTCGTTTTTCTGCTGTCTGACTCCACCACAAGGTGAAGGTGGGGTAAAATGTTTGTGCAATGTCTGGCATATACTGGGTGTACAGTACATTAGTGGGTCCATTAGCAATGTCATCAATAATAATAAAAAGAAGTAAGCTGGGAGGTCTGGGGTTAAGGAGGAAGGATCCCATGGGAGTTCTTCCTGGTATATTGACACTTGGTCCTGAATAATTCATTGCTGTGGGGGTTGTCCTGTCCACTGTAGCATGATTAGCAATATCCCTGGCTTCTAAGCCCTACTTGCCAATAGCACCGTCTCCCTGGTTCTGACAGCCAAAAACATCCCCTGGGGGGGCACTTTGGGAAACTATCCTACAAGGCATAGATACTCAACCTTCTAGGGCTCCGTTGTGGGGTGCCTGGTTGCCTGCAGTGCCCCAGGAAGAGAGAGATGTCACACCAGCCTAGTGCACACAGATCTGACTCACTCCCCACAGAAAAAATTCTGCCAAGATGTTCTGCTCTCAAGGAAACAAAAGGCTTCCTGTCTCTGATCCTTTTCTCTGAAGAACCTTCCTGCTAATGGAAACTTCCCTCAGCATTTGGCAAGCCAGGACGCTGGGGAAGCAGTAGCTGACCAGCACAGGCTTTGCTGAGGCAAATGTGGCTAATACCCAACAACCCCGGGGGAGGCTGTCCTGCCTTTCATCCTTCACCTTGACTCTAATGGCGTCCAACCCCCAAGTCTCTACTGAAACATCTGGTCCGATCAGAAGCAGAACAAATAAACCAAAGGTGGTGTATGCATACAGCAGGATGCTACAGTGACCTGAGTGAATGTGTCATACTACATGTCACTGCATGAATGTCTCACCAACATAATGTTGAGTGAAAGAAGCCCAGAACAAAAAGAGCACATATTATACGCAACCATTACTGAAAAGCTCCAAAAAGTCAAAATAATCTATGTTAAGGCTCCAGAATCTCCTTGGACTGCAAGGAGATCCAACCAGTCCTTTCTGAAGGAGATCAACCCTGGGATTTCTTTGGAAGGAATGATGCTGAAGCTGAAACTCCAGTACTTTGGCCACCTCATGACAAGAGTTGACTCACTGGAAAAGACTGTGATGCTGGGAGGGATTGGGGGCAGGAAGAGAAGGGGAGGACCGTGGATGAGATGGCTGGCTGGCATCACAGACTCAATGGACGTGAGTCTGAGTGAACTCCAAGAGATGGTGATGAACGAACAGGGTGGCCTGGCGTGCTGCGATTCATGGGGTTGCAAAGAGTCGGACACGGCTGAGAGACTGAACTGAACTGAAGGTCTCACGAAGCTTTTGTGGGCAGTCTAAGCATAATTGTTAAAAACAAGTAAATGAAATAGATGTAAGGAGGATAAAAACTTTTTAGGTGAGCCATCTAATAGTGTCTGCAAATCTTTATGGTAACCTGAAATTCCATTAAGTTAAATGACAGTGATTAAATATCTAGATCATTTCCAAACAAGGTTGAGCAATGAAATATTAATTACTGAACACAAGTTTATTTAATTTTTGTTTTCTTTTATAGAGAAAGGTATTTTGTTCTCTTAATAAGTTTGTTTTTGCCACACTGAAAAACTATAAGAAAACACATTTCTAGAAATTTTAAAAATATTTAAGAATCTGCCAATCCATAGAATGCTATGTGAAAGATAGTTCATAATTGCTTACTTCCCAGTTTTCACTAGAAACAAGTTTAAAAATAAGTTTTCTAAGGGTTAAAAATTCTCATGTTGATACTTAAAACTACTAGAAATAATAAGGAAAAGGAATCTTATGTGTTATCAGGACTGGCTAAGATGGGAATGAGTCTGATTAAATGAGTTTTAATATCAAAAGTAAGCTGGTATAAAATTAGAATTTGACTTTCTCCCTATTGAAAGGGACAAAGGTCTGCTTTTGACAATCAGAGATTATAAAAGGTTTTTCTTTACCTTTTGAACAATCTGCCAGGGAAGAGGTGGGCGACACAAAGATATTGTGCTTTGTCAAAATAAGCACCTATGTTACTGCTGTCTACATCAGACCTTTGATTTCTTAAACCTAGTCTTCTCAATATTAAAAGAGCTAATTTTCACTCAGAACTATGCAGTCTCTATTTGCTGTAAAGTCTTTGCCACTTTGGTTAAATACATAAGTACTGTTTTGCAGTCTCCTATGACCCTATGTGACCAAATATTTTTACACCTTTTAATATTTTTGATAAACTTCCCCAAAATCAAATTTTAAAAGAAGTTTTTCTGACCTCAAGCTAACTTTGGGATGTTTTTTAGAGGGCCCCATGGCATCCGGTCCCATCACTTCATGGGAAATAGATGGGGAAACAGTGGAAACAGTGTCAGACTTTATTTTGGGGGGCTCCAAAGTCACTGCAGATGGTGACTGCAGTGATTCAAAAGCAGAGACATTACTTTGCCAACTAAGGTCCATCTAGTCAAGGCTATGGTTTTTCCTGTGGTCATGTATGGATGTGAGAGTTGGACTGTGAAGAAGGCTGAGCACCGAAGAATTGATGCTTTTGAACTGTGGTGTTGGAGAAGACTCTTGAGAGTCCCTTGGACTGCAAGGAGATCCAACCAGTCCATTCTGAAGGAGATCAGTCCTGGAATTTCTTTGGAAGGAATGATGCTAAGCTGAAACTCCAGTACTTTGGCCACCTCATGCGAAGAGTTGACTCTGTCTCTTATACACATCTAGATGTGTATAAGAGACAGTCCCTGCAGTCCAAGGGACTCTCAAGAGTCTTCTCCAACACCACAGTTCAAAAGCATTAATTTTTTGGCGCTCAGCCTTCTTCNTTGGAGAAGACTCTTGAGAGTCCCTTGGACTGCAAGGAGATCCAATCAGTCCATTCTGAAGGAGATCATCACTGGGATTTCTTTGGAAGGAATGATGCTAAAGCTGAAACTCCAGTACTTTGGCCACCTCATGAGAAGAGTTGACTCATTGGAAAAGACTGTGATGCTGGGAGGGATTGGGGGCAGGAGGAGAAGGGGATGACCGAGGATGAGATGGCTGGATGGCATCACGGACTCGATGGATGTGAGTCTGAGTGAACTCCGAGAGATGGTGATGAACAGGGTGGCCTGGCGTGCTGCGATTCATGCAGTTGCAAAGAGTTGGACACGACTGAGCGACTGAACTGAACTGAACAAGCATATTACAAAAGATTTCGTTCACTCTTCTCATGAAAAGATAGATGTTAAATTAATTACCCTTATTTGATATGTTAAATTACATGTGAAGAAGCATTGAGAAATAAAAATACTAAGCTTTATGTTGTATTTATATAGGATATAAGTACTTTTAAAACTATATGAAGTTCCTAGAATTCTGATATATGTTAGTATCTGGTAATGTGATAAAACATTATAATACACATAGTGATATTTTATTTATAATAGTAATATAATAATAACTCTGATAATGTTATCAGTCATAATTCTAGTTACTGCCTTAGAGTGCTATGTATCACAGAAATAACCAAATTTCCCTGTCAACTACACTGTGATGAACTTTAATCAGATCTTTAACCATGGCATTTTAAGTCTTTTGACATTTACAGACAGTTATTGCTTTACTCTGAGGTTTTCCCTAAAGTGTTCCTAAAAAGTGTTCTTTCTTCAGAGAAATTTCTAAAGAACATTCTGACAGGTACTCTAGGATACAAGTTTATAGTAACTTTCAGATCATAATACCAAATGGGTAAGAATTTATAGAACTCTAAGGAAAAACCAGATTCATAAAACTGCTAACAAAAGATGAAGATCAAAAACTAACTGCATAGGACTGAAAGAACTGATAAAGATGTGTATAATTTTTTATGATTTTTTTGTTTAAAACATCGCTGGTTCTTTTGTGTTTTGTTTTTCCAGGCTTAAGGAAATCCTCTTTTCTCTTAAAAGCGTTCATCAATTTGGTAATAAACATTTGTGAACTAAAGTGAAACATTTATTTTTTCTCCTTACTTGATCTCACCAAAATTCAGAAACTCTTGAGTATTCTTTCCATTGTAATAAATTTCATTATTTGCATAAGTTCAGTAAGAATCTCTTCTCATTATACCAGAACACAACTGGAAACACTGGCTATATCACAAAGGCTTTAAACAGAATGTCATATTTGAGAGAAATGTGTATAGACCCAGATATGACCAGACAACTTGGAAAAACTGGCCTAGTGCCTTACTTAACATGTTTACCATCAGCCTCACCAGCTGAGTGCGGAAGGTTACACTTCCTAGCAGGCCCAGCAACCTCGAAGAGAGGAGTTCACTCAGACTGTAGGTACTGCAAGGAAAATCTAGTGATGATTCTTAGATTAGCTTCCTAGTCTCAAAAGATTTTAAGAGTTCAGTCTGAGACCCCTTATGACAATTTCCACCAAAGCAGTCTTAAAAAGAACTTACACAATCAATCACTATTCTTGCTGCATTTGTGTAAATAATCAGGCCAGTCTAATGCAAACTAATTAGTTTTACTGTAATTATCCTTAAAAAAGAGAAGTGGAGATTACTGTTGGAGAAAAATTATGCCTGGACTTTTGTCTATTTTAGAGTCTAACCCTATCAACTGTTTTTGAGGTTTTGTGACACATCTAGCAACTGAACTAGATCCTAAATTCCAGTTTCCTCAAATATCTGGCTACAACTCTCCAAACTAACATTTCTAATTTTCTCTGACCCTTCTAATTTAAAATTACCAAAACCAAAGACTGCCCTTGAACCTTCTTGGAAGGGACTAACTATAACAACCAGGTCCTCTTCCCTGCCCAGATGGCAGTCAGGCTTCAGGCACTTGAGCCATGGATATGTGTCTCACAGCTGAAGATGGCTGGCTCCACCTGACATCTGGTCCTAGACAGGCACGAGGGACCTCTGAATCAAACTGTCAAGGGAGAGCAGTAGCTGACATGAGGGTAGATTGCTTCTGCCCATGGTGTCAGTTCAAGACAAAACATGAAATCTTTTATTCTTCTCTTTCTTTCCTTTACTCCGGAATTAGAAAGACATTTACATATCTCTCCATTTACATATCTCTCAGTCCAGTCCTAAGCAGGGTAACATCTCAGCCTGCTGAGTTTGTCTCTAAAGATTCTGATCTACCCAACATTAGAGGTCTTCTGGTCCTCCCTGTGACTAATTTCTCTTCTATCCCAATGCCAATGGGAACTATGATCAACACCACCCCCTCAACCTAGAAGTCTCTTACCAACTTCAACTCTTGTGGTCAGAATATTAAATAGTGTTTTTATCTTTCTCCAATTATAATACTTACCCAGTTAGACACAATCGCCTGCATAATTTTAGGGCATTTGCACTTCCCCATTCCCATGCTTATCTAGATGAATCTGCCCCCACTCACTATGAGATCTCACCAGCAGCACCCATCTTTGCAAGGTGGGTGCCTCTTTCTTTCAGACTAAAAGATTTTCTTTCTGTATGCACTGCAATCCTAATTGACTCCTGGCTTGAACACTAAAAACAGCAATCTCTGTGAATGATCCATTAGCAGCATCCCTTGAACAGGAATGGTTCGTGCCCTGATAGGGTTGGTCTTTGTTTGTGGTGGTTATAGTTCTCCTTGGGCCCATGAATGCCGAGATGGCTGGCATACAAACCATGTGATGCCTCTTAGGTTATCTGACAGTACCCCTAACTTTCCATGAATGAACGAGTCCCCTCAACGGTTAACTCCCATAGATTTACATCAGAAAGTTAGACAAGACCTACCAGGAGGTGTTCATGACTCAGAATTCACTTCCTTTGGCAATGCCATGCCTTCCTGGTGAGGAGCAAATGTAACTGAGAATGTGATTTTAAAATTCTCCTTAGTTCTTGAAGATATTCAGGAATCTGCTGCTAAAACAACAGCTGTCCCCAAAACACTCCTCGGACTCTTCAGCCAGAATTGTTCCTCAAAATAGAATAGCCCTTAATTATCTTTTAGCTGAGCAGTGAGGTGCTGTGGCCAACACAAACTGCTGTGCCTAGATTAACACTTCGGGGGAAGCTGAAACAATTATGTAAGATCTCTGAGCAAGCCACTTGGTTAAAAAGGTGACTCCTTCAGGAAGGTTGTTCTTTGCTTTATTTGGTCTTGATTAATTTGGATCCTGGGGACCATGGTTCCAATATTCATTCCAAATACTGGGAATTATCCTGCTTTTGATTATTATAATCATAATAATCTCCCTGGTACATTATATTAAACCTTAAACTTTGATCACATTTCTCAGTTAAGCTAAGGGTTTGATCAAAAGGGGAGAATTGTTTAAAAAAAGAAAAAGAAACAACATGCCTAGAATGGAGTCACTTGTGTTAAACCCATATCACCAAATAAATGTAACTGTAATTTCAACTTTCCCGAGGATTGGAATCGTAACCAATAGACCTGGAATTTCCCAGTTAGGACCAGTGAGATAATATGCATAATTAACCCTTTTGGGACTTCCCTGGTGGTTCAGTGGCTAAGAATCTGCCTTCCAATGCAGGGGAAACAAGTTCAATCCCTGGTTGGAGCACTAAGATCCCCACGTGCCATGGGGCAACTAAGCCCAGGCACCACAACAAAGAACTAGCAGAGCCAAAAAAAAACAACAACAACCTTTTGACCCCAAAGGAAAGAGACCTCATTCAAAATAATCCTTATTTTTATCTTAAAGGTGAGAATCCAAAAGACAAATCATTCAATTCCTTCAAAAGAATATTACCTGGACATTCTCTTTCTGACAATAAACTCTTCTAAGTAAGAAAATAAGTAAATAAACAACCCTCTAAATGTTCCAGATGATGATAACCCCCTAAGGATTATGTCCTAATTAAATGACTTCTAAAAGATTAAGATAAAAAGATTAAGAGAAGCTATAGATACATTGAAGGAAAAGGGAATAAAGAATTAAAACCAAGGAGTTAACACTTTCTCTTAAAAGATGGAATAAAAATAAGGTAGGAGAAAATCTGGAAGTCAAACTCCACATAAACTTAAGAGGTTTTTATCTGCCACACAGATAAATGTGGAAAGTCCCTCAAGCCATACAAAAGCTTTTACTCATTTTCTCACTGCCTACAGGAGGCATCTTCAAAGAAGTAGCAAATCTATGGAAGATTCAGCTCAACAACTGTTTTCTTGATGTCATGATATGGAATCACATTTTTTTTCCTTAGATGATATAAAATGATAAACAGAAATATTGACTATAATCTGTAAATTCTTCTCAATTCTAGAGGCTTCACAGACTCTTTTAATGCATCCCACTGGTGGCTCAGATGGTAAAGAATTTGCATGCAATGCAGGAGACCCAGGTTCTATCTCTGAGTCAGGAAGAGCCCATAGAGAAGGGAATGGCACCCCACTCCAGGGCTCTTGCCTGGAGAATCCCATGGACAGAGGAGCCTGGAGGGCTGCAGTCCATGGGGTCGCTAAGAGTCAGACACAACTGAGTGACTTCACTTTCATGCATTGGAGAAGGAAATGGCAACCCACTCCAGTGTTCTTGCCTGGAGAACCCCATGGGCAGAGGAGCCTGGAGGGCTGCAGTCCTCTCTATTACAAAGAGTTGGACATGACACACTTTCACTTTCACTTTGAAAATGAAACTGACTTAGTGCATATACTACAGAGAAGGCAGTGGCACCCACTCCAGCGCTCTTGCTTGGAAAATCCCACAGGCAGAGAAGCCTGGAGGGCTGCAGTCCTCTCTATCACAAAGAGTCGGACATGACACACTTTCACTTTCACCTTGAAAATTAAATCGACTTAGTGCATATACTACAGAGAAGGCAGTGGCACCCACTCCAGTGCTCTTGCCTGGAGAATCCCATGGGCAGAGGAGCCTGGTGGGCTGCAGTCCATGGGGTTGCGAAGAGTCAGACACGACTGAGTGATTTCACTTTCACTTTTCACTTTCATGCATTGGAGAAGGCAGTGGCACCCACTCCAGCGCTCTTGCCTGGAAAATCCCATGGGCAGAGGAGCCTGGAGGGCTGCAGTCCAGGGGGTCGCACAGAGTCAGACATGACTGAGCAACTTCACTTTCACTTTTCACTTTCACGCATTGGAGAAGGAAATGGCAACCCACTCCAGTGTTCTTGCCTGAAGAATCCCAAGGACAGGGGATCCTGGTGGGCTGCAGTCCAGCGGGTCGCACAGAGTCAGACATGACTGAGCGACTTCACTTTCACTTTTCACTTTCATGCACTGGAGAAGGAAATGGCAACCCACTCCAGTGTTCTTGCCTGGAGAATCCCAGGGACGGGGAAGCCTGGTGGGCTGCCATCTATGGGGTTGCACCGAGTCAGACACGACTGAAGTGACTTAGCAGTGCATACTAGAATTAGAACAGACACTATCCCATCTTTCTTCATACTGATCTAAGGTAAAGATATACATATCACCATGTTTAAACAGTTCAAAGTATGTGTAAAGCAATACTCCTGGAATATATCACATGTGAAGCTCATTTCAAGATAACAATGAAAATCCTCCTAGCAACTGGCTTTCTTTAAGTAAGCCATCAAATTGAAAAAGTTCTCCATATCACTTACTCCCGTCCTTCCTACCCCTTTCAGAAGGAAAGATATCTACTAGCTACTAACCATATATTACGTTCCAGAAAATCATCTCAATGTTTATAGTCATTTCAGTGTTATCAATGAATATTACATATAGAAGACTATCAATAAAATTTTGTTAAACAAATGAATGGAAAAGTAAGTGAATGATTTTCCACTAATAGTACACAGTCTGATAACAATACCTTCCCGCCTAGAGATGATCCAATTATAACTTAGTGCCTTTCGTAACAGTCACATAAATGCATTTCAGAAATGCGTATAATTATTGTCTTTATCATCTGTGTATATAAAAGGAATATAAAGGAATATAGCATAGAAGGGCCATGGCTGAACTAAAGAGAGAATCTGTATTTGGTCTAATTTTACATTATAACTATCAGTGAGGAAAATACAACACAGATATTCTAAGTAATTATAAATCTCTATTGTTTGACAGTTTTGGAAAATGTTTTTCTTAACAGTTTATAAAAGTATGATATGTCTGCACAGTGATCTGGTTATTTTTTATTTTTCAAATAAACACACTTTGAGACCACAAACAGAAACACAGTGTAATCTTCTGAGAAAAAGCAGAGTTACATTTTTAATACTCCCTAAAAGGGAATAAATAGGCTGAACTTCCACGCAATTTATTAACAGCTCAATGTTTAAGATACAGCTGAAGCTCTAAATTATATAAAAGTATGTCACTCAAATAATAGCAAAATAATGATTAACTCCTTGCCCAAGTGCCTAACAACCTGCCAGAATTAAAATAGTAGTAGTAGTGTTTCCACCTAGAATATTTTAGTTTTGTTTGGTTTATTTTAAAATACTCACAGATATCTACAATTCTTCCAATCAGAATCAAGGTTTTTTCCTTTTTTTCTCCCCAATAATCGCAGGGATTAAACCAGCCCTCTCATTTTAATGTTTTTAAATTGTGTTGCTAAAGATATAAAAATGTGGTGATACTGATGACAGAGACCATCTAATAAAATAAAAAAACCCTTCGAGAATCCTCATCTATCTCACTGCTTTTGCTGCAGAGCAGCTGTGCCTCACAGATTCACATGAATGAAAATATTTAGATGAGAAACCACCCACTTAGTTTATTTTCCATATGACTTTCCTGTAATTATTTTGTAAACTGTTCACACAACAATACATAAAAACATCTGCAAAAACAGGTAATTAATGTGTCAAGCCAAACTAATGCATTTTCTATGGTGCCCATGCTTCGTCAACTGTAATTATAACTCTTTTTTAAGCAAATGATGATGTGTTTGTTGCAATGTGCAAGTGGTTATTTTAGATGCTCTGTTTACTCTTCATACAATCCGAATATAGAACTCCTCAGCTACTTCACCCCACATCGATGCTTTACCTAGCTTTTTGCAGAAGCAGGAAAGTGGCTCTCTTTTCCAAGCTATAATTTCCAGTAAACATTTTTGTCATTAAAACATGAAATTCTAAACATAAAAGTCATTACCAAAATAGCCAACAATTCAAGAAATAATATGCCCACAGATGATTCAACAGGACTTTCTTCCTTCAGTTGTAACCACCTGAGAATGTAGCACTTATCAACTACAGTATAAGCCTTCTGAACATCAGAGATTTAGAAGGTGCATTGTTTTCTGAATGTATAATATTCATTCCATCTTGACCACCAAATATACATATCTTCGACACGAGACCAACAAATGAAGAATCAAATCCTGCCCAGTATACTGCTTCATAATCAATTCATCCTGCTTGAGTTCTAACTGTGTGAAAGATCATCTTAATTACCGTTACTATTATTATACATTAACAATATTGTTAATAATGATCCTTAAATGGACATTCTTCTAGGCCTAAGGTATGTGATCTGTTCAGTTTTGTTTCCAGGGGAAACAATATCTAAAATCAATGAAGAAGCACGACAATACAAGTTTTTCTGGGGATTTCCCTGGTGATCGAGTGTCTAGGAATCCACCTGCCGATGCAGCGAACATGGGTTCGATTCCTAACATGCCCCCGTACACCATAACTGCTGAGCCTGCACTCTAGAGTCCATGAGCTGCAACCACGGAAGTCCACACACCTAGAAACCGTACTCGGCAACAAGAGAAGCCACCTCAGTGAGGCGCCCTGCAACACAACAGTCGCTCCCGCTTGTCGCAACTAGAGAAAGCCAACACCCAGCAATCAAGGCCCAGCACAGCCATCAATAAATAAATAATTTTTTTTAATTAGAAAGGTAATTTTTAAAACATCTATGATTAACACCCACAGTATTAAAAAAAAAAAAAGTGTGGTAACAAAGAACTCTTAGTACACAAGATTTTTCTGCTTATTTTCACAATCAAAATTTTGAGAGATAATATAAGAATTAGCCCTTCTGGGTCCAAACTTATATAACTCTTAATTTTAATACAAATATATCTAAACCGAGTTATTCCGTTCTTGCCCTGCCTATCAGCTACCGTGATATGCTATGATAGGTGATATGATACCGTGATATGCTATAGGTGTCTTCTGGAACACAGTGTAGGTGTTTGTCTATCCCTACCTTGTTCTCAAAAAGAACATGAGGAAAATATTAGAGTAAATCAAATGACAGTTTCCCAGCTGCCAAGCATGTGTTTTAGGCCAAATGCTAATTCTGGACAAATTAGTGAAAGTATTCAGGTGTGTCCAATTTTTTGTGACTCCCCTGGACTGTAGTCCGTGAAATTCTCCAGGCCAGAATACTGAAGAGGGTAGCCTTTCCTTTCTCCAGGGGATCTTCCCAACCCAGGGATCAAACCCAGGTCTCTCACATTGCAGGTGAGTTCTTTACCAGCTGACCCACAAGGGAAGCCCAAGAATGCTGGAGTGGGTAACCTATCCCTTCTCCAGAGGATCTTCCCGGCCCAGGAATCGAACTGGGGTCTCCTGCATGGCAGGCAGATTCTTTACGAACAATTTAGGGTTGAGTCTAATTAAAACAGAACAGAGTCCTAGTTTCAGAGATGCTGGGACAGGAAACACAAGACCAAAACCTGGAAAGGTATCAAGACAGAAGTATATTTGTTGAAGCTAGAAATCAAACTTAGGGTTAGATTAGCAGAAACTCTCAATACTGAGTTCTCACTATTTATGTAGCAACAAACATAAATGTAATAATGCATATAATTAATGTCATTTCAAATGGTTGCATTCTACACACTGTCAACCTTTCGGGATAAATAACATTAATGTCTGTGTGGAGTACTGACAGGACAGGCAGACGTCATTTTAAACCTACCTGACACTTTCACAATCTACCTTAATGCATACTGGCTATTTATTATACACACTTTAAGATTTCACTTAACTATCACCTCTTCCAGAAGCCTTTCCTATAAGCCTTCTCCTTCCCCTTGGTCAAGTGCCTACTTACATGTATCTACAGAAGCACTCTCATTCAAAAATATTTATAGGGAATTTTCTATGGAAAAGCTACTATGCTAGAAGATACAACAATGAATAAGAAAATTCCTTGCATTCAAGGACATCTACAAGTAAACAAAGAGACATTAATTCACCAAATAATTAGATGAACAAATATTTCATTGTAAATATAAGCACTTGAAACAAAACAGTGTACAATGACCACAAGGTTCAAGGAATCTATTCTGGTCTAAACAGAGGTAAGGAAAGGCTTCCTTGAGGAACTGTTGCTGAAACTTGAGATCTGATGAACACGGAGGTATCAACGGAGGAGACACAGGAAGGTGCTCCAATGCAGCCCGGCTCACATGACGGTATTAACGCAGAAAAGACCCTGCTGCCTGCCAGGAGGCAAAGAAGCTACTGCGGCTAAAGAAGGCGAAGTGAACAGTGGTTCAGGATGAGCCCGGAGAGGCAGGTGGAAGCCACAGCCTTCACAGCCTTGGAGGCCATAATATCTGTGGATCTTGTCCTCAAAGTAATGAGTTTAAGGCAAGAAAGTGACACGATTAGCCCACTTTTAAAAGATCACTCAGGCTACTGGTAGAGAAAGAATAAATTAGAATCAAGCAAGAGCAGAGCAGGGGGGAAAAAAATTATAAAGTTGTTAGAAAAGCAATGATGGAAGGTGGGGCTTCCAGATTATTAGAAAGAGGACCTGGAGAAAGCATCTTCCCAGACAAAACTGGTCAAAATTATCAAAAAATCACAACTCTGGAAACTGACTACAGAAAAACAGAAAATTAAGAAATATGTATGTAAGAAAAAGTACTGAACTGCAAAAGAGAAGCAAGGGTGTTTTAACACACAGCTACTCCTACCCATCCCAAGCCAAATGCTGATAAGGGATGTGGGGATCAACAGTCTTCCTGATGCTGGAGGGGACTAGTCTGGCATCCACTGGAGAAAGTTCCAGGCTATTAACAGTGACAACAGGCAAGACAAAAATTTAACAGAGAAATCTGAGAAACTAAGTAAGTCAGTGTGCTCTGATAAGCTCCCACACAGTCACAGGGATCCTGAAAGTTATACACACGCACAGGAGAGATCGCAGGGGCCACAACTACCCACTCACTCTTGGTGAGCAGGAGACCCTGCAAAACCAGAAAGTAAAACCAGGGAAGACTTACAAACCACCTGAATTTTTAAATTCAGCCCACACAGAGTCTCAGCAAATGGCAGAAGCCTCACTAACTGAGGCAGTTTAAGCATCATCTCTACATAATCACTGACTGGCCACAAACAACAAACAACCTTAGGCAAATGGAACGGAGGAGGTAGAATCTTAAGAGTTGCTCTGTTATCTAAAATGACAACTTTTCAACAAAAAAATATGAGACATGCAAAGAAACAAGAAAGGTGTGGCCCATAATCACAATAGAAAGCAGTCAGTAAAAACTCTCTCTGAAGGGCATGCGTGCATGCTAAATCACTTCAGTCATGTTTGACTCCTTGTGACTCTATGGACTGCAGCCGCCAGGCTCCCCTGTCATGCTGTTCTCCGGGCAAGAATACTGGAGTGAGTGGCCATGCCCTTCTCCAGGGGATCTTCCCGACCCAGGGATCGAACCGACATCTCTTATGTCTAACCTGCACTGGCAGGCGGATTCTTTACTGCTAGTGCCACTTGGGAAACCCATCTCTGAAGGGACTCATATCTAAGATCAACAAATATCACGGATACAACAAATATCAGCAAGGATAAACTTAAAGAGTCTCACACCCAAATACATAATAGCCAAACTGTCAAAAGCCAAAACAGAAAATCTTAAGAGAAGCAAAAGATAAACTGACTTATCACATACTAGGGGATCTCAACAAAATTTAACAACTGACTTATTATCAGAAAAATGAAAACCAAAAGGCAGTGATATAGCATATTCAACGTGCTAGAAAAGGGCATAAAAACCTGTCAAACAAGAATCTAATAGCTAGGGAAACCACCTTTCAACAATAAAGACAAAACAGAGACCTCCCTGGTGGTCCGGTGGTTGGGAGTTCACCTTCCAGGCTGGGACACGTGCGTTCAATCCCTGGGTGGGGAATTAGGATCCCACGTGCCATGCGGCAACCGAGCCCACAAGCTGCAGCTAGAGAAGCCTGCACACCGCAGCAATGAATCCAAGTGCTCTGGAGCCCTGCGCCCTGGCAGGAGAGGCTGCGCCCCGGCAGGAGAGGCCCACATCCTGCAACTAGAAAACCCGCTTCGTCCCACAACTGGACAAACTGTGTGTGCTGTGAGGACCCAGCACAGCCAAAACTAAAACGTAAAGACAAAATAAACATTCCTACAGAAACACTGAGAGAATTTCTTGCTAACAGACTTGCCTTGGGAAAAAATTTAAAAAGATAGCATAAGTATATTTCTTCTCATTTCTTCTCCAAAGTAGTTTCAAAGACAAGCAAATTTAACCAATAATTGTAAAACTGCACTGTAGGGCTTATATAAAGATAATACATATGAAAATACTAGCAAAAGGAAGGGAAGGAAGCTATACTGAAGCAAAGTTTCTCTATATCAGTAAAATTAAGGTAGTTTTACTCTGAAGTAGAAATATTTTAAGTTAAAAGGCTTATCACTTTAATCTTCAGAAAAACCATTATGGGGGGAGGAAGGAGAGGGTGGGATGTATGGAGAGAGAAACATGGAAACTTCCATTACCATATGTAAAATATATAGCCAACGGGAATTTGCTGTGTCACTTAGGGAACTCAAACAAGGGCTCTGCAACAACCTAGAGGGGTAGGATGCGGAGGGAGATGGGAGGGAGGTTCAAGAATGAGGGGACATATGTATACCTATGGCCGATTCATGTTGATGTTCGGCAGAAACCGTCAAAATTCTGTAAAGCAATTATCCTTCAATTAAATAATTTTTTTTAAAAAACCATTATGGAAAATCAGTCAAATCAAAGTCAAAATGATATAGTCTAGGAAAAAAAAAAGATAATAAAGATAGCCTAGAAATATATCTACTTGTCACAGAGAAGGCAGTAAAAACAAAAAGAAATGAGACATATGGAAAACAAATAGTAAGACACCAGACATAAATCTGATGATATTATTAAATACATAAAATGAATATGGATTAAACATGCCAATCAAAAAGTAGAGATTATAAGACCAACTAAAAAAAATAATCTAACTACATTCCATCTACAGGAGACACACTTATTCAGACAAGTATAGGTCGAAAGAAAAAGAATGGAAAAATGTATCATACAAAAAGTAATCATAAGAGAGGTAGATAACTATACTAACAACTATTGATATAGACTCTAAGAAAAAAAATTTACTAGAGACAAAAACGATGTTAAAGTTAAATTAATCTAGGTGTATTCATGATAACTATTTTATACTAAGATTTTACTTTAATCGTGAACTTTTCACCCACAGCCAATAAAGCAGGTATGCTTTCATTAATCAGAAAATAACTTAATGACACCTCATATAGTTCAAAAATCAATTTAATTATAAGTTCCTATGACTAGTCCATAATGACTGATTATCAAAAATTACAGAGACTACTAAAATGTGGGAAATGTCCTACAAACATAAATATGATAGCCATGTTATAGAAAGTGTCATGAAACCTTCAAATAACATACTGTATCAAGTATCCCCATTTCAAGTCCCTGTGTTAAAATGATTAAATAGTATGACCTGGCCATAAGGAAAGTCTCAACAATTTTCAAAAAGTTAAAACCATTCAGACAAAGTCCCCTGGACACCATGGAATTAAGCTGGAAATCAGAAGCAAAAAGATAATCAGAAAAAATCTCAATTGCTAGGATATTAAATAGTTCACTTGATCTTCCTGACCCAGAGATTGAACCCAGCCAGGTCTCCTGCATTGCAGGCAGATTCTTTACCATCTGAGCCACCAGGGAAGCCCTAGAAATATATTACTTAGAAGTAATTCACAAGTGCAGCAGGTAGACTAACGGACCCCTAAGATGTCTGTGCCCTAACAAAGAAACCTGTGAATATACTACTTTACTTGGCTAAACAACTTTACAAAATGTGATTAAGGTTACAAATTTTGAGACTGGGCAATTTTCCTGGATTATCAAGGTGGGCCCAACCAAATCACCTGGGTTCTTAAAATCAGGTAACATTTCCTTGCTAAGAATCAGAGTGAGATATAACTACGGAAAAATGACCAGGCAGATACAAAATTGCTGGTTTTCCAGGTAGAAGACATGCAGGTGGCCTCTAGAAGCTGGGAATACAGTCCTGCCCAAACTTTGATTTCAGCCTGTAAGATTCATGGCAGATTTCTAACCTACAGAACCATAAAATAATAAATTTGTGTTGTAAATCTGTAGTAATTTTATATAACAGAATCTAACTCTCTTTCTTGACAAAACTACCCAGAAAACTAGAAACAAATGGGAACTTCTTCCACATTATAAAAGACACCTACGAAAAACAAATAACTAATATCTTAGTCAATGGTTAATGACAAAGCTCTTCCCCTATGATCTGGAACAGTACAAGGATGCCTACTTTCCCAGTGCTACTGAACACTATACTAAAAGTTCTAGCCAGAGCATTAGATAAGAAATAAAAGGCAACCAAATTGCAAAAGAATACATGAAACTACATCTATTCACAGATGAAATGACCCTATATATAGAAATTCCAAGGAATTTACAAACACCTACCTAGAGCTAACAGACGAATTCAGCAAGTTGTCAGATACAAGATAAATACACAAAAATCAGTTGTGTTTTAACAAACTAGAAATCAACAATCTGCCAAGAAAATTAATGAAACAATTCCATTTATGATAGCATTGAAAAATATAAATATCTAGGAACCTATTTAACCAAAGAGGCAAAAGACTCATATGCTGAAAATCACAAAATATTGCTGAAAGAAAGAAGATCTAAATAAATAAGACATCTATGTTCACAGATTGAAAGACTTAATATTGTTAAGATGGCAATATTGCCCAAATTTATTTAGATTTAATTCAATGTCCAGTAAAACTTCAATAGCTTTTTTTTGGCGGAAATGGAAAACATGACTTCTACAATAATAAACACAAACTTTGAAAATAAAATGTCAATTATACCTCAGTTTTTTAAGGTGATTTTCAAATTCATATAGTTATAAGGAGACCCCACAGTAGAAACAACATTGACAATGGAAAAAATTCTCAAAGATCATAAATCAAAACAGCTAGAAACCAATGTATTAGATGGCTAGACAATCACGCCACTATTGCTTGTAAAAATAGAAGTCTGGGGATTTCCTTGGTGGTCCAGTGGCTAAGAACCCGCCTCACGATGCAGGGGACGCAGGTTGAGTCCCTGGTCAAGGACCTAAGATTCCCACATGCTGCGGAGAACTAACCCTGCGTGCCACGACCGCTGAAGCCCCACATCCTGGAGCCTGCGCCTTGCAACTAAAGAAGCTGTGCCCTGCAAGGAGAATTCCCGCACGCCTCAACTAAGACTTGACGGAGCCAAATAAATAAATAAATATGTTTCTTAAAATACAGGTTTTTGTCTTGTTAGCCTTATAAATATGCTTTGGGCAATCCTTCAGAGAAAAAGTGGGCTGAATAATATTTTCGTAAGATCATCAGAGTTAACACCATAAACAGCCAAACAAAGTTTAAAGCTACATATTTTCACTTCTGGAATTCAGCAATAAGAAATCATGTGACTTGCTTCTCTTCATCAAACACAGACTTACTACTACCTTTCTCATATATCCATCCATTCTAAAGCAAACAAAGTTATCCTTTGAGCGTCCTCATATTTGAGTAACTCATTCAAAGGAATAAATTGATGGTCAAAAACTGTTTTATAAAGCATGTGAATATATATCATTATGACTGCACAGAGACTAGCCACATTCATAGAGCCTACACATGTCCTAGAACCAACCCTGTAATTCTCAGCTAGTCCAAGTGACTGAAAGGAAACCTAGACATACATGTAGATTTATGATTTCTCCAGAAATTCTATTCCTCACTGAAGGAAGGGGAAGAAAAACAATCAAGACCCAGTAAGAGACCCAGAATGATGTAGTACCTCTACACTAGTTCGGCTTTTGAAATATGTCTGAACATCCCTGAAAGCCTAGCAAACATCAACCCAGGGGATGGGTAAACCATGAAAAATGGTTTGGTACTGCTTATTATACCATTTACTGGGAGGAAAACTGGAGAAGACTGTTTGCATCTTTCAGCTGAGTAATAGCATCACAAGCAGTCTCACATGTCAAAAAATATCAGCAAGTTTGACCAAAAAAAAAAAAAAAAAAACACCAACAACATCAAGAAACTCTTCATCAGTTCATTCACTCAGTCATGTCCAACTCTTTGCCACCCTGTGGACTGCAGCACACTAGGCCTCCCTGACCATCACCGGCTCCCAGAGTTCACTCAAACTCATGTCCATAGAGTCAGTGATGCCATCCAGCCATCTCATCCTCTGTCGTCCCCTTCTCCTCCTGCCTTCAATCTTTCCTAGCATTAGAGTCTTTTCCAATGAGTCAGTTCTTCACATCAGGTGGCCAAAGTATTGGAGTTTAAGCTTCAGCATCAGTCCTTCCAATGAATACTCAGGACTGATTTCCTTTAGGATAGACTGGTTGGATCTCAGTGCAGTCTCCAACGGACTCTCAAGAGTCTTTTCCAACACCACAGTTCAAAAGCATCAATTCTTTGGTGCTCAGCTTTCTTTATAGTCCAACTCTCACATCCATACATGACTACTGGAAAAAATATAGCTTTGCCTAGATTGACCTTTGTTGGCAAAGTAATGTCTCTGCTTTTTAATATGCTGTCTTTTAATATGCTGTCATAACTTTTCTTCCAAGGACTCTTTTCATAGTGATATTCATAATGCATGCAGGAGACTTGAAAAGAGAGGGGAGAGAAGAGGGGAAGAGAAAGGAAAAAAGGAATGGGGAGAAAGTAGAGGAGGTCTCATTTTGAAAGGCCATCATTCAATTTTATATTTTTATAAGAAATCACTATATAGTCACTATCACAATACCTGGTACATACAAGTAGTAAAAGCTTGTTGAACGGTCAACTGAATGAACAGATGGCTGAATGAGCAAAGAAATAAATGGGTAGAATGAAAGAGAAAAAAAACTCGAAGTTTAAAAATATTTGATTGTGAAGAAGATATATGTCTCCATTTTAAAAAGTTAATCTAATAGGAGAGATATGTGTGAGAAGTAGCATGGCAGGGTGGAAAGAAGGCAAGATTTGAACTCAAAAGGACCTAGATTTAACTCCTGGATGAAACTTTTACTGGTCTGTGCTGCTAATATTTTATATAAGCCTTACTTTTGACTGGTTCAGGAGTGAGAAATGAGTACAACAGGACTGTATATTGTCACCCTGTTTTCTTTAATTTATACGCAGCGCACATCATGCGAAATGCTAGCTGGATGAGTTACAAGTTGGAATCAAGATTGCCGGGAGAAACATCAACAACCTCAGATATGCAGATGATACCATTCTAATGGCTGAAAGAGAAGAGGAACTAAAAAGGCTCTTGATGCGGGTGAAAGAGGAGAGTGAAAAGGCTGACTTAAAACTCAATACTGAAAAAATTAGTAAGATCATGGTATCCAGTCCCATTACTTCATGGCAAATAGGAGGGGAAAAGGTGGAAGCAGTAACAGAATTCCACTCTAAAATCACTGCAGATGGTGACTGCAGCCATGCAGTTAGAAGATGACTGTTTCTTGGCAGGAAAGCTATGACAAACCTAGACAGTGTGTTAAAAAGCAAAGACATCATTTTGCCGATAAAGGTCCATGTAGTAAAAGCTATGGCTTTTCCAGTAGTCATGTATGGATGTGAGAGCTAGACAGTAAAGAAGGCAGAGTGCCGAACAATTGATGCTTTCAAACCACGGTGCCAGAGAAGACTCTTGAGAGTCCCTCGGAAAGCAGGGAGATCAAACCAGTTAATCTTGAAGGAAATCAACCCGGAATACTTTTCGGAAGGACTGATGCTGAAGCTGAAGCTCCAGTTCTTTGGCCACCCTATGCAGAAAGCTGACTCACTGGAAAAGACTCCGATGCTGGGAAAGGCTGAAGGCAGAAGTAGAAGAGGGCATCAGAGCGAGACGGTTGGATGGCACCACCATTCAATGGACAGGAAACTGGGCGAACTCTGGGAGAGGACAAGGGACAAGGAAGCCTGGCGTCCTGCAGTCCACGGGGCCATGAAGAGTCGGACACGACGTGGTGACTGAACTAGTTTTCTCTATCTGTAAAATGGGGATTCCAGTAACCACCTTACAAACACAGTAAACCAGCAATGTTGGCACCTAGAACAAACTGAACAACACCAGCTCTCAAATCGATTCTGTAATTCATAATGTAGCCCACAGATGGGTGCTACTAACAATGCTCGCCATCTGGTAGCTTCCTCTTTTAAATAATTATTCTTGCTAACTAGGTGCCAAGCTTTTAGAATCATTATAGTGAATGTTTGCACCCTCTAAATTTTGGTGTCCTTAGAAAAAGCCCAGTATGACTAGCCATAGCTCATAGTATACAGGTTTGCTCTGAGGATTAAAAATAACATTAAGAAAAACCCGTTGTACAGTGACAGACATGTAATCAATAATAAATTATTGTTATTTAAATATTTCATGAATACCTTTATGTCATCCATTTGCCACTCCACATTATCACAATTATTCCAATCAGCCCACACTAAGAATACAGATTAATCATATCACTCACTTGCATAAAAACATACATAAGGCAGAAATGAAAGGTTACAGAGACAGAAATGAAAAATTCTGAAACATTCTCTTCAAAGAGTCAGTTTGATTCCTTCAGTCTTGACTTTTTGGATTTTCTCTCTTAAATCCAGGAAAACCTGAGGACTTAGAAGAGTAGAGGGACCCTAATTTCAAGAGCCATTTCCAGACTAAGGAAATAACTGTTGGATTCAAAAGGAGAGTTCAAAGTTACCACTCAGTGTATGCTTTTTGTCTGCTGGATGGGCAAAGAGAACTGCTGCTACTGTGTTTTGCATGTAGTCTCAGCTGTGCAAACACCAGCTAAGTAAGAAAAACGTCAAGCCACCTTTACAAGATCTACAAACAACCTAGACAAATTAGTTAAGCTGACTAGTTAGTATGCAAAATAACAAAATTTGTCAACTCATAAGAACCCCTGTATAAAGTACTCTTACTTAGCTCTGAAAGATTATTTCTCTGGATTATCAGATATCCAGAAATAGTTATTTTATTTTAAAGCACGCCAATCCAATCCAAGGTCACGGGTAACAATTCTCCAGCAAGAGTTAAACTAAAATGACTCATAGGTATAACTATTTATAATGATGTCTCAATAACAGTTTTTTCTCCAAGAAGACATCTCTTCTGGTCCTAAATGTTAAGTTAGTTCACAAGCTAGAGCCCCTAGTTTCCCCACAAATAAAAGAACAAAGTCTTTATATTCAACTTCAAACAACAGTAATAAGTTGAAAGCTTTTTCTCTAAGATCAGGAACAAAACAAGGATGCCCACTTTTGCCACTTTATTCAACACAGTGCTGGAAGTCCTGGCCAGAGTGATCAGGCAAGAAGGAAAGGGCAGCGGGGAGAGCGTCCAAATCAAGAGGAAGAAGTAAAACTGTCCCTTTTTACAGAGGACATGATGCTAGCCATAGAAAATCCTAAATTCCCCCCAAAACTGTTAAAATAACAAACACACTCAGTAAAAGTGCAAGACACAAAATCAGTACACAAAAATCAGTGTGTTTCCACACACTAGCAACAAAGTATCAGAAGATAAATTAGGAGAGCAACCTCACTTAAAACTGCATTAAAAAAAAAAAAAAAAAAAAAACCTAGGAATAAATTTAACTGGGGAGGTGAAACCTAAGTGTACTAAAACCGACAAATAACTGATGAAAGAAACTGAAGAGAATGATGAAAGATATTCCATGCTCATGAGCTGGGAGAATAGATAACGTTAAAATGTCCATACTCCTCAAAGTGACCCATGACTTAAAGCAATCTCTATCAAAATTCCAAAAAGCAGAAAAAAACAACTCTAAAATTTATACAGAACCTCAGAAGACCAAATAGGCAAAGTAATCTTAAGAAAGAAGAAAAAAGCTGGAGGTCTCACATTTCTTCATTTCAAACTATATTATAAAGCTATAGTCATCAAAACAGTATGATATTCACATTAAAAAGACACAAATGTCAATGGAACCAAACAGAGAGTCCAGAAATAAAACCATACATGCATGGTTAAGTAATTTTCCACAAAGGAGCTAAGACTATTCAATGGGGAAAGAAGATGCGCAATAAGCGGTGCTGGGAAAGCTGGGCAGTCACTTGCAACAGAGTAAAACCGGACCCCGTCTCACACCATACACAAAAATAAACTCGAAATGGATTACAAGCTTGCATGTAAGACTGGAGACCATGAAATTCGTAGAAGAAAACAGATGGTAAGTTCCACGACATGAGTCTTGGGAATAATTTTTGGGACTTGAAACTGAAAGAAAAGGCAACAAAAGCAAAAATTAACAAGTGGAACTATCGCAAACTAAAAAGCTTCTTCAGCAGAGCAAAGGAAACCATCAACAAAATCAAAAGGGAAACCAGAGGGGGAAGGACAGTTGGGTTTGGGATTGACGTGTGTACACTGCTTTATTTTAAATGGATAATTAACAAGGACCTACTGTGTAGCACATGGAGCTCTGCTCAATGTTATTTATGTGGCAGCCTGGATGGGAGATGAGTTTGGGGGTGAATGGATACATAAATATGTATGGCTGAGTCCTTTTGCTGATCACCTGAAACTATCACAACATTGTTAATCACCTATACCCAATACAAAATTAAAAGTTTAAAGAATTTTTTTAAAAAATCAAAAGGCAAGCCCAGGATCAGACGGCTTCACAGGGGAACTCTATTAAACATTTAGAGAAGAGCTAATGCCTATCCTTCTAAAACTCTTTCCCAAAAAACTGCAGAGAGGAACACTTCCAAACTCATTCTACAAGGCCGCCACCACCCTGATATCAAAACCAGACAAAGACAACACAAAAACAGAAAACTACAGGCCAATAGCACTGATGAACATAGATGCAAAAATCATCAACAAAATTTTAGCAAACAGCATTCAGCAATACATCAAAAAGCTCATACACCATGATCAAGTTGGGTTTTTTCCAGGGATGCAAAGATTCTTCAATACACGCAAATCAATCAATATGATACACATATCAACAAACTGAAAGATAAAAACCATATGATAATCTCAACAGATACAGAGAAAGCCTTTGACAGAATTCAGACCCATTTATGATTAAAACGCTACAAAAAATGGGCACAGAGGGCACCTATCTCAACATAGTAAAGGCCATAAATGATAAGCCTACAACAAACATTATTCTCAATGGTGAAGAACTGAAAGCACTCCCCCGAAAATCAGGAACAAGACAAGGGTCACCACTTTTACCACTATTACTCAACACAGTTTTGGCAGTGCTAGTTAGAGCAATCAGAAAAGAAAAAGAAATAAAAGGAATCGAGATCAGAAAAGAAGAAGGAAAGCTCTCATTGTTTGCAGATGACATGATACTGTACATAGAAAATCCTAAAGATGCTAACAGAAAATTACTAGAGCTAATTAGTGAATATAGCAAAGTCGCAGGATACAAAATCAATACACAGAAATCACTTGCATTTCTATACACTAACAGTGAAAAATGAGAAAGAGAAATTAAGGAATCAATCCCATTCACCGCTGCAACAAAAAGAATAAAATATCTAGGAATAAACTTACCTAAGGAGACAAAAGAACTGTACACAGAAAATTATAAGACAGTGATGAAAGAAATCAAAGATGACATAAACAAATGGAGAGACAGTCCATGTTCTTGGGTAGGAAGAATCAATATTGTGAAAATGACTATACTACCAAATGCAGTACACAGGTTCAACGCAATCCCTATCAAATTAACAATGGCATTTTTCATAGAACTAGAACAAAAAATTTCACAATTCATATGGAAACACAAAAGATCCCAAATAGCCAAAGCAGTCTTGAGAAAGAAGAATGGAGCTGAAGGAATCAACCTTCCTGACTTCAGACTATATCACAAAGCTACAGTCATCAAGACAGTATGGTACTGGCACAAAAACAGAAATATAGACCAATGGAACAAGTTAGAAAAGCCTAGAAATAAACCCATGCACCTATGGGTACCTTATTTTTGACAAAGGAGGCAAGAATACACAATGGGGCAAAGGCAGCCTCTTCGATAAAAGGTGATGGGAAAACTGGACAGCTACATGTAAAAGAATGAAATTAGAACACTTCCTAACACCATACACAAAGATAAACTCAAAATGGATTAAAGACCTAAATGTAAGACCAGAAACTATAAAACTGTTAGAGGAAAACATAGGTAGAACACTCAATGACAGCTTCCATTACCCACCTCCTAAAGTAAGGAAAATAGAAACAAAAGTAAAGCAAGTGGGACCTGATCAAACGTAAAAGCTTTTACACAGCAAAGGAGACTATAAGCAAAGTGAAAAGACAACCCTCAGAAGAGGAGAAAATAACAGCAAATGAAACAATGGACAAAGGATTAATTTCCAAAATATACAAGCAGCTCATAGAACTCAATACCAGAAAAACAAAACAACCCAATCCAAAAGTGGAGAAAAGACCTAAACAGACATTTTCCAAAGAAGACATACAGATGGCTAACAAACACATGAAAAGATGCTCAACATCGCTCATTATTAGAGAAATGCAAATCAAAACTGCAATGAGTTATCACCTCAAACCAGTCAGAATGGCCATCATCCAAAAGTCTACAAACAATAAATGCTGGAGAGAGTGTGGAGAAAAGGGAATGCTCTTGCACTGTTGGTGGGAATGTAAATTGATACAGCCACTATGAAAGATAGTATGGAGATTCCTTTAAAAACTAGGAATAAAACCACCATATGACCCAGGAATCCTACTCCTAGGCATCTACCCTGAGGAAATCAAAACTGAAAAAGACACATGTATCCCATTGTTCACTGCAGCACTGTGTACAGTAGCTGGAACACGGAAGCAACCTAGATGCCCATCGACAGATGAATGGATGAAGATGCTGTGGCACACATACACAATGGACTATTACTCGGCCATAAAAATGAATGCGTGTGAGTCAGTTCTAATGAGGTGGATGAACCCAGGCCTATTATACAGAGTGAAGCAAGTCAGAAAGAGAAATATCGTAGTACTGGCGTGGGTTGCCACCGCCTTCTCTTAGGAAGGCTGCTAACCCTGAAATGACACACACAAAAAGTGACAGCTCTCCAATTGGAGAGCGCGCCACAAGCACAGAACGTCGTTTCTGTATGTTGTTTCAGGGTTACTAGCCTTCCTAAGAGAAGGCAGTGGCACCCCAGTACTCTTGCCTGGAGAATCCCATGGACGGAGGAGCCTGGAGGGCTGCAGTCCATGGGATCACTGAGGGTCGGACGCGACTGAGCAACTTCACTTTCACTTTTCACTTTCATGCACTGGAGAAGGAAATGGCAACCCACTCCAGTATTCTTGCCTGGAGAATCCCAGGGACAGGGGAACTTGGTGGGCTGCCGTCTATGGGGTCGCACAGAGTCAGACACGACTGAAGTGACTTTGCAGCAACGCATGTACACAGAACCTAGAAAAATGGTACTGAAGAATTTATTTGCAGGCAGCAATGGAGAAACAGACATCAAGAACAGACTTATGGACATGGGGAGAGGGGAGAGAGGGCAAGATGTATGTTGAGAGTAACATGGAAACTTACATTACCATATGTAAAATAAATAGCCAGCAGGAATTTGCTGTCTCAGGAAAATCAAACAGGGACTCTATATCAACCTAGAGAGGTGGGATGGGGAGGGAGATGGGAAGCAGGTTTACAAGGGAGGGACTACATGTATACCTATGGCTGATTCATGTTGAGGTTTGACAGAAAACAACAAAATCCTGTAAAGCAAATATCCTTCAATTAAAAAATTAAATTTAAAAAGTCAACAGGCAATATACCAATGGGAGAAAGATTTGCAAATTATATACCTGATAAGAAGATAATATCCAGGGGCTTCCCTGGTGGTCCAGTGGTTAAGAGTCTGCCTGACAATGCAGGGCACACGGGTCTGACCCCTGGTCAGGAGGATCCCTTATGCCACCAGTCAACAAAGCCCACGCACCTCACCTACTGGGCCCACGCGCTAGAGCCTGCGAGCCGCATGCTCTGCCACAAAAGAAGCCAGTGCGGTGAGGGGCCCAGGCACACGAAGGGAGCGTCCCCACTCGCCACAAGCACAGGAGCCCAGGCACAGCGACGAAGCTGCAGTGTAGCTACAACACTTTTTTACAGTTAATATCCAAAATGCATCCAGAACTGTCATAACTCACAAGGAAAAAAATCAACCAGATTAAAAATGGGCAGAGGAAGTGAACAGACATATAAATGATTAAAAGGTATATGAAAAGGTACTGAGCATCGCTCATCATAAGGGAAACCCAAATCAAAACCACAATGAGGTATCACCTCACACCTGTCAGAATGGCTATGCTATCATCAGAAAGACAATAAATAACAAATGCTGACAGGGATGTGAAAAAAAGGGAGCCCTCATACACTCGTGTAAATTGGTACAGCCCCTACGGAAAGTGGTATGGAGGAAAAATTTAAAATAGAACTACCATATGATTGGGCAATTCCGTTTTCAGGTATATATCCAAAGGAAACAAATCATTATCTCAAAGATATATTTACATGTCCATGTTCACTGCAGAATTATTCATAACAGCCAAGACACAAATCAACCCAAGTGTCCATCAAGAGATGAAGTGATAAGTGTGGTGGAATATTATACAACCATAAAAATGTATTTTGTGATACATAGTGAATAATATACAGTGGAATATTATTCAACCATAAAAAATAAACTCTTCAGGGCACTGTGCTAAGTAAACAGAGAAAGACAAATACCACATGATCTCACTTATATGTGGAATCTAAATGGAACCAAACTCAAAGAAACGGAGAACAGGCTGGTGGTTGCGGGAGGCAAGGGGTGAAGGTGGTCAAGAAATGCAAACGTTCATTCATAAGATTAATAAATTCAGGGGATAAAACATACAATATGGGCTTCCCAGGTGGGTCAGTGGTTAAAAACCCCCCCCCGCACCCGCCTGCCAGTGTCAGAGACTCCAGTTCAATCCCTGGGTCAGGAAGATTCCCTGGAGAAGGGAATGGCAACCCACTCCAGTATTCTTGCCTGGGAAGTCCCATGGACATAGGAGCCTGGAGGGCCACCGTCCATGGAGTCACAAAAAGTCGGACACGACTTAGCGACTGAACCATAACAACATACAATATGGTGACTGCAGTTAGCGCTACTATACTGTGTATCTGAAAGCTGCTAAGAGAATCATCTTTAAAGTTCTTACTACTAGGAAAAAAATATAACTATGTGAAGTGATGTGTGTTAACTAAACTTACTGCAGTAATCATTTCACAATATATACATATATCAAATCATTATGATGTCATATGTCAATTATACCTCTGTAAAACTGGGGAAAACATTTTTCAAAAATAATGTCCATGTGTGGTGAGTGGTATGTTTCTAAACAGAATCCACGGACTAGAAACACTGCCCTAACATTACATTTAAACATGGTTAAATGTATAACCATGTGCCTGAAACAGACATTATTATACATTTTGGTTAAAAGTTAGAATTGTGACTATGGTCACCACGGTTTGTATGAATTAAATTGATCACGTTATGGATGTGATAGAAGGCTAAAAGCAATTACTTGTCTATAACTTTTTAGACTTGATGGCATATTAACCACAAAAACTAATCCAGGCAGAAATAGAGATTGCAGTTTCAGAAATATGTTAAACTAAAGAGGAAAAGTATCTTTAAATTGCAACATTCCTTAAGACAGAGGTCTTATAGGTTTACAGCTAGCCAATCTGATCACATGGACCACAGCCTTGTCTAACTCAATGAAACTAAGCCATGCCCTGTGGGGTCACCCAAGACGGACGGGTCATGGTAGAGAGGCCTGACAGAATGTGGTCCACTGGAGAAGGGAATGGCAAACCACTTCAGTATTCTTGCCTTGAGAACCCCATGAACAGTCTGAAAAGGTAGGACACTGAAAGATGAACTCCCCAAGTCGGTAGGTGCCCAATATGCTACTGGAGATCAGTGGACGACAGAGGATGAGATGGTTGGATGACATCACCGACTCGATGAACATGGGTTTGGGTGGACTTTGGGAGTTGGTGATGGACAGGGAGGCCTGGCGTGCTGCGATTCATGGGGTCGCAAAGAGTCGGACCCGACCGAGTGACTGAACTGAACTGAACTAGGAGGTTTGGTATCAAGTTGCAGTGGAGAAATAACTCACCACCACAATCACAAATAGCAACATTATTATTATGAAATAATGAAACAGATGAAACAATATTATTTTTGGTATTTGCTGATATGTATCCATAATTCTCATTTTGAAGAAAAGATTTTTATTTTTCTGATGCCATCAAGTGGTAACATTATGAAGTGTTCTAAGGTTTAAATACTAATAACTTTTAGACAGAAAAGTAACACACTGATATGTTTTATATATGTCAATTTTGTGTTTTAGCACAAAATTATATAGAAAGAAAAGGGGGTAACATTAAATCTAATTGTTTGCAACTCATACCCATTTTAAAACTCCAAATGAGAATTAAGACAAAGAAAAATGAGTAAGTCATTAAGATTGGAATGTTCCACTACCAGACAAAAAAACACAAAAGACAATGAAACTACTTGAAAAACAAAATTTATATCAAAATTATATATCAATCAAATCATAAGAGATGCTCCCTCCTGAAGTTCCATTAATGTGGCAGTAAAAGAAATTATGTTTAAGGCAAAACCCTTCAAGAACAAAAAGAAAGAAAACAACAGCAACAAAATTTTAGAAGCTAAAAAGTAGATGAATGAAACTACTTGAAAAACAAAATTTATATCAAAATTATATATCAATCAAATCATAAGAGATGCTCCCTCCTGAAGTTCCATTAATGTGGCAGTAAAAGAAATTATGTTTAAGGCAAAACCCTTCAAGAACAAAAAGAAAGAAAACAACAGCAACAAAATTTTAGAAGCTAAAAAGTAGATGAATGAGTGGTTACTGTGGGATCAACTCAAGGAAGCTGCCTTACCTACAGAGCAATGTAAATCTCTCCAAAAGTTCAGGAACTAGTGGTTTTAGATAGCTGTGGAAGTGAGTGTGAAAGCTCAAACCAAGAAAATTCACCAAAATCCTAGTTAAAAAGTTGTTAGGACGCCACTACACACACTCCTCCTTCCACTCCTTATGGCCAAGTATCCACTTTTACGTCACTCATATAGAAGACGGAAAGTTTACACTCGAGGAAGAGGAAACAGAAGGCTTCTGACTACAGTACACCAAGCATAGTGAGGGTCGAAGTACTGCAGTTAAAAAACAAAAATTGTCAGTAATCCAGGAGCCTGTGAAAATCCAAACAGGACTGACAAGTCGAAGACCACAGAACAACAACAACGGTGCCTCTCCTGAAAGAAAACCACTGGAAGAAGGTCCATTAACCTTTGACTATTGTGTCCAGGACGTCAGATTATGAACCGCAGTATGCTTCAATCTGCTTCCCTAAGAGAAAGGCAAATGATGAAAAACTGGTGCTTAAACATACGGGCTAAGTTCTACTTACAGACATTTAGCAGCATTCAGCTCTCCATGTCCTGTATCACCCCCATTAATTGGCTGAGAATTTATCACAACTAACAAAAACAGAATAGTAAGCAAATCCAAGAATGCTTTACATTCCCAATTTAAAAGCCCATTTCATCTTGCCTCTTCAGGCCATCAAGAGTAAATGTACTAAAGAATCTCTGGGAATACTCCAGACAGAATCAGGTGAACATGGCAGGAAAAAAAAAAAAAAAAAATTATTATTCAAACAAGGGACTTGGAAGCTTGATTTTTAAAAATTCTGTTTGTGTTGATTAATTGATCAAAGCAGAGACCTAAGTATATTGTCTTCCACCATGTAATTAAAAGTTAAATTACCATATTTAGGTAATTTAATCTCCAGTAATTTTTTTTTCAGTCTTGTTTTTACACAAGATTATACATAAGAAATTGCTATATATGTATGTGTGTGTGTATGTATTTTCCCCCAAGTATCAACATAAGAACATGCATGCCAAAATATAATAATACAGATAAAACTGTACCTTGAACACCTTCCAGGAGCAAATCAACTCCCTTCCTATAAAAATCAGAGGCAGCTTCATAGTCATCTTCTTCTTCCTTTTTTAAAGCCAGCTTTATTAATTCTCCTGCTTTCTCCAAATAATCTCTCTTGCCAAGCTTGGATTTTAAACTGCCAGGAAAAAGGCTACGACCTTCCCGTTCTTCTTCTGTTTTGTTCTGTTCACTGTCAGAAAAAACAGCCCCTAATGCTGAAGAATCCGAAGAAAGATTGGGACCAAAAGTCCTGATGGGAGAATTTTGATTGGAAGCCATTCCATCATCCAACTCAGCAAGAGAATCCACATCAACAGTGAGAGATACCAGATCACTGTCACTGGAGAAACCTAGAAATATGATCACAACAGTGAGCAGATATTAAATTGAGAATCAGCCAAAAGAATACAAATCATACTGACTAAACATTTTTTCACACTACCCATGTCAACTAGCAAGACTGCAATTCACTGATGGAAGTCAGTGTCTAGCAGTTTGTCTCAGCTTAGTTCATTCATTTTTGTACTGTCTCCCCACAGTTCTGGAAGACAATCTCCTGCCTTAACCATCAAACTAAAACTGAAGACAAGTCTTTATCTAGCCCTGCTGTTAAAAGAAGCCTTTACCACAGGACCTTGTATTTACAGAAGGTTGGTGCTTATATACACAGCTTCTGTGAACAACAGAATTATGATAAAAGGGAAAGAACACTTTAGAATAGAAAAGAGAAGTGCTTGAATCCCAACTCTTAAAACTTAGCATGCAACCAACCACAAGTTACTTAATAATAAAACTTATTATGAGAAAAAGAGCTAATGTATATAACAGGCTAAGATTCAATTATAACTTTTATAGCAATTACATAATAATAATTTTACTTTATATAATATAACGTATCATCAGAGATGTGCTTTTAAGTAACCATCCATATCTGGAAAATGTATGCCATGCAGCACTCTTTTAACTGAATTTTTTGAAATTCATGTTTTAGCCTCTTTCACAAGCTTTTGGCAAAAGCTTTGGTCAGTATTTGCATCTTAGTTTTCTGACAGAAAATGAATAGTGGATGCTACTGAACGTTTACTCAATGAAAATTACTTCTTCCATTTCATATAACTGACTTCATGATACATGAGCTTGAACTACAATAACCGTTACTAAACCTGCTCTACTTTTACATTCTTAAAAATGATTAAGGACCTCAAAGAGCTTTTGTTTATATGGATTACATCTGTAAATATTTACTGATCTTGGTATTTTAAATATAGACTGAATTTTTAAACACTTAAAGTCCATTATATGTTAACATACTTTTTCTAAAAATAATTAAGAAGTACCATTGTTTTACATATTTGCAAATCTTGTTAACAGAAGATGGCCATACTCTCAGGTCTAATTCTGCACTCAATCTGTTAGATGTCGTTCTGGTTAAAAGAGTTGAAGAAAATGTCACATTGCTAAGAAACTGAAAATGGGGTATTTTAACAGCCTTTTCAAATAACTATAGCTATCATTTTTTTGATACTACAACAAAACATAACAAGTAGTAGCTTCTTAAAGGTTAGTTTACATGTGGAATATAAATTTCTATCAATGTCATTTCTGTTTCTGTTACATTCAAATCCATGGGTCTGTCTCACACACTGAATGCATCTTTTATCATGTATGAGTCTGTAACATCACACTCTGGTCATTTTGAAAATATTAGTTTCCTGAGTTACACAGAGCCTCCAAATGGTGATAAATTTCATCATTACAATATCTCCAAAAAAATCACATTTGCTACTTATCACCACCGACCTCGTCCAAAAATTGTTTAAGTATTGTGAAACTGTTAGGCTCAAAGTGGCTGATACAGGTTCTCCAAAATTCTATTTTGGTGTTGAGAACTAGAATATCATCACTATTTGGCAACAAATACTGTTAACTGTTTTCCTTGAAGTGCAAGCTTCCTTTTTTCATTAAAAAAAAAAAATTTGCTAAATACTCAAGTCTGAACAATGAGTTGTCTGTCAATCACTCTTTCAAGCAAAAATGGGGTCCCAGGAGAAGAGTAGCTAGTTTATGGTTCAAATAACTGCAAAGGCGCTCTTTTTCAAGACAACCAGGGCAGTTCAGTATGTAAAGTGTTTCTTCATTTTCATTTCATCCCACATAATAGCATATAAAAGGCATAATACCAAGGGTTGAGATTCAGTAAAATTAACTGTTTTTACTGCTTTATCAAGGACCTCCTAGGTGAAATAAGCATTGGTATTACTGTAAGTAAGTGCAACAAACACTTTACAGTCTCATACCACTGTCTTGATTCATGCTCAAGTACAGCAGTTTTACTGACCACTGCTTTTGGATCATCAGTACAAACGTCAGCAGAATAGAAACAGAAAATAACTTCCTAGATTATCATAAAAAATAGTTTCTGCCTTGGAGAGTCCCTGAAAAGATCTCAGGAATGAATACCCAGAGATCTGAAAACTATACTTTAAAAGCCACTGACTTGTATCATTAAATAAGATTCACAACAGGGTTAGGGAAACCTTAGGTTTGGGAACAACTATGTGATCTGCATCATCACTGAATACATACTGACTGCCACGCTTCTCAGAAAGGAAAATATTAGGTTGGCCAAAAAGTTCACTCTAGTTTTTCCATAACTTGAACAAACTTTTTGGCCAACGTAATACATAAAGAAGAAAATGATCTCCCCAGCATCACACACTAAGTCAAAATCAAAGGTGGGTCTGAGTGTACCGTTCCAGATCAGGGGTCAGCAAACTTTTTTTCTGAGGGCCACAGGGTGACTTATTTTAGACTTTCCGGGCCACACCTTCTCAGCCACGACCAATCAACACTGCTGCTGTAGCACAAACGCAGCCACAAGCACCGCCCACACGCCCAAGTATGCCTGTGTTCCAGCAGAGCTTCCTGCGCGGAGGCTGAACACTGAATGCCACATAATGTTCACGTGCCACAAGATAAGATTCTTTGGGATTTTGTCAACCATTTAAAAATGTAAAAACCATTCTTAGCTTATAGGGCAGGTCATATAAAAACAGGTAGAAGGCCAGACTTGGCCCATGGGCCACAGTTGGTCAACCCCTATTATAGACTCAAATTGCTTCAGTTCACTTCAGTCGCTCAGGCATGTCCAACTCTTTGCAACCCCATGGACTGCAGCATGCCAGGCCTCCCTATCCATCACCAACTCCCGGAGTTCACCCAAACTCATGTCCATTGAGTCAGTGATGCCAGCCAACCATCTCATCAAATTGCTTACTTCATACTGAATAACGTAAGCTGGGATAAAAACATTTACTGGCAGCTAAGCTCTAATTTCANCAGGCCTCCCTATCCATCACCAACTCCCGGAGTTCACCCAAACTCATGTCCATTGAGTCAGTGATGCCAGCCAACCATCTCATCAAATTGCTTACTTCATACTGAATAACGTAAGCTGGGATAAAAACATTTACTGGCAGCTAAGCTCTAATTTCAAATCAAGTTTAGACACTGTTTTGGCAACTCTTGTCAATATATCCTGTTTTCAGGGTTTGGCACTGTTTTTCCCACAAATCCTTGGAATGCCCATGAAATACTAACTTTGTTCCCTGAAAGCAAGAGACTTCATTAAAGCCATGATATCAGATGAAATTCATTGGATCTAGTGGAAATATCTTCAATTCACCACATTTCAACTCTATAGAGAGCACTTAAAATCAAAATCTCTTGAGCTTCGCGAAGGCTCTCAGTGCTTCCCAGCCCTAAGGGACCCGGCTCTCACCAGGATGCCCAAGAGGAAGGTCAGCTCAGCCAAGGGGGCGACATAGGAGGAGCCCAAGAGGAGATCGGCGAGGTTGTCAGCTAAACCGGCTCCTGCAAAAGTGGAAACGAAGCCAAAAAAGGTGGCGGGAAAGGATAAATCTGCAGACAAAAAAGTGCAAACAAAAGGGAAAAGAGGAGCAAAGGGAAAAGAGGCGGAAGTGGCCAACCAGGAGACTAAAGAAGGTTTACCTGCAGAAAACAGAGAGGCTGAGAACGAGGCGAGCCCAGCCTCCGATGAAGCAGGAGAGAAAGAAGCCAAGTCTGATTCACGACCACACACCGAGTCCTGTCAGTGGTCCCTGTCTCCCTTCTTGTACAATCCAGAGGAACATTGTTATCAACTATTTTGTAAATGCAAGTTTTTTAGTAGCTCTAGAAACATTTTTAAAAAGGAGGGAATCCCACCTCATCCCATTTTTTTAAGTGTAAATGCTTTTTTTTTAAGAGGTGAAATCATTTGCTGGTTGTTTATTTTTTGGTACAACCAGAAAATAGTGGGATGTTGGATACTGGAGGCTTTGATTGTCTTGGGTGTCAGCTTAACATTCCACAGATGGGGGGTAGCTTTTATATCCTATAATACAAAAGCATACTAAATGGCAGTTTGGAGTCGGCTGTGCATTTAATGTCTTGAACACTTCACTTCTCTTCCCATATTGTTTTGGGAGAACCCACTTTCTGATCCTGGCTCTCCTGCCCAGAACTGTGTGCACTTATATATAGAACAGCTTCGGTCGTGGTCGTCCCGTTTTCCTAGTAACTTGGTTAATGTGCTGTGAATGATTGACAGTTTGGGTATGTAGTGTATATGATATTAAATTGTGAATCAGTGGGACTTATGATGTAACAACATATCAATATTTGAAAATATTGGTACTTGATATCCTGTTAAGGAAAGTTTGCTCCAAGTTTTAAGCTGGAAAGTCACTGGAATAACTGTTAAGAATCACAACTACATGATATTTTAGATTTCTGGTATGTATGTGAAGAATTGCGTACAAATTGAAATGTCTGTGTAGTGATCGTCAAAACAACCAATAAAACCTCAGTTATAAAAGAAAAAAAAATCAAAATCTCTTTATAGCCATCTACAAATTTATGCACTGCTCTGAGAAATATATAAACTTTCCAAGATTTTTTAAATAATTTCAAATATTTTCTATATTCAATACAAATCTGCTTCCTTAAATGGTTATCATTGTATAACTTGGTCCTCCAAAATTAATAAACAGACAAAGAAAAAAATGCTGTGGTTTATACAGCTAATCACAAATGAAAGGAAATGTTGTTACAGATCTTTGTCTGCTCATTGATGTCTTGTCACCATAACCTCTACATCATCTATCACATCATACTGCCTCATGCTTTGCTTGACTTTCCTTTCTAACAAGAACGATAATACCAAAGGGCGAGAGGGTAAAGTTATGTGCACTCAGTTTCTTGGCTTTTGACCATAAAAATCTAGTCACATAGTCATATTGCCTGTTACTCTTCCAACTTTATTTTATTAGCAAAGAAATCATGATTACATGAAACTAGATCAGACAAGTAAGATCATAAAAACACCTAGGGAAAAGTCAGATAGTAAAATAAAGGTTCTATACAAATTGTTCCCTTTTCAAATTCTACCTAATTCTAAATGAGAAATGTTTCAAAATAAGCAAACAGATAAGAACTAGCAGGTTAGGAAGAGAAACATTTTTAGCCTAAGCAAGAGAAGCAAAAGGAAACAAAATTACTTCTGGTTTGTGGAGGACAATTTTAAAATACATGTCAGATACAAAAATGCTTATATCTTTAGTCCAGAAATTTAGCAATATATACCAGAAATAATCAGAAATGTAGGAAAAAAAGACTTACACATAAGAATATTCATCAAAAAACTAGTGCAATTGAAATAACAAATTCCTAACAATAGGAGAATATGGTATATCCTATGAGAAGGCCTTACAATTAGCTGTGAAAAGAGACGTGAAAAGCAAAGGAGAAAGGAAAGAAATAAGCATCTGAATGCAGAGTTCCAAAGAACAGCAAGAAGAGATAAGAAAGCCTTCCTCAGCGATCAATGCAAAGAAACAGAGGAAAACAACAGAATGGGAAAGACTAGAGATCTCGTCAAGAAAATTGGAGATTCCAAGGGAACATTTCATGCAAAGATGGGCAAAATAAAGGACAGAAACAGTATGGACCTAACAGAAGCAGAAGATATTAAGAAGAGGTGGTAAGAATACACAGAAGAACTGTACAAAAAAGATGTTCACGAACCAGATAATCACGATGGTGTGATCACTCACCTAGAGTCAGACATCCTGGAATGTGAAGTCAAGTGGGCCTTAGAAAGCATCACTACGAACAAAGCTAGTGGAGGTGATGGAATTCCAGTTAAGCTGTTTCAAATCCTGAAGGATGATGCTGTGAAAGTTCTGCACTCAATATGCCAGCAAATTTGAAAAACTCAGCAGTGACCACAGGACTGGAAAAGGTCAGTTTTCATTCCAATTCCAAAGAAAGGCAATGTCAAAGAATGCTCAAACTAACACACAATTGCACTCATCTCACATGCTAGTAAAGTAATGCTCAAAATTCTCCAAGCCAGGCTTCAGCAATAGGTGAACCATGAACTTCCAGACGTTCAAGCTGGTTTTAGAAAAGGCAGAGGAACCAGAGATCAAATTGCCAACATTCGCTGGATCATGGAAAAAGCAAGAGAGTTCCAGAAAAACATCTAGTTATGCTTTATTGATTCTGTCTCTTATACACATCTAGATGTGTATAAGAGACAGCCCGTGAATGANCAATCTTTTCCAACATCAGCCTTTTTAAATGAGTCAGTTCTTCACATCAGGTGGCCAAAGTATTGGAGTTTCAGCTTCAGCATCAGTCCTTCCAGTGAATATTCAAGACTGATTTCCTTTAGGATGGACTAGTTGGATCTCCTTGCAGTCCAAGGAACTCGCAAGAGTTTTCAACATCACAGTTCAAAAGCATCAATTCTTCGGCACTCAGCTTTCTTCACAGTCCAACTCTCACATCCATACATGACTTCTGGAAAAACCACAGCCTTGCCTAGATGGACCTTTGTTGGCAAAGTAATGTTTCTGCTTTTTAATAGGCTGTCTAAGTTGGTCATAGCTATTCTTCCAAGGAATAAAGAATCTTTTAATTTCATGGCTGCAGTCACCATCTGCAGTGATTTTGGAGCCCAAAAAAATAAAGTCTGTCACTGTTTCCATTGTCTTCCCATCTATTCGCCTTGAAGTGATGGGACCGGATGCCATGATCTTAGTTTTCTGAATGTTGAGTTTTAAGCCAACTTTTTCACTCTTCTCTTTCAGTTTCATCACTTTAGTTCTTCTTTGCTTTCTGCCCTAAGGGTGGTGTCATCTGCATATCTGAGCTTATTGATATTTCTCCCAGCAATCCTGATTCCAGCTTGTGCTTCATCCAGCCTGGCAATTTGCACGGACATTTCACAGACTGGTTCCAAATAAGGAAAGGAGTACGTCAAGGTTGTATATTGTCAGCCTGCTTATTTAACTTATATGCAGAGTATATTACACGAAATGCCAGGCTGGATGAAGCACAAAAATTGTTATAGGAGAACATTTAATGCTAAAGTATTCATGCTTTATTAAAACAAACTCCAAAGCAGTATATATAGTATAATTCTAGTTTGAAAACACACATACACAGCAGTGTTCATAGCAGCACTATTTACAATAGCTAGGACATGGAAGAAACCTAGCTGCTCATTGACAGATGAGTCTATCAAGTTGTGGCACATATACACGATGGAATATTAATCACCCATAAAAAGGAACAAGTTTGAGTCAGTTGCAGTGAGGTGTATGAACCCAGAGCCTGTCATACATTGTGAAGTAAGTGAGAAGGAGAAAAACAAACATCATACGTTAATGCATATATATGGACTCTAGAAGAATAGTGCTGATGAACCTACTTGCAGGGCAGGAATAGAGACACAGATGTAGAGAATGGGCTTGTAAACACAGTGGGGTAAAGAGAAGAGGGATAGATTGAAAGAAAAGCATTGACATACACATACCCTACAATGTGTGAACTAGAGAGCCTCGTGGGAAGCAGGTGGATAGCAGAGGGAGCTCAGCTCGGGGCCTTATGATGACCTAGAGGGGTGGTGGGGAGGCTCCAGAGGGAGGGGATATACATGTACTTATAGCTGACTCACACTGTTTTACAGCAGAAACCAATACAACACTATAAAGCAATTACACTCCAATTAAAAATACATAAAAAATAAAATTAAAAAACACAAACAGGAAAAAAGGTTAGAAGAGTACACGAAACATACAGTACTTTTCTCTGTATGCTGGAAGTACCGGTGACTCATCATGTTTGCTGCACGTGTGTGACAAGTCCTTAAGGCTGTGAATGTGAAGGATAGCAAAGAAGATGCAGCAAGAGCTGAAACTGGGGGTTTGTTTGTAAATCAAGATACATCATACAGACGTGATTTATAAACCACAGACCTATGTGAATGGTCCAGCAGCCAGTGCCAAGAAATTTCTAACTTGAGAGAAGACAAGAGATGATTATAAAACCAGATCTGTACAAAGCAGACTAGCCCCTGGCACTTCCTTCTTCCTTATTTTCTTCCTTTCATTTTCCTAAGATGTACCCTAATGTTTCTGAAAAACCTAGGCACTAGCATAGTTCCTCAACTATACACTGCAGCTAACCTAGTATCATCTGACGTGTTTCTCTCCCATACTGAAGCAATTGCTAACTCCCCTTCTTTTCCTTGAAGAACTCCCCAACCAGCTCAAGAAGAACATTCCCCATCACCACCTCAACAATGAGTACAGAGATGCAGAGAGAGGAACGCAAACACTCAGCACCTATTTTATTCATCTTATATCTTTAATAGATCTGCTTAACACAGTGCTTGCTCAACTCCTTGAAACCACGGTCTTGTCAGTCTGTTTTTTATAAAGCTACACATAATGGACACTAGCTCCCTGAAACCCAGAAAGTTAACAAGTAAGATAAAAAGAGCTGCAAGCAAGAAAGAGGTTCTCAGTTAAAGTGAGTAAGAAGAACATTGTGGATAACGCACGGCAACAACTGACAATACAGAGGCTATTTGTCGAAAGTTAAACCAACCTGAAGTCCATCCATGTTTAAAGGGGCCCTCTGGGCCATCGGAAGAGTAAAAGGTGCATCCTTTACCAACACCATCAAGTCAAAAACCTAAGCCTTTTTTGGAAAGGATGGGGGTGGGGGGGAGTCAAAGGTTCTATGAAAGTGTTCAGCCTCCAGGTTCATATCACAGAGATTCAAGTCTCAGGGCTATTAGAGGACCCCAGGTGACCGGTTAAAAAGCAGCTACAGACATGAGGGGTTTGTACAGCGTCCCAGTTCACCTACCTACCCTCACCTTCTGTGCTTTGAACTGCTCAGAGTAGGGCAGTGTAGTGTAATCTGTCTAGGACACCACCTCTGAAAGACAGGCACCAGGGGAAAAGGTTGAGTTGCCATAGAATAAATCTTTATACTATAAGCTATCAGAAATCTGTATTTGAAGACCTTCTGCAAAAAAAGATCAGTTTCCTTTAGAACAACAGGTGGTCTCTCATGGCTGACTATGCCTAAAATACATGGCCTCATTATTATTAGCTGATAGCTTTCACTGCGCCCCGAGGTTCAAATATCGCCATAGTCAATGAAAGGGAATTTCTACTTTTCCTAGTAGCGATGACTCAAGCTTCACACACAAAGCAAGGTATCTAGCTAGCAGAACAAAGGTCACCCTGAGGTAGAAGACATACATATCCATCTCCATTAAGAAACAAGCCTTTATAAATGTGATTTTAAGCGACTACATAAACCTGAAAGTTGGTGTTAGTTAAGATTCCTCCATTTGATCACCAACTCATCACTCAATAATAGCTACTGTTACTAAAAAGAGCCATTCCGCTGACATTTCACAGTTTTATATTGTTCTTGATACACGTCTTGCTTCACCCTTGAAATTTTATAAAAAGAACATCAGAATATCTACTGCATATTTGGTTAAAAAAAAAAGAATAAGCACAGGAAACAATACATCCATCACAATTGCAACTCTAGTACTGTTACCTTATCATGGGCAACAAAGATCTATGAGCTGGCTTCCATGTGTACTTAATGAACTTTTTATGCTGCTCCATCATCTATTCTGCAAGTCAAATCTGTGACCAGCACACAGCAGTTCATACTGAGCTTTCTATACCAAATTAAATCGCCTTTCAGAATACAGGTCTGAGATTACTGTTAAATATCTGGAGGGCTTTGACTGCCTTAGGCATCTGTCTTAACTTTTCTGAAATTCCAATTTTTATCTATAAAGTAAGGTGTTTATCTATATCATCCCCAGTGTTCCTTCTACTCTAAAATCTATTCCCACAACATATCGTGAAATTTTTATTTGCCCCATCAGACTCCTAAACTCTTAATATACAATGTTATCCTCAATAGTCAGAGAATTGTTAAGGGTCAATTTTTGTGATTTTGTGTCAACTGTTTTATATGCACACATACACACAAGGACACGTTTTCATTTCTGCTTATCTTAATAATAACAACTTATTCTTTTTCTACTTATTTTAAACTTCCCCACAAAGAAAATTCAACTAATAATGGACAGTGAATAAAATTTAAGTAGATAAGCACCGAGGAGAAAAAGGAACTTCAAACTGAATCAACACACTCTGAAGTAGCACAGAGCACCTCGAATTAGCCCAGTAACAAGATTTAGCATTCTTGTGGTGCCACCTGGTGGACATTTGCTATAAACTCTGCTGCTGCTGCTGCTGCTGCTGCTAAGTCACTTCAGTCGTGTTCGACTCTGTGTGACCCCATAGACGGCAGCCCACCAGGCTCCCCCATCCCTGGGATTCTCCAGGCAAGAATACTGGAGTGGGTTGCCATTTCCTTCTCCAATGCATGAAAGAGAAAAGTGAAAGTGAAGTCGCTCAGTCTGTCCGACTGTTAGCGACCCCATGGAGTATAGCCCACCAGGCTACTCCGTCCATTGGATTTTCCAGGCAAGAGTACTGGGGTGGGGTGCCATTGCCTTCCCCGGCTATAAACTCTACTTTAAAGTTAAAATCTTAATTTTGTCATCTTTGTGCTTTTCTACATAATAACAAGAATTATTACTCTGACACCAAATAAATATACAAATTTTGAACTGAAAGTGATTTTGAAAAGGTCCCTTACATGGACCAGCAATAGATTCTATTCTCAAAATGTACATCTCATTTACTTTAAAATAGCTAATTCAAGACAGCTTACTTAATAGACGCTTTCTTGTGTCTACAATTGCTACAGTGAGCACTTAGAGGGTTCTCATTCCACAATTTACAGGCAAAAAGAAAAAGGAAAAATAAAAGGTAAATTTGACTAGTTTAGGAAACATTTAAGAATATTTACTCTTAAGATATGCTACATATAAGGAGCTGATCTCTCAATTTGTATCTGTGGTTATGATCACCTAATTACTTTTTCTTACTTGGTGCATACACCTGGAAAATGTCCCTCCCAAAACTGCAAAAGAAGTCAAGTAATGTACTGCAAAGAGGAAATGACACAGTTTACCAGATGAGCTTACACAAACATCAAAGGCTCCGATATAAAGGCCAGCATGCAGTAAAGCAACCTATATCCTTCCAAAAGGCCAACAGATGAGAGAAACATGCCAAGAAGTTCAATTTCCATCCACCACTTTCGCCAGGTCCCCACAAATGCCACAGGAACTTTATGGCTAAGTTCTATTCAACAAAAAGATGGAATTTTAAAAAGGAAGTAAGATGTTAACAATCAATTAAATCTTCTTTCATCTTTGAGAAAATATATAGTTTAATTTCACTGAACAAAAGAGATGAAGAGCAAACCAGCACTTTATTTTAAAAATATAAAACAACGTTAACGTTTCATCTAAAAACCTACTGAAAAATTTTATAATTTTTAATTTCATATTAGATAAAAATACATTAAGCAGTTAATCACCAAATTGCTGGGTTTTCTAAAACCTTAAAGAGGTTTCCTCTATCACACTATACTATATAAAATACTGAAAGTTTTTAAAAATCCTCTAATCCAACTCTTTATGCTTTCCTTAGAAAACTTTCTTTCAAGGTAAAGACTTGTTGATTGCATTTTATGGTACTAATAAAAATAATGATCACTTAGCCTCTGCATCTGTTCTCCGAGAGGTGATGTACTTGCCATGTGTCATTCTGACTCTAACTGAAGGGCCTTGGCACAGCAGACTATATATATTAAGATCCGCCCTGCTGGCTCATTCCACTGGCAAACTAAATGACAAGTATGAAAAATGAATCCACCTTCAAAACACCATTTAAAGCCCTACACTCAGAGGAGCTGTTACGCAGTGTAGCACCTCCTCACGCTCTGGCTCTAAATCGGCTTCGCCAGCATGTGCAGCCACAGTCCCTCGACAACCTTCCCTTGCCCTGCACGCCTGCGGGGCTCGGCTGGCTGAGAGCTGTCCTGCCCGCTTCCTACGAGAGGCCCTCTCTCTTCATTGTCTCTGGGACTGGCAGGCCTTTTGGTGTGAAAGTAAATCTTGCACTTACCCAGGAGGCCAGGCAATCTCATGATATTTAAAAGTCATTTTTCCTCTCAAATACCAGCAAATTTGTAAGATGTCTGATACTCGAACCTGTATTTGTCAACAAGGTATCTGGGCAGGATCAATGAGCCAGGCAGAGAGGTTTTTAAAAGGCGGGGATGAAAAACATAAACATTAACGGCTTTTCCAGCTCCCTGTTTTTCATTCTTCATGGAACCCGGGGTGTTTCAGAGGTGGTAATGTAGTTAGAAAACTAAATTATGCACTGAAAGGATAAAATTTCAGTATTATTTTTAAGTATCGTTAAGTCTTTTTCTGTGTTTTTTAACAGAAATGTTGTCCCCAGTTTCTCCCATAAAAGCATATTCCTAACATGGTAATTGCTTCCAAGGAAAACTCATCATTTTGAAATGTTAAAAGATAAACTCTGAAACAAATACACCCTACCTCTACTGTAGGTAGGGTGGCCCATTCACCCAGACAGCAGTCCTGGTCTTGGTGAACAATAAGTACAATAGCATCTTCTTTAATTCCCAGAAGTGTCTCAGTTGGGACAATAAATTACGAACTCACCCTATCCTATAAGTTTAAGGCTATAACCCACCTTAGGTTATATTTCCTTTAACATGAATACCTTTTTACTCTGAACAGCCTTCCACATTTTAAAACACCATCCCAAGAAAAGTCATTCTAATAACAACTCTCCCCTTTCTCTTCTAAACTTAAGCAAAGGACAAAAGACCTCTGCACCACTCCTATCCTTGACTACTAAAATAGGCTCCTTAGACACGCTTCTCTCACCATGGCTGACACCTACCTAGGTAATAAAGACTTACCAAGGATATAAAAGAACAGAGTCATCCTCAAGTCACATACCCTTCAATTCCTGAACCAAAAATCAAAGAGAGAAAAAAAAAGATTCCATAATTTTCAGCAACTGTGCTCCTCACCGAACACTCTCCCACAAATCTTTCTAAGTCTCCTGCTTGGCCTCTCTTGGACATCACCAAATCTGCCAGTTTTACAAGCAGAAAATGTTGACTCCCTGTTTCTCAAAAGTAGGAGGGTGTCTCTGAGGCAACAGCCAGATCAGGTTATCCCAAAAGAGTCATCCTCCAAGGAAACTTGTTCTAAAAATAGTCACCTTGGGATCCCAAGAAGTGGGTAGATTTTTCCAAAGCCTAGCAAGAATCTCAGATCAAAACAAGTCATGGAGAATAGGTGTTTTTCCCCAAAAACACCTGATGGACTGTAAAGTGAAATGACTATCAATATTGTTTTTCTATGATCTTAGCTGATTCAGGATGGAGTGAAAATACCGAGGACCCAAAGGAGACCCCAGCCTAAGACCCCCCATACATTACACAGAACACTGGATCTAAGTTAATGGACTGTGCTTTTAAGTCAAGGGGAGCTGCCATGAAAAATAAGAAATTTTAATTACTTCTCAGTGTGGATTTTCTTCACCAAAAGAAAAACAAATTTTAAGTGCATCAACCCACAAAATGGATGGGAACTTGTTGCTCCTACCAAAACATGATGAGAATTTACTGCAACAGATCTATGTTAGTGTGTCAAGGTATGACATCAGTACACATTCCAACAAAACCATCACTACGATGAGATCATGACCACCTCTCATGTCAGTCATAAACCGTTCTCCTCTACCATAAATTCTTACTCATGAAACAGATCAAGAAATAGCCTCTGGTGTATGATGTTTCTTTTATATAAACCAAACCTAAGCAACTTCAAGCAAATCTAATTTATCTATTTTTAAAGACTCTCCCCAGCCCTGTCCCCAGATATATCTCTCTTTTAAATCTAAAATACTTTCTGGAAGAAAACTAAGGAAATTTTTAAAATCTTCATTAAAAATTCAAGAATGGCTTAATAGAGGAATAAAACAAGAGATTAGGCATTCTTGAATTAAAGTGATTAAAGTACAAAAACTGCTTTGGTTTAGACTCATGTTATTATAAAGAATATTAAAAATACTAAAACTGCCTTAGATTTATTCTTTCTGGTATATGACTAAACTTTCAAAGCCCCTTTTGAAATTAATTGTCTGAAAGTCAGATCCAACTAACTAAACTTCAAAAAGTCACTCTTATACTAAACAATACCAATTCTGGGCACTTACTATACCACATTTCAACAAACCTAAGAAGCCATTAATTGTAGGACAAATCATTATTTTATATATCACTAAGAAAGAAAAAAGCTGTCAATTAATATATCACCAACCCAATACCATGTAGTCAATAGCAATGATGTTAAAATGTGAAGAAAAAAGTACCTTAGAATTAGTGCAATACTCTCAAACTCCTATATCCATCTGATTTGGGCAGTGTAGATACGATTTACAGTCTGCAGCAATCAAAACTACTGAAATGAAAAATATATTATATATAAAAATCTCTTACCTTCTGTGCTGCACTCAGGAAAGCTATCAGTGAGGGAATCCGGATAAGCTTCAACGGGACCGATCAATTCAGAGCCATCATTGATTATCCCACCCTAAAAAGATTAGAATAACTATGTTTCATGGTCAATATGACTATTTTAAAATATCAGTAATGAATGAATGATAGTTATCGCAACTATTTAAAAGAATTACAAAAATGTTCATCTATTTAACTAGATTACAACTGCTTTTAAAAAATCAACAGGAATAGCCATATTGGTTTATCAAAAGTAAAAAATGTACCACACCAAGGCAAGATGCTAACAACAAGGGAAACTGTGCAGGAGAAAGGTGAATATGGGAAAACTCTCTACTTTCTGCATAATTTTTCTGTAAACCTATACTGTTCTAAAACTTTTCTAATTCAACAGGAATTTTATAATGTTTCTAATAATGTGTGGCTTTTTACAAAAGCATGTTATTTGAAATCTATCAAAAGTGCTCATCTTTTTAAAATGCAGAAAAAGAAAAAGCCCACCAGCTAAAGTGGGGGATGTTATTCAGTTTCTTTTGAGTCACTAGTCTTTCTAATTAGTGATAAATGAAGGACTCCATTAGGGAGTCATTTAATTTTACCAAATTAAAAACTACCACATGCCACACAGTACCTCAAGTGATCCAAAAAGTATATTTGAGAATCTTTTGAATACAATGCACACAAAATGAAATAAATTTACTAAGGAAACTTTTTTTAAATATTTATTTGGCTGTATCAGGTCTTAGATGCAACATGTGGGATTTAGTTCCCTGAGCAGGGATCGAACCCAGGCGCCCTGCTCAGGGTCTTAGCCACTGGACCATTGGGGAAGTCCCTGAGGAAACATTTTTAATAAACATAAACTGATTTATCCATGTGACCACCATTTTAATTAAATATTTAAGTTTCCAAATTCATGCCTAAAGAGATTCTCTTACTTTGTGTGCAACTAGAGACTGCTCTGTCAGGCAAGTGGTATAATGTGATCATGTTGTTCTAAAGGCTTATAACCCTTAAAGAACTAAATCAATGGGCTTCCCTGGTGACTCAGTGGTAGGAATCCGCCTGCAATGCAGTAGACCCAGGCTTGATCCCTGGGTGGGGAAGACCCTCTGGAGAAGGAAATGGCCACCCTCGCCAGTACTCTTGCCTGGGAAACACCATGGACAGAAGGGCCTGGAGGACTATGGTCCACGGGGTCACAAAGAGTCGGTCGGACACAGCTTAGCGACTAGCCAACCAACAGTTAAAACGACAGCCCTTCTGCTCTTTAACCTTCCACCAACAGTTCTGTGCCCCCCGCCACCATTACCAGGGTAGCAAAGCCAGAGAGAAATACAAGCCCCCCATTTCCTCTCTGGTTCGGCACTCAGAACTCAACAAGTATCCTTCCCCCAACTCTCAACAACGTCTTTACCTCATCAAGTCTCCCTGCCAGTTAAAGGAAGAGAAATGTGAAATGGTCCCTCTCAAATTATCAAATTTTACTTCCTTGAGTTTTAAGTGAACTGAAACCCTGAAAATGTTTGAATTTTTATCACTTTATTGTATGTATTCAAATATTCAAATAACAGATTACAATTGACTTTTTTCTCCAAAAAGTAGAGTATCTATTTGACACTAAACAACATCCAAACCAAATCCTAAGAAAATCTAAAAGTATTTTTGAGCATTTTAATAGACAAAGTTTATTTGACCTACAATCTCACGTAACAGAAAGTGCCTTTCAACTGTTAACCACCTCTTCCACTATCAGGTATGTGACTTTAAGTTACCTACGTATAAAACGGAAATAACATGTATATAACTAACTCAGGGATTTCTCAGGACTAAAAGATTTCATGCATATGAAGTGTTTAGAACAATGTAAGTACTCAGTAAATTATTATTTGTTATTATTACTAGCTGATATAAAATCTGCTTATAAAAAAATAAAAACAAAATACTAAAGAATACAAAAATGTTTTAGCTCATAATCCTATGGAAATTTTACTTACCTAATTTTATAAACAATTTAATAAAAAATAGATAATAAAGAATAAATCTTTAATGAAACAATAATAATAAAAACTGTTCTAGAGGAACTTAAGTAGTAGGAAAATATGCCACAATTCTATTTTAAATCTTCAGTTCAAAAACATTAACCTTTTAGTGTTTCTGAATATGTAGTAAAAAGAAACTCTTATTATACAGCATCTCATAGGTTTTGATTAATGAAAAGTCAATTTGGAGGCGGGTGGAGGGGAGTTCAGATGTGCTAGAATATTCAAACATGGTGGGAAGTTAGCAAATGCTCTCCCCCGAGAAGGCAATGACAAAGCTAGAGAAAACTGTCAAAGCAACCATTCCAGAGCTCTGGAAACTGACCAAAAAAACACAGAACAAATGAATAAGTGGCTACTCATGAAAAACTACGGAACCAAAGGTAAGAACTCTGGGAGTTTGTGGCGTTCTTGCCTGGGGTTGTTTCCATCTTCCATCCCATCTGGGTTGCCATGGTAATCATACAAGGGAAGACAAACCTTAAAAACTAGCAGATTCACTTGCAGATGAGGCTGGCATGATTCAGATTTAAGCAGAGAAAGAGGTCCACTCCAGTGTCATCAACAACAGTAGTAATCTCAGTGCCAAACATGGCAAGAACATACAGCAGCAACACAAAGCTGCAGTTAGTGATGGACCAGACATTTAGCAGGAAGATCCAGAAAATGGCAGAGCTATAAGGGTTCTTATTCTTAATAAACTCTCCACCTATCCATGAAGGAAAAACCAGAGAGGGATCAAGCTATCTGCAAATCGCTGGCAAACCATGAGAGGGTGCACATGCGCAGAGGAAATGCAAGAGATCCCAGAGGAAAACAAAGGCCAGAGCAACTTAAAACATGCCCGAACCTTTAAAACACACAAAGAATCATCACCATCAAGGGAGAAATAGAATGAAACAAAGTGTACAAGCAAAGAACAACCACTGGCTGACCCAAGCTATGCTTACACAAGGTTAGCCAACGCCAAGCCAGGTTTAAAAACACAATAAAGATACTATGTTGAGCAGAAATAGCAGCAGTCACACACTACATCAAACAGATTCCACAGATTTAGTACAGACATGTTACTAAATGCACAGATAAAACTACAGCAAGAACCCTCAGGGGAAACAAATCAGAACACAGATTTGCTATATTATCCAAACTTTTTGGTTTTCAACAACAAAATTACAAGATATTCAAAGAAACAGAAAAGTGTGATGAAGAGTGAATACACAAAATGTGATATATTTATATCCACTTAATAGATATTATTCAACCGCAAAATGGATTTAATTACTGATACATGCTACATATAATACAGATGAACCTTGAAAGCATTAAGCTATGTGAAACAAGTCAGATGCAAAAGACCATATATTGGATGATTCCATTCATGTCCAGAATAGGCAAATCAAATCCATCAAGACAGAAAGCAGATTAGTGTTTTCTACAGGATGGGGCGAATGGTGTAGGAAGCGTGAACGCTAACAGGAATAAAGTTTCTTTGTGTGTTCAGTTGCTCAGTCGTGTCCCACTCGTTGCTTTCCCATGGGCTGTAGCCCACCAGGCTCCTCTGTCCATGGGATTTTCCAGGCAAGAGTACTGGAGTGGGCTGCCATTTCCTCCTCCAGGAATCTTCCTGATGCACGGATGGAACCTGCATCTCCTGCACAGGCAGGCAGATTCTTTACCACTGAGTCACGTGGGAAGCCTCTAAGGGTTCTTTAAGAGTAAAAGTGTTAGTCGCTCAGTCGTGTCCAACTTTTTGTGACCCCATGGGCTGTAGCCCACCAGGCTCCTCTGTCCATGGGATTTTCCAGGCAAGAGTACTGGAGTGGGCTGCCATTTCCTCCTCCAGGAATCTTCCTGATGCACGGATGGAACCTGCATCTCCTGCACAGGCAGGCAGATTCTTTACCACTGAGTCACGTGGGAAGCCTCTAAGGGTTCTTTAAGAGTAAAAGTGTTAGTCGCTCAGTCGTGTCCAACTTTTTGTGACCCCATGGGCTGTAGCCCACCAGGCTCCTCTGTCCATGGGATTTTCCAGGCAAGAATACTGGAGTGGGTTGTCATTTCCTCCTCCAGGGGACCTTCCCAACTGTACACAGAGGAGACTTCATTAATGTGCATTCTTTATGTGCTGATAAACATGTTCTGGAATTAGGTAGTAATAATGGTTGCCTAACCATGTGAATATACTAAAAAAAACACTGAACTGTACACCTTAAATGGTGAATTTTACGTTATGTGACTTGATCTACCTTCCCAACTGTACACAGAGGAGACTTCATTAATGTGCATTCTTTATGTGCTGATAAACATGTTCTGGAATTAGGTAGTAATAATGGTTGCCTAACCATGTGAATATACTAAAAAAAACACTGAACTGTACACCTTAAATGGTGAATTTTACGTTATGTGACTTGATCTCAATTTTTTTTTTAAGTACCAGATGAAAATCCTGGAGTTGAAAAGTTTAATAACAAAGTTTTAAATTTACTAGAGAAGTTCGGGGAAGGCAATGGCACCCCACCCCAGTACTCTTGCCTGGAAAATCCAATGGACGGAGTAGCCTGGTGGGCTGCAGTCCATGGGGTCGCTAACAGTCGGACAGACTGAGCGACTTCACTTTCACTTTTCTCTTTCATGCATTGGAGAAGGAAATGGCAATCCACTCCAGTATTCTTGCCTGGTGGGCTGCCGTCTATGGGGTCACACAGAGTCGGACACGACTGAAGTGACTTAGCAGCAGCAGAGAAGTTCAACAATAGATCTGAGAAAAACAAATAGTCAATGAGCTTGAAGATCAATATAAACTATCCAATATGAAGATCATAGGGAAAAAAAATGAACATTATAATAAAGAGAATCAGGGAGAGCTACAGGACAATATCAAACATACCAATTTATATATAATGGTAGTACCAAACAGGAGAGGGAAAAAAGGGCTAAAAAGTATTTGAGAAGATGAGGGCAGAAAACGTCCCAAATTTGATTTTTTAAAAATCACTCTACAAATGTAAAAAGATAAATCCAAAATAAAATAAACAGAAAGAGCTCAACACCTAGTCACACAATTGAAAGACAAAGGCTAAATTCTGAAAGAAGTAATAGAAAAAGACGTATACAGTGGAGCCATAGTATAATTAACAGCTGACTTCACATAAAAAGCAATAAAGGACAAAAGGCAGAGGAATGATAAGTTCAAGGTGCTAAAAGAAACACTGTGGGACCTCCCTGGTGGCACAGTAGATAAGGACCTACCTGCCGATGGTGAGTTTTACGTTATGTGACTTAAATCTCATGTAAAACTCTCACAAACCCAGGCCACGTGGGTCCGATCCCTGATCCAGAAGATTGCACACACCGTGGAGCGACTAAGCCTGTGCACCACACTACTGAGCCAGCACTGTGGAGCCCTCGAGCCGCAAGTACTGAGCCCACGTACTGCAACTTCTGAA
>SJYX01023193.1:186162-238436 GCA_006410675.1 Oreotragus oreotragus
CCACTTCCAATTTGCCTTGATTCATGGACCTGACATTCCAGGTTCCTATGCAATATTGCTCTTTACAGCATCAGATCTTGCTTCTATCATCAGTCACATGCACAGCTGGGTATTGTTTTTGCTTTGGCTCCAACCCTTCATTTTTTCTGGAGTTATTTCTCCACTGATCTCCAGTAGCATATTGGGCACCTAATGACCTGGGGAGTTCCTCTTTTGCTATCCTATCATTTTGCCTTTTCATACTGTTCATGGGGTTCTCGAGGCAAGAATACTGAAGTGGCTTGCCATTCCCTTCTCCAGTGGACCAAGTTCTGTCATACACACACAAAAGAAAACTACAGTCCTCCAAGCTGAAAGAAAAGAATAACATATGGTAATTCCAATCCACCCAGACAAATAAAGAACACCCCAAAAAAAAAAAACAAAGAGTGAAACAAGGCAAACAGAAAGACTACATATATATGTGGTCTTACTTTTTCCTCCCTTAACTTTTTAAAAAGACACTGTAACACTATACTGTTCTGTTTATATATGAGGTATCAGTTCAGTTCACTCACTCAGTCCAACTCTTTGCAACCCCAAAGGCTGCAGTACGCCAGGCTTCTCTGTCTATCACCAACTCTGGAAGCTTGCTCAAACTCATGTCCATTGAGTCGGTGATGCCATCCAACCATCTCACCCACTGCCGTCCCCTTTTCCTCCTGCCTTCAATCTTTCCCAGCACTGCAGTCTTTTTCAATGAGTCAGTTCTTTGCATCAGGTGGCCAAAGTATTGGCTTCAGCATCAGTCCTTCCAATGAATATTCAGGACTGATTTCCTTTAGGAAGGACTGGTTGAAGCTCCCTGCAGTCCAAAGGACTCTCAGAAGTCTTCTCCAACACCACAGTTCAAAAGCATCAATTCTTCAGTACTCAGCTTTCTTTATGGTCCAACTCTCACATCCATACATGACTACTGGAAAAACCATAGCTCTGACTAGATGAACATTTGTCGGCAAAGCAATGTCTCCACTTTTTAATACGCTGTCTATGATGACAATAATAAAAAAGGATAAGTAGATAGAGCAAGTTTGCACCATAAAGCTCTACTTGACTAGAATTTAGTATTCTTCTCAAGTAAATTGTCATAAATTAAAATGCATACTGTAATCTTTAGAGCAAACAGTAAGAATATAACTTTTAAAAGCACATACATAAGGGACTTCACTGGTGGCCAGTGGTTAAGAACCTGCCCTGCAACGCAGGGGATCTGGGTTCAAAACCTGGTTGGGGAGCTAAGACCCCACAGCTGGCAGAGCAGCTAAGCCCATGCCCGTAACTACTGAGCCTGTGTGCCACAACTAAGCCTTGGGGCAACCAAACAAATAAGTTTTTTTTTAATAAAAGCACACACAGGAAAAAAAAAAAAAAGAATTTAAGTGGTTCAATAAACAATACCTATTTAATACAAAAGGTGGCATAAAGTAGAAATGAAAAAACAAAAAATATGTATGACATATAACAAATAGCAAATGACAGACAAAAATTCAGTCTTATCAATAATTGAATACAAAAAGACTAAATACCACATCAACAATAGCAGTTCTCAGACTAGATTAAAAAAATAGGATCAAACTATATATAGTGCATCTAAGAGTACTCTTTGGATTCAATTATACAAACAGATTGAAAGCAAAATTTAAAAGAAAAGTACATGCAGATTGTAAGAAACCTAAACTGCCTATATTAAAATCACACAAAATAAACTTTAAGACAATAAACACTACGAGAAAGAGGGACATTTCATAAGATTAAGTAAATCATTTCATCAGGAAGATAGAACAATTCTAAACATGCATGCACATGCCAAAAAAGGCCCAGTTGCTAGAACAACTAGACAGAAAGTCAGCAAGGATAATGAAGACAATACTATCAACTAACTTGAATTAATATTTACTCCACCTGAATTAATAAATATAACTCCACCTGACAACAGAACATGTCAACATGTAACATTGTCCAGGGTAGAGCACAGGCTAGGAAATAAATCACATCTCAATAAATTTAAAAGGACTTAAATCATACAATGCATATTTTCTGATCACAACTGCCAGAAAACAAAATTAGACATCAGTAACAGACGAAACTTTAAGAAATCCACAAATGTTTGGAAATTAAGAACATACCTCCAAATAACCAATGGGTCAACGGAAAAAATCATAAAAGGAATCGGAAAATACTTTAAACTGAATAAAAGTGAAAATAAAACAAAAACTTATGAGATAAGGCTCAAACAGTGCTAAGAGGGAAATTTATAGCTGTAAATGCCTATGTCAGATAAGAAAAACCACCTCAAATCAATAACTAAAGCTTCCAATTTAAGGAATTAAAGAATCAGACAAAGATCAAAGTAAATCCAAAGCATGCAAAAGGAAGGAAATATAGTTTAGAACAGAATTCAGTGAAATTATCCAAGATTGCCTTTCATAATTTCTATAAAGCAATATTCTTCTTGCTTAATAATGCTATTTTTTTTCTATAAGCATAGATTATACAGAAACAGTATATTTAGCAAATAGCTAATATTGTATCAATTTGATTTGGTCTTTTATCCTAAATATCTGCATTAGGTCATAAACAGAAGCCAATTCATCATCTCAGCCCAGTTTGCAGAGTAATGAAAAATTAAGCAACAAAGTCAATCAGCAAGAATCTTATTACCACAAACTTTTCTACTATTATTTCTAAATCACAAGTTTGTAATGCCTTTCATAAGATCAACTTCCTTCAGCAAACTAAAATAGACCATAAAAAATAAATTCCTTTTGTAGATAATATTCTTTTGTAAGATCCTCATATACCTTGCTGGCTACATGTTCTAAGAAATTACATTTATACAACTGAGTAGATTTTTAGTTAAAGAAGGGAAAAAATAATTATGGCGCAATCATCTAGCTTTAATCTAGAAAGCTAAATGTAACAGAAAAATTAAGATGTTAATACTGAATAAAGACATTGATGTTAACCAACAACTAGCAAAAATTCAATATATAATAAACTAGAATATTATTAGTAAAAATGATAATGAACTCAGAATGAAGGCATCTCATGTCAAGAAACTTAAAACACTGATATCCAAAGATCTCTGGTAATACAATTTGTACTAGACTACCTCTTTTAAGTTGTACATGAACTATTTTTGTTCTATCTTTACACAAACTAGTCTAATTAGAACAGATTTAATATGGACTTACAGTGGTTTCTGTCCCCAAAAGAAGTCTATTACTGAAAGAAACTTCAAAAAGTGAAGATAACTACTGGAGTTTCATGATATTTAAATGTTTTGAAGTATTTCAATTACGATGAATTAGATGATCTCTAAGCCTTCTGCAACAATTTTCTTAGATCGGTGAATCACAAACTGTACACATTTCCACAAGAGAATCAGAAGACATGCCAGACACTGTTATTTACTATTAACTCCTAGTTATTTTACTGAATAATGAAATTTAAAAGTAAATGACATTTTGTTTGGGGAATAAAACAAAAAAAACTTAAATCTTGCTTTACTACAAATTAGTAAATAAAAACATTTAATAAGATACAAAATCTTCCAGAAAGAACAGCAAACCTTGAAAAACTCTTCAAGCTGTTTGCTGTGACAAAGGGCAGGAATGTTGGCGGAGAACTGCAGCAGATCTTCAGCGCATTGCCTCCTCTCTTCAATAACAGTTTCAGCAAATCGCCCTAGAATTAAACAAGAGTCAACACTGAAGGAAAGAAAGACCAAAGGTGGTTTGCAGCAGTTGAGCTTCCCAATGAGAAAGCTCTTTGCTGTGATCAGTACGCAGTCTTCTGAAGTCAAATCTTGTCTCCATAACTGGAATCATTCAGTGCTCCCACCAGGGAAGAAAGGAACGTTTTTCATAAAACAGGAGGCAGAGGTGGCAACTAGCCAATAAATAGTGCTGTCATAATCTAAAGGCTGCCAGTACAAAAAACTTACCATTTAAGAAGCTGGCAATTTGAGACTAAAGTTGAAAAGAGAATTATAAAGAACTCAAATAGTTTTCTACAGTAATTTAATACTGCAATTACTCAAATCATTTTCCCTTTCCCACTCCTTTTTGATTTATAAAAGGAGTCGACGAGAGGAAATTATGAGAACATCTGTATGGCAGTGGGGTCAAACACCTCAGCTTAAAGCAAAAAGCTTTCAAGCCAATTTCCACGTGCGATGCTGTCAGTGTACATAAAGCACGTTTGTGAGAAAACAACCCGCACAGCGCAGTGAGCTCTGGTTTACAAAAGTGATCGAAAGGTAGTTTTCATAGAAATTTTTTTAATGATATATACAATTTGAATGCTGATAAGACATTTTCAAATATGAGCATTTTGTACTACTCCCAGATAAGATTACCGGTTGGCATTTGTCACACGCCATGTATGATACTGATCGCAATTTAGGTTTAAAAAACTACAAAATCAAAAGAGTAACACATCCCATACTTGACTGGCTTTGCAAAATGTTAATGAAAACAGAGGCATAAAGAGATTCTTAGTTATAGGCACCACAACTTCCTGGAAATAAATCAACTTCTTAGCAGTTATCACAGAGCCGCAAATGAGTGAAAGGGAGGAAAGAAACAGACGGATTAAAACAGAGCCCTCAGTTGCTTTAGTCAAAGCATTAAATACTGTACATCCGAGAGTACAAAGAGAAAAGAGGTCACTTTTACCCTGCCACACTTCTTTCAGGAGCTTACTAAGTACTTAATATAACTACTCCCAGATAAGATTAAGATAAAGTAAGGAAATCTGTTTTTTTAACAACTTTTTAAAATATCACATCTGTTTCCCACTCACTCAGAAAAACAATTAATGATTAAATTTTGGTATGCTAACTAAATTTGTGCCAAATCTCTACTCTCCCTATTGTTTATACGGAAATTTGTTTCAAAATGCTCAACTCTATTGTGAGAGCACAGAATTACAAAAAAAAAGATGTTCTAAGCTAGGAAACATCACACACATCTAATCCAACATACTTTAAAACCAGCACTTACATGTAAGATTACACTATCTCCCAGCTGACAAACTTAAGATAATAACTAGACTTTGTGGAAAATAACTGACGTTCAATCTTGTTGATTTTAATCATGACATCACCTTAAAATGGTTAACAACAGAAAGTGAACAGGTTTTTAAACAGAAATAGAATATAAATGGTTATACATATATAACAGAAATGGGTGTGTATATAACAATAGAAATGGTTATATATATATATATATAAAACAATAGAAATGGGTATATAGAAAATGAACAGGTTTTTACAAGTCTATGAAGTGTAAATAAGCAAGGTAGTATGATCAAAAAAACGTTAGTCAATCTTAAAAAAAAGAGAGAAAGACTCCTAGTTATACTACCCAAGGCAAGAATTTGAAACTGAACAATTAAATGCCTCAGCTTAATGTGTCTTGAGTCTAATGAAACGTCTACTTAATGACAACTGAAAGAAATGGTTTGAGAGATAGACTTGGGTTCAAACCACTTGCTCTCTCATTTGGTAATTATAAAATTTAGGTTGATGATGTCCTAATTTACAAAATGGAGAAAATGAACAATGTACTTAAAACGAATAGTTCCATACCAAGCACATGCATGCATGCAGTCACTTCAGTCGTGTCCAACTCTGTAACCCCATGGACCATAGCCCGCCAGGTTCCTCTGTCCATGGGTTTCTCTAGGCAAGAACACTGAAGTGGGTTGCCATGCCCTCCTAATCAAGCACATAATAAGCTCTTACTAAACCAATCATGGTTTCTTTAAATCTTCAAGTACCATTATAGTGTCCAGTATATAGAATGGGCTAATATATTTTTGTTGACTGTATGAGTAAATAATAAAAACTTAGAAACTCTGTCCACAGAATTTTCCAGACAAGAATATTAGAGTGGGCTGCCATTTCCTTCTCCAGGGGATCCTCCCGACACAGGGATTAAACCCACAGCTCCGACCTTAAACCCACGTCTCCAGCATTGGTAGGCCCATTCTTGACCACTGAGCTATCTGAGAAGCCCGGGGCAGGGGGGAAAAATAGACAATAATTTCCAGCTTGCCTTGAGGTTACAGTTCAGTTCAGTTCAGTTCAGTCGCTCAGTCATGTCCGACTCTTTGCGACCCCATGAATCGCAGTAGAAGTTTTGGCCACAGCAATCAGAGCAGAAAAAGAAATAAAAGGAATCCAAATTGGAAAAGAAGAAGTAAAACTCTCACTGTTTGCAGATGACATGATCCTCTACATAGAAAACCCTAAAGACTCCACCAGAAAATTACTAGAGCTAATCAATGAATATAGTAAAGTTGCAGGATATAAAATCAACACACAGAAATCCCTTGCATTCCTATACACTAATAATGAGAAAGTAGAAAACGAAATTAAGGAAACAATTCCATTCACCATTGCAACGAAAAGAATAAAATACTTAGGAATATATCTACCTAAAGAAACTAAAGACTTATATATAGAAAACTATCAATTTTATTTAGAAAGCAAAGGAAAATGTATCCTCCAGGCATGAGTGCAGGCTGACGCTAAAGACATGAAGAGAAGAAAAGCCCCTGGCTCAATTTTGGCTCTTCTTTTTATGTTTTTATTCTCCTCCCCCTGAGCCTGCCCTGTGTAAACTGGGCTAGCCAGGAGAGCTGTTTGTTTTACCTGAGGTTATCACTGGTCCTGGGACCTTCCTTTGTTCTTTTTTTGCAGGCTTTTCCCTTGTTTGTTTTTTAGCCACCACCATTCTGGACTCTTTTTCCTATTCTAACTACCTAACATTCCCTGCTCAAGAGATGAGAGGCCCAATTCTTTGGGAATAGGATCGTCGAGGTCTTTCTGGCTAATTCCTGCTGAATTGGGATGGCGAGGGGCATTGAGCTTCCCCCTTTAGCTAGTCTCAAACTTCAGAGTCCTGATAGCGGTGTCCATTTAAGGGTAAGTGATATTTTCTGTGATTGGCTGTAGTTTTTTTTTTTAATATAAAGTTATTTATTTTAATTGGAAATTAATTACTTTACAATGTTGTATTTGTTTTGCTATACATCAATGTGAATCCACCACAGGTATACACGTGTTCCCCATCCTGAGCCTTCCTCCCTCCTCCCTCCCCATACCATCACTCTGGGTCATCTCAGTGCACCAGCCCCAAGAATCCAGCACCATGTATCCAACCTGGACTGGTGATTCATTTCATATGTTTGAACTGGCACTGCATATTGTAGCTTATTGACCTGGACAGAGACAAAATGAGTTAGACAATTGATAATACATGGAACAATCATAAGCAGCATCAATATGGTGATAACAGGAATTAGTAGGGCCATTAGCCAACTCCAAATTCCCCTTCGCCAGGAGAAGGATACCCCGAAAAGAGATTGTAGCCACTTTGAGAACTCTCCAGATCGTTCTTTGAGAACCTGTAGGATCTGAATGTTTTTAGACTTTCTTTAACTTAGCTGGAGCTATTTACCCAGAAAAAAAAACACATCCCATTCAAGATGGCTCAAGTCCCTCTTTATTCAGGGTTTAGGAGATCTATCGCCTGTCTGTTTTGAAGTACAACCCCTGCCAAGCTGTGTTGGGTTTTTGGAGCTGTCCTGAGAAATCTTATCCCCAGAAACTTAGTTTTGTGGGTATTCATTAGAATATCACTCATTTGTAGTCCTGAATATGTATTTGAGATCTCCCAGGAGTTCACATGTGTATTGAGTGTCCTACTCTGTTTTATTCCATGGCTTGACTCATGAGTAGTGAATCCAGAAGTCGTGTCCTGATACCTTGACTGCTGTGGGGGTAGAAAGTATCACAGGGTAGGGGCCCTTCCATGTGGGCTAGAGTTGAAACTTTGGGGACCAATCTTTCCAGACTCTAGACTTTAATTAGGACTTGAGTCCCTGGAGCATATAGTGGTGGCTCTTTAGAATCTTTTGGGTCCTGGTTGATACCCCACAAGTGCCTATCCCATTGGAATTGCCAAATGGCCATAGGATAAGACTGGAGGGACTGAGCCTCTGGATCTAGGAAGAGGTCATTGACGTAAACAAAAGGTCTCCCATATAGTATCTCATAAGGACTAAGACCAACCTGTTCCTTAGGGGCAATACAGGTACAGAGGAGAGCTATTAATAAAGCCTCCTTCAATGCCAGGGAAGTCTCCTGGGTTATCATTTTTATTGCTGATTTAAAGTGAAAGCAATGGCAATCCACTCAAGTACTCTTGCCTGGAAAATCCCATGAACGGAGGAACCTGGTAGGGTGCAGTCCATGGGATCGTGAAGAGTCGGGCACGACTGAGCGACTTCACGTTCATTTTTCACTTTCATGCATTGGAGAAGGAAATGGCAACCCACTCCAGTGTTCTTGCCTGGAGAATCCCAGGGATGGGGAGCCTGGTGGGCTGCCATCTCTTGGGTCACACAGAGTCGGACACGACTGAAGTGACTTTGCAGCAGCAGCAGCTGATTTAAAGAATTGGTTCGCTCTTTCTACTTTTCCTGAAGACTGAGGCCTCCAGGCAAAATGGAAATAATAAGTAATGCCCAATGCTTTAGAGACCCCTTGGGTGACCTTAAAAGTAAATGATGTCCCATCAAATCTCAGAATGATTTCATGGAGTAGTTTTTTGTTTATGTGTTTTTTTAACCACCTCCTCAGCCTTCTCAGTTCGGGTGGGAAAGCCTTCAATCCATCCTGTGAATGTATCTATCATGACTAATATATATTTATATTTATACCCTTGAGAAACTGATTTCTGGGTGAAGTCCATCTGCCAGTCCTCTCCTGGGTAGGTCCTACATCGTTGGACAGGCTTGGCTAGCTGGGGTCTTTGAGCTCCTTGAGGGTTATTTAATTGGCAAGTGGGACAAAAGGAGACCACTTGCTTTAGAGTTGTTTGGAGGCCTGTTTCTCTGAAGGACCTTTTTAGTAATCTTTGGAGGGCTTTCTTCCCTAGATGAGTGGTGGCATAAAAGGAATTAGCCAACTTCCATTGGAGGTCCCCAGGCAGAAAAAGGAGTCTCTCCTTTTGGAACCACCCCATATGATCTTGAAAGACCTCACTTTTAGCTTTAAGAGGCTCACCTTCAGTATATGAAGGAATTTCTGGCAAATTAGTCTGTGGAACTAAGGTGGCAACACCTCTTAGGTCATTGTTTTGTAACGCTGCTCTCTTAGTTGCCTGATCAGCTGCTTGGTTCCCTTGTGCCACTTCCGTACTCCCTTTTTGGTGTCCTTTACAGTGGGAGACTGAAACTTCAGCAGGCAGATGGACTGCCTCCAAGACCCTAAGGATTTGATCACCATATTTAATTGGGGACACTCGGGTGTTCAAGTGGCCTCTTTCTTTCCAAATAGCAGCATGTGCATTATGCACCAGAAAGGCATACTTGGAGTCTGTGTAAATGGCTACTCTTTTCCCTTTTCCCAGCTCTAAAGCTCGAGTCAGGGCTATGAGCTCAGCTAATTGGGCTGAAGTACCTGGTGGCAAAGGCTTCACCTCTATGGTCTCAAAATTGGAGGCTACTGCATATCCAGCTCTTCTTTCATCCAAGACAAAGCTGATTCCATCAGTGTACCAGATTTCCTCAGGATTGGTCAGAGGGTCTTCTCTGACAATCCCTCTCTGGGTTTCGTCCAGTGGTCCAAGGTTTCTAGGCAAGAGTGAAAGGGGAAAGCCCTTGGGGATAGGCAGGAGGGTGGCTGGGTTAGGATACTCACAAGGGGATATAGTGAGGCCTGGATTTTCCATCAGCACTACTTGGCATCTGAGGATTCTTTCATCAGGCATCTATAAATGGCCTCTCCCATGTATGAGCTGTTTCACTTGGTGGCTGGTAAAAATAGTTATCTTTCCACCAAAAGAGAGTTTTAAAGCATCTTCTATCAGGATTGCAATAGCTGCAAGATTTTGAAGGCAGGGAGGCTAGCTTTAAGCGGTTGGATCAAGTCTACAGTCTGGGGCTCAGGTCCCAATCTTTGATTTAATACTCCCAAGGCTATTTCTTCTTTTTCATGGACATAATGTTGAAGTGTTTTTTCTGGGTCTGGCAACCTCAAGTAAGGTGCTTGAGTTAAGGCTTGTTTTAGTGTAGCTTCTGCCTTCTTTTGAGGAGTTCCCCACAAGCAGTGGGATTGAATCATCCCATCCCTTAAGCTTTTCATAGAAGGCCTGGGCAATAAGACCATAGTTGGTATCCAGATTCTACAATACCCAGTTAGCCCCAGGAAGGCTCATGATTGTTTTTCAGTCATGGGGGAAGGCAACTGGACGATTTTTTGTACCCAATCAGAGGACAGCCTCCTGGACCTGCATGTAATCTGAACTCCCAGGTAAGTGACCTTTGTCACAACCATCTGTGCCTTAGCACAGGAAACTTTATATACCCTCTTTGCCAAAAAGTTTAGAACCTGAATTGCATGTGATTGGGTATTTTTCTCATCTGGAGAGCAGATTGGTAGGTCATCTATGTATTGTAATATTTTCCCATTAGGTCCAAGGTCCATATCTAGGAGATCCCGGATAAGAGCCTGCCAAACAGTTGGGGTTATCTCTGAATCCCTGAGGTAATACTGTCCAAGTCATCTGTTGGTGTTTTCCTCCTGGAACCTCTAACTTGAAGGCAAAAAGGTATTGGGATTCTTTAGCCAGTGGTATGCAAAAAAATGCATCTTTGAGATCCAAGACTGTAAACTATTTGGCACTGGGTGGGATTTCTCCCAAGATTACATAGGAATTGGGTACTGTGGGATGGAGGGGGACTACAGCCTCATTTATGATCCATAGATCTTGAACCATTTGCCAGGTTCCGTCTTTTTTACTTTATAGGGAAGATCGGTGTTGCACATGGTGAATTGGTAGGGACCAATAGCCCACAGGCAAGGAATTTATTTATTAGAGGCTGTTGTCCTTCCTGAGCTTTTCTTCTCAGGGGATATTTCTTACAGTTTGGAAACTGAGTGGGATCTCAGAGGACAGTGATGACTGGTTCAGCTTGGTGGGCTCATCCAGGAGTCCCCTGGTCCCACACCTGGAGGTTAATTTTGTTCCCATATAGTTTTTGGTCCCTCTGTATTGGAAAGGGTTTAATGGGTTCCTCAGTAGTAACCAGAAGCTGTAGGGCTCTAGGGGCTTAAAAGCTTCCCATCACAAGGGTGGTCCCAGTTTAGTGAGTATATCTCTTCCCAACAAGGGAGTAAGACACTCAGGGACCACCAGAAACTGGTGGGAAAATATTTGTGCAGCCAGCAACAAGGAAATGCTTTGGTAAATCTTTTAGTAATTGTTTTTCCTGTAGCACCCAAAATGGTACAGGTTTGGGAGGAGAAGGCTCCAGAGTAGGAGCTCAGAACAGAGTAGGTAACCACTGTGTCAACCAAGAAATTCTCGGACCTACCTGCCACAACCAGTTGCACTCTTGTCTCCAGCCCCATGATGGTTATCTGTGACAGGTGGGCTGGCTGGAGTGGGTCACTTCAGTCCTATTGAAACATGGTGAGGGAAGGCCTGGTGCTTGATCTTGAGGCTCTTGGGTCTTGATGGCAGAGTGCTTCCCAATGTCCCAGCTCATGACATTTGTAGGACATCTGTCATGGTTTGGACACTCTTTGGCCCAATGCCCCACCTGAATACAGATTAGGCATTTGCCTGTTGCCTTGTCCTTCAAGGATGCGGGGTTTGCCATAGGGCTTCCCTGAGGGGTGGCCAGCATCTGGGCATGCCTTGTCTCTTTCATTTTCTCCCTTTCCTGGGCCTTGGTCTCCCTCTCCCTTTATGTTATAAAAGGTATTGGTGGCTGTCTGGACCATCTCATCTAAAGATCCAGCAGGATCCTGCTGCTGTAGCTCTTGTAATTTTATCTTGATGTCTGGTGAACATTGGGACAGGAATTTGTACTTTAAAATCACTTGCCCCTCATAAGAGTCTAAGTCCAAGATGGTAAACTTTTGGAGGGCCTCTTTTAGCCTTTCCAGAAAGGCAATGGTGTTCTCATTGGGCTCCTGAGTTATTGCTGAGACTGGGGACAGAACCAAAACTAATAGACTTCCATCTATTTTCATGGGTAGACTTTCTTAGGGTTGAGTCTTTCTGAAGCTTATCCTACCCAGTACTGTTGTAACCTGAGAGCCTGTCTCTGGGTCAGGGTGCAGATCCCCAGGCAGGCTGAGGCGTGGCAGCCTCCTGGAGTTCAAATTCCCAGTCAGGTCGAGGCAGGTCAGCCTCTCGAGAATTGGGTCCCCAGGCAGGTCGAGGCATTTTGACTTCCTGGGATCCTGGGCTGGTGGATCCCTGAGCAGGCTGGGGCATGACAACCTTCTAGAGACTGGATCCCTAGGTAGGTCGAGGCAGGCTGACCTCCTGGGACCCTGGGGCTTGAGATGGGCGTCTCCAAGGTCTCCAGCATGACTAGTGCTGGGTAGGATTAAAGGGTTGTAATCTTTAACTCTTTGCTGCTTTGTCCTTTTCATTATAGGAGACTGGAATGCTAAAGTAGGAAGTCAAGAAACACCTGTAGTAACAGGCAAATTTGGCCTTGGAATGAGGAATGAAGCAAGGCAAAGACTAATAGAGTTTTGCCAAGAAAATGCACTGGTCATAGCAAACACCCTCTTCCAGCAACACAAGAGAAGACTCTACACGTGGACATCACCAGATGGTCAACACCGAAATCAGATTGATTATATTCTTTGCAGCCAAAGATGGAGAAGCTCTATACAGTCAACAAAAACAAGACCAGGAGCTGACTGTGGTTCAGATCATGAACTCCTTATTTCCAAATTCAGACTTAAATTGAAGAAAGTAGGGAAAACCGCTAGACCATTTAGGTATGACCTAAATCAAACCCCTTATGATTATACAGTGGAAGTGAGAAATAGATTTAAGGGCCTAGATCTGATAGACAGAGTTCCTGATGAACTATGGAATGAGGTTCGTGACATTGTACAGGAGACAGGTATCAAGACCATCCCCATGGAAAAGAAATGCAAAAAAGCAAAATGGCTGTCTGGAGAAGCCTTACAAATAGCACTGAAAAGAAGAGAGGCAAAAAGCAAAGGAGAAAAGAAAAGATATAAGCATCTGAATGCAGAGTTCCAAAGAATAGCAAGAAGAGATAAGAAAGCCTTCTTCAGCAATCAATGCAAAGAGAACTTAAATTGAAGAAAGTAGGGAAAACCGCTAGACCATTCAGGTATGACCTAAATCAAATCCCTTATGAGGTTACATGTGGACTAAATTCTGGCCAAAAATATATAAATGAAATTTATTCTGCAGCTTACCAGGAATCTCTTTAAGATATAACTGCTACACACCCTCCTATACACACTCTCCCCCTCCTCCTCTTTCTTCTGTCTCCTTTTCCCCTTCCAGGAAGGACTAGGATGTGGGAGGTTAAAAACAAGACAGAACAAGGCAGGAAGGAGCTTGGATTCCTGATCACTCTGGAGCTACCTTGACTGGGGCTACATCCAGAGCATATGCCATGAGAAACCAATATTATCCATTATGCTAAATCTACTAGTTTCCAGTTCACACTCAACAACTACGTTAAATTCTTCCAATGACAAAAACACGTCTAAAGTGACACTGCTAGCTTACCTATCAATAATATTATCTGGAAACAAACTTCTGAGAACTGTAACATGTAGCACAAATTTTCTGGCCTGAAAACAACCTAAGATATTCAATCCTGGGGGGAAAAACACATTGGCCAAACAGGCTAAAATGACAGCTAAAAATGTCCATTATCCCTTCTTTTGCCTAAATAAGAATTTGAGTATTCATCAGTGCTTATAATTATTGTCCAGCATATTTATCCTTTAAACAAAAAGGCAAACTGCAATACCTATAAATTTAGTAGTAGTAATTGTGTGAGCATCTGTAATCTTAGAACAGAAATCCAGAAAATGCACACATTATATTACGTTTCAACCCACAAAACCACTCGATATTATCTTTAAATGAACTAATAATTTGTTGAGAAATATAAATGAGAAACTTCCCCATATTTGATGACATCCTAAAAAAACGCTAGCTTACTAGTTGAAACAAATATATAAAAATTTGGCTGCTTTCATCCTAGTGTGATCAATGACTCACCTCACCTCCCCATTAAAGTAGATTTAAATGCTTAAGTTGTGAGTATATCAACTTCTAAGTAGAATAAACATGTCAAAAGTGCATTTTTGCTCTGTTTCTATTGATCTATGCATTTCTATTCCACTAAACTTGGACAAGCAGAGATGAATTAGAACATTTTTCAGAGTACAACCAAAATTAAAGGCTAATGCATTAAAAGGTTCAATTACACCAAATCCTCTCATCAGAACAAATATGATAAAAGAACACGTTCACTTCTTTGTTCCCAAGATATTTCAGAATAACAAAAATAAAAAACAGTACTGGTAGCACAGACAAAGAGAAGCAAATAAATTTTAATGCAATGAATACTGGCTCTAATACATGTAACAAAGCCACCTAACTTGACAATTAAATTTAAAAGCAGCAAGATTCAACAGTAATTTAATGGGAGACAACGCCCTAGGGGCTACTCTCAAACTGTTAATCTTTTAATATCATTATAACCTCCCTTGAAAGTCAACAATAATGAGAAATTATAAACAGGTGCTTTTCTTATAGCCTTTAAATTTCCATTTATAGGAATTGAAATTTTATTTTCTTGTAAAGAGTAGAAAAATTATAGGTGATTTATGATAGAAAATGTAAAACAAATTTTTCCTGAGGTTTATTGTGCAGTATTACACATTATGTACTATATTATTTGTGTGTATGTATATATTATCTTTAAGTCACTCTACCACCTCCAAATTACTCCACAATGGTTTGCTATTAAAAGCGGCAGAAGGAAAATTAAACCAAAACCTTCTCATAAAGCTGGTAAAGCACTGAAAATACCGTCTATCTCTTTGATTTCTAAGCTCTCTTTGAAATCTTCTTTTTTTTTTTTTAAATTATGAAGAACAACTCATGAAAGCAGGATTTACAGCTTTTTTAAAATGCAACTGTCAGAAACCAAAAACCAGTTAAACAAACCTAAAGGTTATCCTCGACCAGTAAGAAACTAGCCTAAGAAGCTTGGTGCTAATTCCTAACTGTATTAAAAGCTCTTTCGCAAGGCAAAAAGAAGAGAAAGGCCGAGTTCTTAGGTGTGAAGTCCCTCTAGTCAACAGCACCAAGAGCATACCTCTAGTTAAAGAAGTTAGATTTAGGACTCCTTCCGACTCAGGAGAATGTATACTCTGGGGAACCTGGGGCGTTTCACTCAGAGGGTGTTAGAAAGACGTACAGATTAGAGTTTCTGTCGGCTGCTGGGGGAAAGACTCAAAGAAGTGGGGCTTTGTTTGCTCTGTCAGGAAGTGGGAGCCATTCTAAGATTCTGTTCATTCTATATACTTCTTCGATTCTACGGTTTTAATAAATTTTACTATGAGGCAAGAAGGATGAAGAGAGGCTAAGGCTGTGATTTATCAAGAAAATCTGCAGTCACCATGGTAGCCGGGATAAAGCGAAGCGTGATCATTTTTGTGACTTGACAATGTCCATGTTTTTGTCTGTGTTCAGACACGATGACAGCGTGGTCTTGTTTTAATCTTGATCCAAAGACACAGAGCGCCCTTGTCTAACGTTCCCATTCTGTGAAGCTGCTTACATGCAACAGGAGAGCCACACAACCTGGCTGTGAGTGCCAGGCCCCCCCTAGTAAGAAACACGAGGTGGAACAGATAGGGAGTGGCGGGCCAGTTCCTTCCTACATCTGCCAGGAGCTGCTTGTCCCATTCTCACAGGAAATCACGGTGTGAGGAGAGACGTAACAAAACAAACAAAAAGCAGTTTTTCATGATCTCAAAAAAGACCAAGACTGTGAAACCTACAAACTAATACTCTTTAAAAATGTCAGAACAAAGACCCAGCACAGCCAATAAATATTTTTTAAAACAAAAGCAAAATAATTTTTTTAAATGTCAAAGTCATGAAAGGACAAAAAATGCATAAGGAATAGTCTAAAGAAACGAACCTTCAGATATGATCCTGGATGCAAAAAAAAAAAAAATTTTTAGAATAATTAGAGAAAACTGAATATTAACTACATATTTGACAAGAGTATCACATCAGCATTAAATTTATTGAGTAATAGGGGAAATATGGAAGTAGGGATGAAATGCCACAAAATCTGCAACGTATTCTCAAGTGGTTCGGGAAAAAAGTGACACACACAGACACAGGAAAACGTGGCAAAATGTTCTTTAGTGAACTTGAGCCAAAGGTATATAACTGTTCACTCTATTATTCTTTAGGCTTTTCTGTAAATTTTGCAAGTTTTGGAGAAAAATAAAATGAGTTAAGTGTCAGACTGGTGAGACATAGAGCCAGGCGGGAAAAACAGCCATCTCAACTATCCCCAAAGAAAACAGAGAACTTCCTAGAAGAGACAACTAGAGCGCTGAAAGGCTAACCGGAAGCTTCTCAGTGGAGCCGGGCAACACTGACGGAGGAGACACAGAGAGTGTGGTGCGTCAGGGGAAGGGCAGACCCAGCGACAGATGAGAGCTAACGGAGCTGGTGTGCGTCAAGCACTGAGCTACACACGCTACCGACATGATCCTCAGGACAGGAAGCTATAATCCCTAACTCCTCCATAACAACACAGGCTCAGATGTCAGTCTGCACAAGATCACATCACTAGTAAACAGTGGAGAGAAGATTTGGGCCTAAATCTGATTCCAAAAGGCATGTTCTTTCCCCTGAAAGACTCGAATAGTAACTACAGATCTGATGGTTCTGTAAATCACAAACAGGACTCTTTTGCAGCTGAGGCTCATGTACTAAAAATGTGAGACTAGCTAAAAGGATAGATGATTAACTAAAACTTCCCTTCACACAGCCACAGCTGCTGCCTGCAGGGTTCACTGCAACTATAAGTATTACAAATGGACTGCACCAGTTACTGAAAGAGATAAATTGCTTACTTACTAAGATTAATAAGAAACTTTCACTCTTTAATATATAAGGATGTGGAGAAAAGTTGGAAATAACCCACTAGCAACAGACAGTAATAGCTAAGAATCTCAACCAATCCAGAAGCCATTCTCTTGCACCCAGTGACAAGCTGATCATTTAATTTGCACAAGATCACAAGCTACTTGGGCACAGTTGAATTCCACAATACAGAAGGTGTAAGGTAGAAAGTAAAAATATCCCTCCACTCACGTCACCACAGGCTGCACACATTAGGTACGTCTTCGCACAAACATGAATGTCTATTTAAATACAGATGGGATCTGACTAAACATACTATTATACAACATTTGTTTCTTTATCTTAAAAATAAATCTTGGACATGTTTTCATATCAGTGTATCACAAATAGCTGCAGAATCCTGTAATTGTCTAAGTTTGTATGGCACATCCATACAATCATATAGTGAGAAAACTCAGCTTCAGTTTTCTTCTGTTGAGGGAGAGGGAGGGAGGAACTGAGAGAGCAGCGCTGACATGCCCTACCACCGGTAAAGAGCCAGCCAGCGGGGAGCTGCTGAGCAGCCCACCCAGCTCCTGGAGCTGAGCCCAGGCCGGTGATGACCCACAGGGGTGGGCTGGGGGAGGGGGAGGGAGACCCAAGGCAGGGGCATATGGATACAAATGGCTGACCCACATTGTTGTACAGCGGAAAGTAACCAAACTAAAGCAATTATATTCCAATAAATAAAGGGGAAAAAATGCTGCAAGGACCTCATCTGTATACTCATATGTGTGTTCAGACGTGTGTTATGTGTTCTCAAAGTGTAGTCCACAAACTGCTGGGGGTCCCCCAAGGGCGTTCAAAGAATCAATAAGGTCAAAACCATTTTCATAATAATTCCAGGACAGCAGCTGCATTTTTCACCACATGGACATCTGCACTGGTAATCTAAAAGCAATGGCAGTGAAACTGCTGACCTCCTGGCATGAACCAAGACAATGGCACCAAACTATACTTATTAGTAATCGTCATATTCCTTATTGCTACTCATATTAAACTTTTTAACGCCAGTTTTACATAAGAATGTCCGTGATGAAGCATAAAAATTAACTTTATTAAACCTCAAATACTTGAGGCCATTTCTTTTTTAAAGTCTGTGGGTAAAAAATATATAAACTACTATGACTTGGATATCTGAGAGATATTTTCTCAAAAATAAACAAAGTGAGCCTAACACTTCAAAGAAAACAAACAATGGCATCATTTTCAGTGATGAAACTGCGTGAGGAACTCCGCGGAAGGAGGCTTGGCATACGAAAGGCGTGATCAAGCCTCAGGAAACCCCCTGTTCCCAAGCATCCAACCTCAAAACCAGAGTCTGTTTCATGCTCTCACCTACACTTTACGGGGGGCTCTCCCCCATCACCATTTCTCTCGGAGAAGGAGTGAACTTGCAGCTCCAGTTAATAAAAATTCCTGGGCGTGACAAGAGTGTTTCAACTTACAAACTCCTCTGAAGGTTCTCTGGCCTGCCTGAGCGGGTTCGTCCGGCCACATGTGATTGTTTACAGCCTCCCAACTGTGAGAGGCACGAGATGCTTTAAAATTTTCTAAATACAGACTCTTTTGAGAAGTTAGAAGATTATTAGTATAGTATTAGTGGGTTGATTAGAAATTGTATTGGTGAAGGGTTTTTTCATTTGTCGTGCCAATAATTACTGCTAATTCCCTGCTCTGGGTGTGACAAGGGTGTCTCAGGTCAAACCTCTCTGCTGACAGACTAACTTGTGTGACAACCTCTCAACCATAAACAGCACAGAGAGTTTGGAGTATTAGCATAGCGCTTTTCTCATTGTTTAGTCAATGATTGCCGCCAGGCCTCCATATCCTTAGGCACCTGGGAATATATTAATCAATGTATTTGGAATATAGAAAAGGAAATATGGTAGTTTTTGAGGTTAGCAATACTAGACTTTTTGAGTTAATGAATTTTCTCTTTTGTTACAGATCACTGTACTTTGTTATAAATCACGGTGTCCTTGCTAGGTAAAAATGTAACTTTATCACTATCTAAAGACTAAATAGATCTTAAAGGGAACATTGGTGAAAGGTTTTCATTTGTTGGGCTGATGTTTGCTGCTAAATCTCCATATTCCTTGCCCTTATAATGAATATAACTAGCATATAGGAGAAATAAGTATTAACCTTTAAGATTAATCATGTTAACCTTCAGTTCAGTTCAGTTCAGTTCAGTCGCTCAGTCGTGTCCGACTCTTTGCGACCCCATGAATCGCAGCATGCCAGGCCTCCCTGTCCATCACCATCTCCCGGAGTTCACTCAGACTCACGTCCATCGAGTCCATGATGCCATCCAGCCATCTCATCCTCGGTCGTCCCCTTCTTCTCCCGCCCCCAATCCCTCCCAGCATCAGAGTCTTTTCCAATGAGTCAACGCTTCTCATGAGGTGGCCAAAGTACTGGAGTTTCAGCTTTAGCATCATTCCTTCCAAAGAAATCCCAGGGTTGATCACCTTCAGAATGGACTGGTTGGATCTCCTTGTAGTCCAAGGGACTCTCAAGAGTCTTCTCCAACACCACAGTTCAAAAGCATCTATTCTTCGGCGCTCAGCTTTCTTCACAGTCCAACTTTCACATCCATACATGACCACAGGAAAAACCATAGCCTTGACTAGGTGGACCTTAGTCGGCAAAGTAATGTCTCTGCTTTTGAATATACTATCCAGGTTGGTCATAACTTTTCTTCCAAGGAGTAAGCNGTTTCTGGAAAGACTGATTTCCCCGTGTTGTTTCTTTCTTGCTCCCCGTTTTCCTGGCTGAATTCCCATCTGGTACGAGGGTACACACCAAGCCTACTAACTTTGCCGGGGCTTCTAAGACCAGAATGGGGAGGCCTCAGTGCCTCCTCTCCTTTGGGAGAACGGGCCTACATAGGTGGTGATTGGTATTCCGCATAAACCAAATTATTCAGCCCCTTTTTCTCCACTAATTTTCCGACTACACTATCCGTTTCTAATCTCTCTATATATCTGTAATTAAGTTTTTTCCTAGGACTCCAATTCCGTCCCCACCTTCGAATCACCCTGGATCCACCGGGGCTGGACCCCGGCACCCTACAATGAAAAAGACATCTTTTGGGGGTGTTATTTTAGAAGGCCTTGTAGGTCTTGATAGAACTGTTCAGCTTCAGCTTCTTCAGCATTACTGTTTGGGACATAGACTTGGCTTACGGTGATATTAAATGGTTTGCCTTGGAAATGAACATTTAGTCTTTTTTGAGATTGCATCCAAGTACCACTTTTTGGATTCTTGCTGACAATAAGTAGTTTCATTGTATTTCTGGTTCAAGCCCTTCTTTACGTTACTGTGGAAATCTCTTATCTGAGATTCTAATTCCTAAATTATCAGAGTAATGTAAGCATTTTTTTTGCCAATTCAGAAATTAGAATCTCAAATAACTTAAAATCTCATCTAAAATTATATTTTTCAAATCTAAAATTATATATTTTCTTCAACTCTCACTACCATGGTCCATTTCAATATACTTCTATTTTTTAGAGACAATCTGAAGACCACTATACATTTTATCTCTTTCCAACTATTTTCAATAAGAAAGCCTCCCAATTATTCAAAGTTCTTTTCTTTACTTTACCTTTCTTACTCGCCTGTAGTCAGGACTATATTCCATCTCTCTAATTACATAATTAAAGGATAATAACTGTACTAAAGTTATTAATTCAAAATATTAATAACCATTTGCAAGGAATAGATGACTTGCATTTGAGGAGCCTTATACATTTGGAGGCTGCTGAATAAAGTAAGGATCAGAAGCCAGATGCTTCTGTACTAAAGAGCTCACCTCACAATTGTTTGGAAGGCCCAAAATACATGTATATTGTGTTGAGCAGTATAGCTTCTATCTAATTTTAGAAGGGCAGTTTGAGTCAATTAATGCTCTTTATTTGCCAGTTAGGTTGGTAACATTATTTCAGTTCAGTTCAGAGACTCTTTGCGACCCCATGAATTGCAGCATGCCAGGCCTCCCTGTTCATTACCATCTCTCGGTGTTCACTCAGACTCACGTCCATCGAGTCTGTGATGCCATCCAGCCATCTCATCCTCGGTTGTCCCCTTTTCCTCCTGCCCCCAATCCCTCCCAGCATCAGAGTCTTTTCCAATGAGTCAACTCTTCACATGAGGTGGCCAAAATACTGGAGTTTCAGCTTCAGCATCATTTCTTCCAAAGAAATCCCAGGGTTGATCTCCTTCAGAATGGACTGGTTGGATCTCCTTGCAGTCCAAGGGACTCTAAGGAGACTTCTCCAACACCACAGTTCAAAAGCATCAATTCTTTGGTGCTCAGCCTTCTTCACAGTCCAACTCTCACATCCATACCACAGGGAAAACCACAGCCTTGACTAGATGGACCTTAGTCGGCAAAGTAATGTCTCTGTTTTTGAATATACTATCTAGGTTGGTCATAACTTTTCTTCCAAGGAGTAAGCGTCTTTTAATTTCATGGCTGCAGTCACCATCTGCAGTGATTTTGGAGCCCCCAAAAATAAAGTCTGACACTGTTTCCACAGTTTCCCCATTTATTTCTCATGAAGTGATGGGACCGGATGCCATGATCTTCGTTTTCTGAATGCTGAGCTTTAAGCCAACTTTTTCGCTCTCCTCCTTCACTTTCATCAAGAGGCTTTTTAGCTCCTCCTCACTTTCTGCCATAAGGGTGGTGTCATCTGCATATCTGAGGTTATTGATATTTCTCCCGGCAATCTTGATTCCAGCTTATGTTNTTAAGCCAACTTTTTCGCTCTCCTCCTTCACTTTCATCAAGAGGCTTTTTAGCTCCTCCTCACTTTCTGCCATCAGGGTGGTGTCATCTGCATATCTGAGGTTATTGATGTTTCTCCCGGCAATCTTGATTCCAGCTTGTGTTTCTTCCAGTCCAGCGTTTCTCATGATGTACTCTGCATATAAGTTAAATAAGCAGGGAGACAATATACAGCCTTGACGTACTCCTTTTCCTATTTGGAACAAGTCTGTTGTTCCATGTCCAGTTCTAACTGTTGCTTCCTGACCTGCATACAGATTTCTCAAGAGGCAGGTTAGGTGGTCTGGTATTCCCATCTCTTTCAGAATTTTCCATAGTTTACCTTAGGTTAAGTAAATTCCTTTCCTAGTTGTAACTCACTACACCCTCACCCTATAGGAATGCAACTTTATTTGGAGGGTGGTGCCTGATTTAAGAAAAAATCAACCCTGGAAAAATAAGTTTTCTGGTTAAATGACCGGTATCAGAAAGGGCCATAAAATGTCAGCAGGCCTCATGGCCAGAAGATGATGTAAAACCCATAAGACCTTTGTATAATTTTATATGAAGCACCTGATTGTGACAAGGGTCAGGTCTAATGACCCCCACGTGACTCTGTATTCATCCCTATGTATAACAAAAGGTATATAAACAAACCTGAAAAATAAAGAAATCGGATCAGTTTCTGGAAAGACTGATTCCCCCGTGTCATTTCTTTCTTGCTCCCCATTTTCCTGGCTGAATGCCCATCTGGTACGAGGGTACGCACCAAGCCTACTAACTTTGCCAGGGCTTCTAAGATCGGACCGGGGAGGCCTCAGTGCCTCCTCTCCTTCGGGAGAGTAGAAAGACGCCTGTGGCCTATGTAGGTGGTGATTTGTATTCCACGTAAACCAAGTTATTCAGCCTCTTTTTCTCCACTAATATTTCCTACTATACTATCCATTTCTGCTGCTAAGTCACTTCAGTCGTGTCCGACTCTGTGCGACCCCATAGACGGAAGCCCACCAGGCTCCCCCGTTCCTGGGGTTCTCCAGGCAAGAACACTGGAATGGGTTGCCATTTCCTTCTCCAATGCATGAAAGTGAAAAGTGAAAGTGAAGTCACTCAGTTGTATCCAACTCTTAGCGACCCCATGGACTGCAGCCTACCAGGCTTCTCTGTCCATGGGATTTTCCAGGCAAGAGTACTGGAGTGGGGTGCCATTGCCTCTCTCTATATCTGTAATTAAGTTTTTTTCCTAGGAGGCCTACTCCGTCTCACCTTCGAATTACCCTGGATCCACTGGGGCTGGACCCCAGCAGAAATTCAAGCTGTCAATTCACTATAAGCTTGACAGCTTCCTAATACTTAAAAAAATTTTTCCTTTAGAGATCTGTAGTAATAGTTAACACTTTTGGATACTATTTAATGAAAATGGCCAACATTTGCAAAATCTGCGTAACTCAGGGAACCAATACTTGTCAAATGATCAATGCATGTAATAAGCTCACACATAAGTAAAAGATACATTCAAATCTAAGACAGACTGGATCAGCAGGATCCTCTATGATCCGCCTCCCAGAATACTGGAAATAAAAGCAAATATAAACAAATGTGATCTAATTAAAATTAAAAGCTTCTGCACAACAAAGGAAACTATAAGCAAGGTGAAAAGACAGCCTTCTGAATGGGAGAAAATAATAGCAAATGAAGCAACTGACAAACAACTGATCTCCAAAATATACAAGCAACTTATACAGCTCAATTCCAGAAAAATAAACGACCCAATCAAAAAATGGGCCAAAGAACTAAATAGACATTAAAGAAGACATACGGATGGCTAACAAACACATGAAAAGATGCTCAACGTCACTCATTATCAGAGAAATGCAAATCAAGACCACAATCATCTGAAAAGCTGTTAAAATACTCCTCCTTTTTTCAACAACATCATCTGTGTGACCCTAAATTTTCTTCATATGCTGCTGCTGCTAAGTTGCTTCAATCGTGTCCGACTCTGTGCGACCCCACAGATGGCAGCCCACCAGGCTCCCCGATCCCTGGGATTCTCCAGGCAAGAACACTGGAGGGGGTTGCCATTTCCTTCTCCAGGGCATGAAAGTGAAAAGTGAAAGTGAAGTCCCTCAGTCGTGTCCAACTCTTAGCGCCCCATGGACTGCAGCCTACCAGGCTCCTCCATCCATGGGATTTTCCAGGCAAGAGTACTGGAGTAGGGTGCCATTGCCCTCTCCATATACTTCATCACATTTCACCACAGACTGGATCCAGAAGCAGATATGAGAATTAGGTATTTTTCTTTTAATTCAGGCACTGAAGATTCATTTAAGTAAACTAATACTACACTAATTTTTCATAAAAATACTCACGTTACATTTTTAACTAAGTACAAAAATATTTTTAAACTTCTAGTGTGATAAATATTAATAGCTACAACCACATAAACAGTAGTTTTTCAAGCTTCAATAATTTTTAAGAGTGTAAAGGAGAATTCTGAAGCCAAATATCTAATAATCAATAATTACCTTCCTATAGACAAGAGAATAGATGTGTAGTAAAATTTACTAAAAAACAGGAAAAGCTATATTCCAAATTGTCCTCCCCAAACTATGCAAATTTCTACTCTTCCTATATCTATTTCCCCATACTAGTTATAATCAAACTTTTAAATTTCTGCCGTGAGACTGATTTTTAATGGTAATATTGTCTGTAACTAGCCCAGCTCTTAAACCTTAACTCATTATTTCTGTATTTTTCAAGCATATATATGGTTAGGCATGGTGCTACATGCTGAAAATACATCGGTAAATAAGAACAAAAGTGAAGTCGCTCAGGCGTGTCCGACTCCTTGCGACCNACTAGTTATAATCAAACTTTTAAATTTCTGCCGTGAGACTGATTTTTAATGGTAATATTGTCTGTAACTAGCCCAGCTCTTAAACCTTAACTCATTATTTCTGTATTTTTCAAGTATATATATGGTTAGGCATGGTGCTACATGCTGAAAATACATCGGTAAATAAGAACAAAAGTGAAGTCGCTCAGGCGTGTCCGACTCCTTGCGACCCCATGGACTGTAGCCCACCAGGCTCCTCCCTCCATGGGATTCTCCAGGCAAGAGTACCGGAGTGGGTTGCCACTTCCTTCTCCAGGGGATCTTCCTGACGCAGGGATCGAACCTGGGTCTCCTGCATTCCAGGCACGCTTTGACCTCTGAGCCACCAGGGAAGCCCCAAATAAGAACAAAGCAGTCTCTAAATAACACAGCTTAGGAAAGGCAGAGGAAAAGAGGTATAATACAAGAGAAGTTTCTTTACTTTTAGAATACAAAAACAAAAAATTGTTGGTGTGGCTTTAGAAGTATGGTTCTTAAAACTCCTCAGAATAGTCAATTTTTTACATTACTTGCACCTTCATAATAAAAGTAGAGAATCACAAGACTTCAAAACTTGACCAGATGAAAGCCACATCCTAAAGCACTTCTGGATCATGACACTTGCGTCAACTATAAGACTCTAAATTTTTGAGAAGGCAGAGGCTGAGTCACTGTATACAACAGTGCCCATTTCTAAAATGTTTCTTGAATTAAATGTGCTCATAAAACCCCCAGATAATTAAGGGTTAAGCTGAAATTAATCAGAGAAGACTCTAGTAATAGAGTCTTACATTCACGGCATGTAACCAGCTACAACTTGACAACCTTAAAGAGGACAGGTGTCATGAAAAAAAGGAAGGAACCATAGAGTTTGGATAGTAACTATGAACAGAAACCAAGAGAAATGTGGAGAACCAATGGGATGTCTAGACTCAAAGACCAAAAGCAAGCAGTCAGAGGTTAACAGCCTACAATAACAAGAGTTCGTGGATCCTCTAACGCTGAGTACAAGAACGTAATGAATGGATGGAACCATCAGAACTAATGGTTCTACAGTGAGTGACCAGTTGTTCATTTCCCTCAATTGTTTTTTTATCTTTCTAATTATGCATCCAAGATACTTCTTGCTATTACTTATATTTTGAAATGTCAGCATATATCATAAATTGTTAATATTTAGCATTTATTAAAATTAAAGAATTGTAGCAAGAAGCTTTCAATGACCCCTTTATTCTGGCATAAATGTCACTGATGTTGCTATACTATATAAGATTCTCTGCATCTTGCACCCAAATCTCAAGGAGCTGTGAAAACCTGCTGCACATCCTGAGGAAGCAGGTGTGAAGCTCAGGAGTACCATGATCCTGCAATCAAATCATAATAAGGAAATCCCTGTGCCACAAGAACTCTGAGCCAACAGAGACAGGATAACATCAGATTACCCAGAATTCTTCTAAAATCAAAGACAGACAGCAGGGTTCAGTCAAGAGATTAAAATCACACAGCAACTGGAACAGGAAAAATTTAATATAGAGAATTATTAAGCATGACAATAGAAAAATAGAAATTCTAAAGTGAAAAGAAAATCCTAATGAATACCCCAGGGTACCTAAGGAAGAAAAAACTTGGAAGGGGGAAGCCCTCCCCACGGTTCAATCTCAGATCCTCTTGGAAAAGGTATGGTTTTACAGCCACTGGATTGGGAGACATTTGCTGGGCTCCCCGGACTGGTCCACAGTCGCCAGGAAAGACCGCCTCCATACTTCAGAAGGGACAGGGCTGGCAGGTGGGCAACAGGAGAGTCACAGTGCTGGGGGCGCACGCATAAAGCAAGGTCATGCAAGGCCTGGGGAACACGCTGTCAGGGTCAGGAAGGCCACAGGAAATGACTTTCTGAGGTAAGGAAGGGAGGCCGCAGCTGTCAGACTGGCATGCAGAAGGGGGAGCATCAAGAATCTGCTCCCCTGCAGGGCAACGAGGCCTGAGCTCTAGTGTCCTGTGGGAGGGGTACAGGGTGCTGGCGGGCTGCAGCTGAGGGGCAGATATACAGACAGAGAGTGTGTGAAGCCCACTCTCCAACGGGCCTGGAGACCGTGGAGTGCTTAGCTAGATGGCCATGGACTAACTGCGGCTACAAGCTCAGCAGGGGCCTGGGCTCCACGTGCATGGCTGAGGCAGATGCTTCTGGCAACAGCGCAGCAAAAGCAAAAACAGTCCACAGCAGACGGCAAAGAGGGAGAGGAGACCTGACCCTCCCAGAGCACCCCGCCAGTGTCCCCTATGGTTAAGCGTATGTATACGTGGAGCTTAACTGCAATACTCACTGTAAAGGGAAACGCTTAAGGAGTCCAGCCTATTAATGTGGAAGAGGAAATGAAAGAAGGACCTGAAGGGAATTCCCTGGAGGTCCAGTGGAACTAAAATGGGGGAACTAAATCCCACAAACCGCATAGTGAGGCCAATTAAAAAAAAAAAAAAGGAGCGGACCTGAAGCTAAGAGGCAATAAATGGATAATGGATAATTGGCAGGGCTTCTTGGAACCAAGAAGAACCAATGTAAGAGCCCCAGGAATTCCAAGACGACCTCGCAAGGCAGCATTTCCCCAGTGCTGATAAGAAATACAGCTAGCATCAGAACATACTCTGTAAAGCCACTATACAAAAATCAACATGGTATAGAAACAAGAATTAATGTAAGAATAGACAAATAAATGCCACAAAAGAAAAAGCCCTTAATTAATGGCAATGCGTATGAAAAGTGTAACAAAGATTTCATTAGGAAAAATACAAAGCATTGAATAAGTGATCTGACAACAGATATCTAACCATCTGAAAGAAAACTAAAATGAAAAAAAAAAAAGGAAAACTAAAATGGAGCATCATCTGACAGCCCATTCAAATAGAAATTCCACACAGATATTAAAAAGAATTTTTTAAGCTACAAGAATCATCTTACAAGCAAATGTAGGTATGGGACGACCTTTCTCATCAGGACCAAAACCATAAAATCTTGGCAAGGAGGATAGTGGAAGAGCATTCAGGAATAAAACTGAACATATAAAAATTTGTTTGGCAAAAGCTATCATAAACAACTCTGAAATAAGCACATGTAGGTGTATATATTGGAGAAGGAAATGGCAACCCACTCCAGTGTTTTTGCCTGGAGAATCCCAGGGACGGGGAAGCCTGGTGGGCTGCTGTCTATGGGGTCGCACAGAGTCAGACACGACTGAAGCGACTTAGTAGTAGTAGTAGTAGGTGTATATATATATATATATATGTAGATGTGCAAATTTGCACATGAATGGAAGTATGTACAACGTGAGTGAGTCAGTGAAGTCGCACAGTCGTGTCTGACTCTTTGCGACCCCATGGACTGTAGCCTACCAGGCTGCTCTGTCCATGGGATTTTCCAGGCAATAGTACTGGAATGGATTGCATTGCATTGTAACACGTATGTACATAAATGCACTGCTTCCCAACTACAGCAGCTGAGCGAGCCTTGGAACAGGCTTCAGTGAGCCTGTCTACCGCCCAGATAGTGAGCTTATCTACTGCCCAGATAGAGGACCCTGCGGCGGCCGAGTCCAGCCAAAAAGTGGAATCCACAAGGCAGTTTGAAGAGGCAAAGTCTTATAAAGAATTATTAACTATTTACACAGGATTAACTACTAAGAAGGAATAAAAGAGATGTGTAAGGAATATCCTAGGATGGAGGGAAAGAACCGAAGGCAGCCCTAGCAAGGGGGCCTGCTCCCCAGGGCTGGATTCGGGGCTCCTGGAAACAGCGGCCGCAGCAGACTGGCTGAGAGTCAGCTGGGCTGCCCCAGCCACTTGCTCCGCAGCAGGAGGGCCAAAGGCACTGGGCAGGGAACTGCAGGCTGGACTGCAAACAGGAAACTCTGCTGCGGTGTCAGCAGGCCGCAGGGGGAAGGAGGGGAGCCCTAGACAGGAACTAACAAAACTTGCTGGAGAGCGAGGGCCACTGGGAAGCCCACACACGTCCACGCCACTGGCAACACAGAGCACGCAGGGGCAGAAGTCCATCTCCCACAGGGTCCCTCCAACACCTCGACGGATTAAGTTTATCCACGCCAGTTGGAAAAGTAGGTCCTATGGGGGCGGGGGGTGGATTTGGAGCTAATTTTATGCAAAAAATTGATAACTAACAAAGTTTCTAAAAACATTTCCCACAAAAAGCAACCAGGGCTCTGTGAAGAGATGGCTGATTCCAAGGCTGGAGCATATGAGCTCACAGACGAGCACTGAACGTCTTGTTATCCTCAAAAGCAGTAAGTGCTTTAAAAGACAACAACCACAAAAACACTTGATGGTGAGAAGTTCCAAGGACAGAGAAGCCAATGTAAAAGGGGCCCCACTGGTCAAAGCCAGAGCGTGTGGGCATCTAGCGCCCTGGGGGAGCGCGGGCAGGAGAGCCGCTCAGCGCGCCCGGCCCTCTGCGGCCCAGGACTGCAGCCTTCCAGGCTCCCTGTCCATGGGATTCTTGTCCAGGCAAGAACACTGGAGCGTTCCCTTCTCCAGGAGATCTTCCCGACCCTGGGATAGAACCCAGATCTCCTGCACTGTAGACAGATTCTTTACCATCTGCGCTACCAGGCAGACCTACTGAATTCTGAATTCTAAACTATTGCGGCGGGGGGGGGGGGGGGGGGGGAATTAAGGGGGGGGGGGGGGGGGGGGGGGGAATTAGGTATATGAGTCCAAATAAATAATGGATCGATGGATAAATGCACAGATAAGACACAATACACAAACATGCAGCTATACAGACAGATAACACAGACTCAGGTAAACAGAAGAACAGATACAAAGACACACAAGTAAAGAGACAGAGAGGATAATCCCTAAGGTGGAAGCGGCGCTGGAACTGGAACATCATTATTATGAAGCCATGATGGGAGCTGGTGATGGACAGGGAGGCCGGGCATGCGCAGTCCATGGAGTCACAGAGTCGGACACAACTGAGCGACTGAACTTAACTGAAGCCACGATGTAAACACTGGCTTGTGCAAGAATCTATGGATGCCAAATCTAAGGGGCAATTTTGTAAAAGAGCAGAATATATTCATGGTCTTTAAAGTTTTGAAAGAAAGAAAGGAAGAGAGGGATGGAGAGAGAGAGGAAAGGAGGAACTCAAATATATGTGGTAGTCTCAAGGTGGCCCCAAAGATACTAGGTCCTAATTCCTGGAATTTGTAAATGGTACTTTATTCAAAGAGTGTGTGCAGATGTGATTAAGGACCTTGAGAGACAGAGATTACCCTGGACTATCAGGATGGGCACTAACGCCATCACAGATGTTTTCTAAGAAAGGGGCAGAGAGAGATTTCACACAGAGAAGGCAGTGGAGTACTGAAGGAGACAGAGGTCTGAAGATGGAGGGCCCTGAAGACTGAAGCCACGCTGGCACAAGTCAAGGAACACACCCAGTCACCAGAAACTGAAAGAGGCAAGGAACGCGTTCCTAGCTAGAAGCTCCAGGCTCTGCTAACACCTTGATTTCTGCCCAATGAGACTCATTTCAGACTTCAGGCCTCAAAAACTATAAAAAAAAAAAAAATAAAATGAAGCTCTATTGTTTTAAGCCGCCACAAAAACAAACCTTCCTCTAATTTCTCTCTCACATTTCACTAAAAGAAACAAGAAGAAACCACACCAAACTTATTAAACACTCTGATTGGAAATCTCCCAGCAGCACTACCCTCTCCCGTTGGTACCGTCCCTGCTTCCCACACCTCTGTACGCAACCATGTGGCTAAACTTTCTACAACTATGTAAGAAGGACCCACTCCCTTCCTCTAAGCTCCAGTAACATTTACCTCGTTTTCCTGCAAGCCCTCACCTGCAGTCTTATCAAAGACCACGAGGCTTCTATGAACAGCTTCCTCAAGACAGTGTAGGCCCTCACACTATCCTCAAAGCCCATGGCTCATTCCAAAGCCACTCTCCACATTTTGGGGTTTTGTCATAACAGCACTCAAACTTCCAGGTTAAAAAAAAAAAAATTAAGTACTAACTGCGATGTAAAAAATTATCCCAAAACTTGGTAGCCTACAATAACAAACATTACTATCTCACACAGCCTCTGATAGTCAGGAAGCCAAAGAGGCTAGGCAGGATGTTTCCAGCCCAGTGTCTCTCATGAGGCTGCAGACAAGCTGTCAGCCAGCGCTGCAGTCACCTCAAAGGTCTACTGGGACCGGAGAAATCTGCACCTAAATTCATCCACATGATTGTACCAGGCTGCAGATGACTGCTGGGTATTGGTTTTGGCCTCTGTTTCTTTCAGTGTGGGCCTCATCGTGGGCTGTGTGTGTCCTTACAGTATGAAAGCTGGTAACCCTCAGAGCAAGTAACGAGAGAGAGAAATATCCCCAAGAGAGAAGCCGCAGCTTTTATAAGCTAACCTCAGAAATGACACACCCCCACTTTTCTTTACGCTACTGGTCACACAGACCAATCGATTTCTGGGAAGGGAATAAACAAATGTGTAACTAGCAGGAGAGAAGGATTGCATATGGCCATCTTGGAGATGGTCTATCACAAAAAGTATGGTCCACATATTTAGCAAACTAGCACACAGAGTGAATTTGATTTACTGGTGTAGTATAAGGAAAAAAGATTCCATTAAAACTACATTGTCATAACATGTGTATGTATGGCTGAGCCCCCCTGCTGTTAAACTACAATACAAAATAAAAAGCTTTTAAAAACTTACATTGTCACAGTAGTCATCACAATTAAACTTAACAAAATATAATTGTTACCTGTTTAATGAACAATATTTATAGTCATAATGATACAAACATTACCTGATATAATGAACAATATTTACAATCATAATGACACCAATATTACAGATGAAGTTGATTAAAATTCCAGATTTGAAAATCATTCTTCAGATTAAGTATGGAATCTTAATTATGATTACTGAAAAGAATATAAATATTACCACCTTTGAGAAATGTTAAAATAAGCATACAAGTTTCAAAAGCTGAGTGGTAAAAGGAGCTAATGAGGTAAAAGAGAGGACAGATACACTCTTAGATTCATCTTACAGAGACAAATGGTATTGTCCATAGTTATGCAACAAAGAAATAGAGACATGGTCAACAGAAGAACTAAAAATATTATGTAATAATACAGGGGAACAGGTAGGTCAAAATCTTACCCACCAGAGTAAAAAGTAAATAGACATATCATAAGCTGTTATACCAAAGAACAAAGAAAAAAACTGTATAAATTTACTATTATAGATACAGAATACACATTCAAGAAATGAAAAATAAAAAAGATAAAAGCCAGTTTTCTCTAGAAGCAAAACTGGGAAGAAGATGCGCAGAGCAGAAAATTACAGTGTGGTTTGTTTTTTTTTTTGAGGTTTATAACCATTTGAACATTGGTTTATAACAGTAAGTTTCTCATGTATAACATTATAATTCTACTTTTGTATACACCACAGCATGCTCACCACCAAAGTCTAGTTTCCATCCATCCCTATGCACTTGACCCCCTTTAACCATTTTGCCCTGTCCCCACTACTCTTCCCCGTGGCAACTACCAATCTGTATCTACCTGTTTGTTTTTGTTCCATTTCATTTCATTTAGGTTTCACATGAGTGAAATCAAACAGTATTTGTCTTTTTCCATTTGACTTATTTCACTTAACATAATACCCTCTAGGTCCCATTCATGTTGTTGTAGATGGCAAGATTTCGTTGTTTCTTATGGCTGAGCAGTATTTGATTGCATATATATATACACACACACAAACATCTTCTTTATCCATCCATCAGTGGTATTTAGGTTGTTTCTTTATGTTAGATATTATAAATAATGTTGCAATAAATATAAGTCTGCATACATCTTTTCAAATTACTGTTTTCATATTCTTCAGAATACTCAGAAGTGAAATAGATGGATCATATGGTATTTCTATTAATTTTCTGAGGAATCTCCATACTTTTTTCCATAGTGGCTGCACTAATTTACATTCCCACTCCCAGTGTATGAGGGTTCCTTTCTCTTCGCATCCTCTCCAACACTTCTGATAACCAGCATTCTAATGAGCATGAGGGGATATCTGAAGGAGACTCTGACTCCCATTTCCCTGACAGTGATGCTGAACATCTTTTATGTGCTTGTTGGACATCTGTATGTCCCCTTTGGGAAAAGATCTATTCAGATTCTCTGCCCATTTTTNCAAATTACTGTTTTCATATTCTTCAGAATACTCAGAAGTGAAATAGATGGATCATATGGTATTTCTATTAATTTTCTGAGGAATCTCCATACTTTTTTCCATAGTGGCTGCACTAATTTACATTCCCACTCCCAGTGTATGAGGGTTCCTTTCTCTTCGCATCCTCTCCAACACTTCTGATAACCAGCATTCTAATGAGCATGAGGGGATATCTGAAGGAGACTCTGACTCCCATTTCCCTGACAGTGATGCTGAACATCTTTTATGTGCTTGTTGGACATCTGTATGTCCCCTTTGGGAAAAGATCTATTCAGATTCTCTGCCCATTTTTCAATCAGGTTGTTTGGGGGTTTTTGTTGTTGAATTAGAAGAGTTCTTCACATATTTCAAATATTAGCCCCTAACAGGTATGTAATTTGCAAGTACCTTCTCCCACTCGGTAAGCTGTCTTTTCATTTTGCTAATGGTTTCATCGGCTGTGCTGACGCTTTTTAGCTTGATGTCAACCCACTTATCTCTGTTTTTATTTCCTTTGCCTGAGGAGACATATCCAAAAAAATTACTGCTGAGACTAACATCAAAGAGTGTACAGCCTGTTTTCTTCTAGGGATTTCACACTTTCAGATGTGACATTCATATCTTTTGTGCATTTTGAGTTAATTTTTTGTGTATGGTATAAGAGAGTGTGCCAGTTTATTCTTTTACACACGGTCGTTCACTTTTCCCAACACTAACGGAGAGACCTTCCTTTCTCCATGGTATCTTCTTAGTTACCCATATGTATGTGTGGGTTTATTTCTGGGCTCTCAATTCTGCTCCACTGATCTGTGTGTCTGTTTTCTGCCAATAACACACTACCTTGATTAGGACGGCTTTGTGCATGCATGCTAGGTCGCTGCAGTTTTGTCCGACTGTCTGTGAGCCCGTGGACTGGAGCCCACCAGGCTCCTCCGTGGGCTTCTCGAGGCAAGAATCCTGGAGTGGGCTGCCTTTTCCTCCTCCGGGGGGCTCTGCAGTGTAATTTGACATTAGCGAGCGCGACACCTCCAGGTCTGGTCATTTTCCTCAGGATTACTTCAGCTACTCTGGATCTTTTGTGATTTCATACAAATTTTATGATTTTTTTGTTCAATTCCTATGAAATCTGTTGTTGGGATATTTGACAAGGATTGAATCTGTGGATAGCTTTAGGTAATACAGGCATTTTAACAATGTTAATTCTTCCAATCCATGAACATGGTCTATCTTTCCATTACTTTCTGTTTTCTTCAATGCTTTACAGTTTTCAGTGTACAAGTCTCCACCTCCATGGTTAAGTTTATTCCAGAATATCTTATTCTTTTTGCTGTGATTGTAAATGGGATTGTTTTCTCTTTCTGCTAGTTCTTATTAGGGTATAAAAATGCAACAGTTTTGTACTTTGATATCATATCCTGCAACTTTACTACATTCATTTATTATTTCTAATGGATTTTTGGTGAAATGTTTATAGGGGTTTCTATATATAAAATCATGTCACCTGCAAATAGTGACAGTCTTACTTCTTCCTTTCCAATTTAGAGGTCTTTTCTTTTTCTTGCTTAAAAGCTCTAGCTAGGACTTCCAATACCATGTTGAATAAGAGTGGGCATCCTGATCTCACTGATAAAAGGACAGCTTTCAGTTTTTCACCATTCAGTATGATGTTAACTGTCAATTTGCCATATATGGCCTTTATCATGTTTAGGTACGTTCCTTCTATAATAATTTTATTTTATTCAAAGTTTATCACAAACAGATGTTAAAATCTGTCAAATGCTGCTTCTGCATCTATTGAAATAACCGTATGAGTCTTACCTTCCACTTTATTAATGTGGTGTAGAAGATCAATAGGTCTGCAGGCACGGAGCCATCCTCTCATCCCTGGAATGAATGCCACCCCATCATCATGGTCCTTTTAGTGCACTGGATTCAATTTGCTTAATGTTTTGTTGAAGACTTTTGCATCTATTGCAAAAGACAGAGATACTGGCCTGTAATTTTCTTTACTGCATGTTATCTTTACCTGGTTTTGGTAACAAAGTAATGAGGGCCTCATAAAACGTGTTAAACACTCCAGTCTCAATTTTTTGGAAGGGCTTCAGAAGAACAGGTATTAAATCTTTGAAAGATTCATAGAATTCACTGTTGAAGCCATGTGGTCCTGGACTTATGTTTTGGGGAGGTTGCTTTTTTTTTTTTAGTTTCAATCTCTTTACCAGTGATCAGTCTATTCAGATTTTATACTTCTTCATGTTTCAGACATGAAAGGTTGAATGATTCTTAGAATTTATCCAGTTCTTATAGACAGTCCAAGTTGGTGTATATTCATAGTAGTCTCTTATAATCCTTTGTAGTTCTGTAGTATTCATTGTAACTTCACTTCTTTCCATTTCTGATTTTCTCTCTCTTAGTGAGGCTAGCATAAGGTTTGTCAATTTTGTTTACCTTTTCAAAGAACCAGCTCTTAGCTTCACTAATCTTTTCTACTGTCTTTTAAATCTTTATTTCATTTACTTCCACTGTGACTTTTCTTATGTCCTTCCTTCAACTGACTATATACTTCATTTGTTCTTTTCTTCTAGTTTCTTTAATTTAAGGTTAGATTACTAGAGATGTTCTAGTTACTTAAAGAAGGGGTATACTGCTATAAACTTCTGTCTTAGAATTGTGTTTTTGCTGCAACCCGTAGATTTTGGTATGTCCTATTTCCATTTTCATTTGTCTTCATGCATTTTTTATTTCTCTTTTGATTTCTTCATTGACCAACAGTTGTTCAGTCTCCACATACTTACAATTTTTTCCAGCTTTCTTCTTATAGTCTGATCTTTTTAAAAAAATTTATTTATTTGGCTGTATCAGGTCTTCGTTGCAGCATGTGGGATCTTTGCATTGCAGTGCAGTAGTTGCAACATGCAGGCTCTCTACCTGTGGTGCCAGCGTTATTTGTCCCATGGCATGTGGGCTCTCAGTTCACCAACCAGGGACTGAACTCACATCCCCTGCATTTGAAGGCGGATTCTTAACCACTGGACCACCAGGAAAGCCCCTGGCCAATCTTCTTAAAGAGACTTGTGTCCCAATATACAGTCTATCTTTGAAAACAATTCATGTACCCTTGAGAAAAATGTGTATCCATTGCTTTTGAATGGAATATTCTATATATATCTGTAAGAATGGTCTAATATTTCATTTAAGGTCAATGTTTCCTTGTTGACTTTCTGTCTAGATCTATCCATTGATGTAAGTGGGATGTTCAAGTCCCCTAGTATTATTATGTTGCTGTCAATCTCTTCCTTTAGAACTGTTAATAATTGTTTTATATATTTTGGTGCTATGTCAGATGTATATATGCATATTAATGAGTCATGTCTTCTTAATGGACAGTCCCCTTTATCATTATATAACATCCATTTTTTGTCTCTTATAATTTTTTTGGCTTTAAGCCTATTTTTCTGCAGATAGTGATTGCAGCCATGAAATTAAAAGACACTTACTCCTTGGAAGGAAAGTTATGACCAACCTAGATAGCATATTCAAAAGCAGAGACATTACTTTGCCAACAAAGGTCCTTCTAGTCAAGGCTATGGTTTTCCCAGTAGTTTTCCCAGTAGTCATGTATGGATGTGAGAGTTGGACTGTAAAGAAAGCTGAGCGCAGAATAATTGATGCTTTTGATCTGTGGTGTTGGAGAAGACTCTTGAGAGTCCCTTGGACTGCAAGAAGATCCAACCAGTCCATCCTAAAGGAGATCAGTCCTGGGCGTTCATTGGAAGGGCTGATGTTGAAGCTGAAACTCCAATACTTTGGCCACCTCATGCGAAGAGTTGACTCATTGGAAAAGACCCTGATGCTGGGAAAGACTGAGGGCAGGAGAAGAAGGAGACGACAGAAGATGAGATGGTTGGATGGCATCACTGACTCAATGGACATGGGTTTGGGTGGACTCCAGGAGTTGGTGATGACAGGGAGGCCTGGTGTGCTACGATTCATGGGGTCACAAAGAGTCGACATGACTGATAACTGAACTGAAATGAACACATGCTTTCTTCTGGCTGACATTTGCTTGGAGTATCATCTTCCATCCCTTCACATTGAGCCTTTATTTGTCTTTAGAGCTGAGCTGAATATCCTAAAGGCAACAAACAGTTTTTAATCCATCTGGTCACTCTGTTTCTTTTGAGTGAATTCAATCTATTTACATCTGGGGTGATTACTGACATTTGAAGACTCAGTATTGCCATTTGTTTATCATTTTCTGGTTGCTCCATATTTTTTTTTCTTGTTTCTACCATTTTAGTTTGGTGGTTTTGTGATGTTTTTCTCAGTTTCCTCTTTATTATGTATCATGTTTCTGTTCTAGATTTTACCATACTGTTTTTGTTTTATGTTTTGGTCTTTTGGCTGCAAGGCATGTGGGATCCCAGCTCCCCAACCAGGGATCAAACCTGTAACCTGCACTGGAATGCAGTATTAACCCTGGACCGCCAGTGAAGTCCAATAACACAGCATTATTTTTAATAGCCAAAAGGTAAAAGCAATCCAAGTGTTCACTGATGGATGAAAAAATAAAACAGTGTACACACACCCGAGGGACTATATTCAGACATAAGCAGGAAATTCTGATACATGCTACCATGTGGATAAATCTTGAGAAATGATGCTAAGTGAAATAAGCCAGATACAAAAGGACAAATACTGTATGATTTTACTTATATGAGGTGCTGATCCACAGTTGGTTGAATCCATAGATGAGGAACCTGCAGATACCGAAGGTCGACTGCACTACACCAGACAAGGGACTTGAGCATCCACAGACTCTGGTACCCACAGGGGGTCCTGGAACTAGTCCCCCAGAGACACTGAGGGACAGCTATGCAAGAATAAGTCAATGTCACCCTTATGTTCCTACAGGGTTTTTCTATTTGCTTGTTTGGTTAGAGTTTGAGTTGTTGTTCTGGTGCTGTTTTTTTCATGAAAGGGAGGAGTAAATGCACTCTGAGTTAATAAAACCACAGCAAGAACATGAAAAAACAAGTGACCCAAAGGACTGACGTCTAGCCTGCCATGTTCCTCTCTGTGGCATTTGAGCCCACAAAGCTAGCCTCACCGCCCAGAGGGGAAGATATATAAGGAATCTGCATGAGACAGCTGTGCAAAATGGAGCTGGAGGAGCCTTATTTGTGCACAGAGATACTCTTGAGAATAACCCAGACACTCCATTTGATTTCATACCAGAAAATTCCAAGAGGACAGAAGCAGCTATTAAAAAAAAAAAACAACTACCCAGCAGAGCATAAGGCAGTAGCTGTGCTTCCACTCCTGGATTTAGCCCAGAGAGAATGGATGGCTGCCCCTCTCTACATGAAAAAGGTTACAGGAAGTTCTGCAATTATCTTCAATGAAAGTATATGAAGCAGCAATTTTTTATACAATGTACAATCCAAAGCCAACTGTTCAGTTCAGTTCAGTCGCTCAGTCGTGTCCAACTCTTTGCGACCCCAAGAATCGCAGCACGCCAGGCATCACCAACTCCCGGAGTTTACTCAGACTCACGTCCATCACGTCAGTGATTCCACCCAGCCATCTCATCCTCTGTCGTCCCCTTCTCCTCTTGCCCCCAATCCCTCCCAGCATCAGAGTCTTTTCCAATGGGTCAACTCTTCGCATGAGATGGCTAAAGTATTGGAGTTTCAGCTTTAGCATCATTTCTTCCAAAGAAATCCCAGGGCTGATCTCCTTCAGAATGGACTGGTTGGATCTCCTTGCAGTCCAAGGGACTCTCAAGAGTCTTCTCCAACACCACAGTTCAAAAGCATCAATTCTTCAGTGCTCAGTCTTCTTCACAGTCCAACTCTCACATCCATACATGACCACAGGAAAAACCATAGCCTTGACTAGACGGACCTTAGTCGGCAAAGTAATGACTCTGCTTTTCAATATGCTATCTAGGTTGGTCATAACTTTTCTTCCAAGGAGTAAGCGTCTTTTAATTTCATGGCTGCAGTCACCATCTGCAGTGATTCTGGAGCCCCCCAAAATAAAATCTGATACTGTTTCCACTGTTTCTCCATCTATTTCCCATGAAGTGATGGGACCAGTTGTTAAGTATCATATTCAAGCCTGCACTACTATGCCTTGCATGCTTTGAAACTTGGACAGCACACTGGAGGCCATTCAGAAAAAAACCTGGAATAAAGGTTGGGGAGGCTACACCTGAACAACTTTTCACTCTTACAGATGTGGAATGTTTAGAAGGCTGTGTAAACGCACCAATGGTTCAAATAAACGACAGCTACTATGAGAATCTGACACCTAAGGATACTGAAGAAATTACTGAGGAACTCAATACTGGCAAAATCCCAAAACCTGGGTCAAGGCGTGGATGCTTCTCACGTGCATCAGTCAGTGGTCTCACCTCTTTGACTGAACCACCTAAGACACTTGCTTTTGGTGTGCAAGCAGGCCTTTAATTTATGTTCAACTGTAAATATATCACTGAAGAAATAAAATATGAATCTCCTATATTAAAAAAAAAAACTTGAGAAAACAACTTAAAGAGCTTGCGGCATAATAGCAATTATCTTAAAAAGGGGCTTCTGACTTCATGGTACAGCGTTTTAGTGTTCAGTGTATATACATAATTAGCTAGTCATCACTGTTCAAAGTCACAATTTCAAAATAATCACTTACCAAACACTATTCCTTTAGCAAATGGAGGAAACAATTCTGAATGTCGAAATAAGTTTTTGTGAATTTGCCATAGTTCTTTGTGCAATTTCTTAAAGTCACTATATCTCTTCCATACGATTATCTAAAGAGAGAAGAAAATTAAATGTGTATCTCACAGTCAAACCATTTAGGTTCATATATCTGAACAAGAAAAAAATTTTTCATTGAAGTGCTCAAAACTGTCATGCAAAGGCAAACAAAAATGTTCTAACCAATGCAGTTACCTGTCTGAAATCAACTAACAATGTTTGCTTTAAAAATATAAAGCAGCAATTCTCCCTCCAACTGTTTTGGTTTTTAAATTTCCTTTTAAGAAAGCACTGTTTTCTTCATATTAGAAAAATATTCAACCTAGTACAAAAAAGGTCTACCCTACACAAAATGTCACTTAACCTCTTCAAACATTAATTACAATTGCCTTGGTAATGAGTTAGATGTCAAAATATATTCATCTCAAAAACAGCATGTTTACAAACACAAAATAATTTAAACAAATTTAAACATAAAGAACATACTCAGCATTTGCCTTAAAGGATAAATAATCTGAAAAATACTGAAGAAGAAATAGCTTTGTAGCAAGTAATTAACCTAAACTTTTGCATTTCATAAAATCTCAGTTAAGATAGTAATACGATTTCTAGAAGCAAGGTAAATCCTGATCAGAATACCACTAAAATTAGGATATTTCAAAAAATAAAATATCAATCATTTAAATTATATAACACATAAAAGTAAGCTATCTTCATTAGTTTAAATTATTATCTAAGCTTATTTAGATTAAATCAAAAGAAAAAAAAAACACTTAATAAAGAAAAAGAATTTAACACACAGTCTTAACACTGATCCAGACCTCAGTCTCATAGGGTAAAACTGAGTTTTAAATTCCATTACCTAATATATTGGGGCCTTTACTTCTGAAAAATCTAATTATCTAACTTCTAACAAACTCAATAGTGTAATACTAATAAGCAAACATTAGGCCAAACAGTTAACCAAGTGTGATTTAAGAGACCTGTCAAAAAATCCACTCACTGCATATAAGAAATTCTTTGCAAAATTCTGTCATGCTATCAAAAATTCCATTATGATTACTAAATGTCATATAAGAAATTATTTGCAAAATTCTGTCATGCTATCAAAAATTCTATTATGATTACTAAATGTGTTGCTTTTCATATAAGAGACTTGCTTTTAATCCTAGACTAGTCAGACAATGTGAATTAATTTAAACAAACTGCTTGCCCCGATCGTTCCTTTTAGTCATCTGTATGTGTCTGTGCTCAGTCACTCAGTTGTGTCCAGCTCTTTGTGACCCCATGGACTGCAGCCCGCCAGGCTCCTCGGCCCATGGAGTTTTTCAGGCAAGAATACGGAGTGGGTTACCATTTCCTCCTCCAGGGGATCTTCCCGACCCAGGGATCAAACCCACATCTCCTGTGTCTCCTGCACTGGCAGGCAGATTCTTTACCACTGAGCCACCTGGGAAGCCCTTTTTATGCATTAACTCAACAACAAAAATAGTCAACAAAGCAAATACTGTCATGAGCATAAGCTAGGCACTGTGCTGGCACAAAGGACGAAGAAATAAGAAACACAGTCCCTCCTTTAAAGGGTTCTCTGTCAAATTAAGAAGAATAAGGCAACACAGTAACTGTATCAGAAGACGGCATGATTGTGCTGAAAGGGTGTTGTGGAAGGAGCACCTACACAGTGTCGACTCAGGTGAGCACACTGAAGGAAGAAATGGCCCGAAAAAAACAAAAAGAGAGGGAGAGAAGTGGTCAGGAACAAAGTGTTTTAAAAGGAGAGGGAAAGGCCAAATATAATTACTAAAGTTTTGGCTTTTACAACTGGATAAATGGTGGTGCTATATTCCCAAAGGTGAAAAGCCAAGGAGAAAAAGCTGTGATGAGGTAAGAATGAAGCTCAGTTTTAGATATATTTTATTTAGGTGCATGTGAGGCTAAGTCTAACTGAAGATATCCAATAGACAGGTCGGGAGTTTAAGAGCAAGAACTAAAAATAAGATGTAGTAACTGGGGAGAAGAGAGGTGGAAATAACTCAGGAAAGACTTCTCAGCATTTGGTACAAGATGAGGAGTCTAAATGGCTGAATGATGGGGGTCGGCCAGAAGTAAAAGAAGAGGAAACCAAGGACAAAGTCAGTATTGAAGGAGCTCAGCTGTGCCAGGAGGCAGGACACCTGGAAGAAGAGGTTTCATATGAAATGGAAATAAACAAGACAAATGCAGATAGTAGGGCATCCACAGTCCCAGCAGAGAGTCCAACCAACACTTGAAAAGTAGAAGGCCTCAGGACACTGAGATTACAAGTGATTTTTTAATTTTCATATTTTGCTTCCCTGCATTTTCTAATCTTGATACATTAACATAATTCTGGTCATGGGAACATAGTGCCATTTCCTATTTTTTTAATAGATCAAATTATGGTGGTACCACATCTGCCAAGGGCTTAAGAGCAAATCGAGTGGTGGGCTTCTGACAATAATCTTACCTAAGGGAAGCACAATCCTTAAAGCTATTATAAATTAGACATGAAAGCTATTCAAAAGACCACAGCTCATGGAAACAAATCTGTAGATAAAATTTGTATTCCAGTTAGGGTCACTGAAATATAAAATCAGGGTAACTTAAGGGGCCAAAGTTAATAATTTAATCACATAATGATAATACTGCCATGGCATATAAACCAGCAGATAGTCTTTCAGAGCAAAAATTAGGAAATCTGTGTTTCTTCATTATGTCCTAATTTATTCATTCACATACTCACTCACATATTCTCAACACTACAGAAGTGAAATACCCAAGAGCAAATAAAAACCCTCAAAAAATGCAGGAAACCAAAGCATCTCGAAATGTCACAAGCCACTGCCTCCTTTCCTTCTTACTCCTTTTAAGCTTGGACATTTCTAAAAATCTTCAAAATGGAAAAGTGAACAAAAGCACACCTCCACTATATCAGCAAGTATCGATGTCTGTAACTGGACTATACAAAGTAGCCAAAAGATACATGCAAAAAAAATATTTTCTCTAATAATCAATTCTTTCCTATTAGGAAAAAAAAAGTTATAATAACTTATTACTCTATTGAATCAACTCTGTAGAAATATCCTATTCATTAAAGTTACCTCTGCATAAAATTCCTCAGTTAAATATTCCTCAATTAAAAATTCAGTGACAATCATAACAGACTACAAAGAAAATCTTAATTTTCATCAATAACATTTCCTTAGATATTTTTTACACAAAATGAGTGCTTTCTATACAGATAATTTCTCTTAACCATACCAAAGAAACTTTAGATCTTTTACAAAACCACTCAATTAACTTTATCCTTTTTACTCATATAATATTTAAAACTTGCTAGATCAAATTTTCCTGCAATGTCACCACCATACTACCTGCTTATGAATGTTCTTTCCTCCCCTTTTCTTTCCCCGACACATTTCTGAATGCATTCAAATAGTTTTTCTAAAACTGTTTTATTTATGAAATGACTTAACAGTGCAAGACTTCGGATATGATACGCAGAAAGTTCTGTTTTGGTTCTCCTTTCCCAGATTTCCCCAGTGAAACAGAGAGACACAGAGCTACAGGTTACTTCTTTTTTAAAGGTGGGGAGTGAAGGATACATCTCTACTTCATTCTTTACATCCTATAATTGCGTGCTCTAGAGAACCTACTGAACAAACGGTCACATTAACAGTTGCTGTCCCCCCTCCAGAGTGACCCATGCTGCTCTTAATAAATGAAAACTTGGAGGGAATGTTTAAAAGATAAAAAGGAAAACCATCCTGGATAATTTTAAATCATTGACTCTATGCAAGTATTCTGGCCTACTTAGGAACAAAACATAACTATCTTTTAGCATGTGCCAAGGTGCATGTGTGTGAGTGAGAAAAAGAGCTAAATCTCCCCAATCTTCTAAGGGTAGCATATTATTTGTCCATATTTGATTAGACAAACAGTACATCTACTGATCTTCAACAGCTCTGGTAAAGCATAAGTAAATTCTAGGTGAATCAGTTAACAGAGAAAGAAAGTGAGAAGAAAGGAAATGGAAACAAATTCTACGTAGTAAATTCCTTTCCTAAATAAGAATTTCAATGTTTAAATGAAATAATACATGGGAAGCTAAAAAATGTTGTTATAACTTCAAGGTTATTCTATCCTTCAAGAAGTCAGCTAGACAGAAGACATTCTTTTTTAAGATTTTATACCATTTTTAACAAAGGACCATGCAATCATCTAACTAAAGCACACTTACAAGAGTTTCTGATGAATGGTTCACCAACAGTTGTTATTATAAAAGAGTTTTCCCCAAAAAAGGATTAAGGAAATAGCAGAGAGTATGTTCATGGATAGGTTGGCTCAGGATTCTCCCTGGAAAAGGGGAATATCAAGCTACAACTACAGCACAGCAATCAGACACTGTATTCAAAGGAAACAACCCATTTTCAATTCTAACAGATATAAATTTTCAGAAGTGGAACAGCCTGGTACTGACTTTTTTTTTTTTTTTGGTACTGACTATTAATTCAACAGAATTAACAGAATTCTAAGGAATAGTTCATTTAGTATGAAGTACAGTTCTTATTTAAGTAAGAACTTAAATAAGAAGAGTACTCTTAAATAAGAAGAGTACTCTCTTAATCAAAGGTACAAGTTATTTCAATGCCATCTGAAAGGATATAGATATATATAAATATAGACTTAGCCTTTTCTTCCAAAATAACAATATTTTCTTCCTAGCTATCAGAGGGGCAGGGAGTGAGGTTAAAACCCCTAAGGAAAGCTGTATGGAATCTTTTTAAAATGTGTCTTTTATCAAACTTTTTTTTTAACTCTTTAACAACAGGACAAAAACAAGTACCAGATTAGATATAGCAAGAAACAGTAATACATAAAAGTTAAAATATTATCGAAACATGTTCAAACCAACCAGAACCAATCAATTTAAATCTATGAATCAAGACAGGTATGTTTGGTAAGGAATAAGTGGGGCTTGTGGTTAAATAGATAATACATAGCCCACCCGAAGACATTAAAACGCAATTAGGAAAAAAAGTCTTGCAGAATAAAGACTTAACAAATTACAACCTCTGTTTTAAACACTTTAATAGGAAGGAAAAAAAATATATATATATATATAGCCTATATATATCCTTCTAGTCCTACTATAAATAAGCAAGGACCAAAACGAAAGTAAACTTAAAAATGTTAAAAGACGTTAACTCCTCAGTTTGGATTCCTAAAGGTATATAACAAGGACAAAGTAATTACAAATAGAGAATTCTACAGTTCTAAGCAAAACTATAACAGGCTGGATCATTTTTAAAAGAGGGAATTAGTCTGCAAAAGAACTAAATACAAAATTCCAAAAAGAAGCAATTTTCCAGGATGTCAACACGCCAAGTCAATATAAAAATGGAAGTAGAGAAGGAGGTTCGGGAGGGAAGGGATGTAGGTACACGCAGAGCTGCTTCACTCTGCTGTGCAGCAGAGACTAACACACACTGTAAAGCAGTTCTACACCAACAGAACAAATGGGAGCACAGAGAGACCCAGCATCTATTATGCTCTTTAAAATTAATACAAGTTACCAAATACTTTTTTTTTTCCTTTACCATACAGGCATCATAATTTTCAAATCAATAGGGGCCCCTAACTAATACTGAAATCTTATGAGTGGCAATTATCAGAAAAGTTGTCACATTATTAAATGGCACTATATTTCCTGAAATTTTTATTTATAAAACAACACCTACTGAAACTTAACATTTACCTAATAGGTCTGAAATAAGATACTTCAGTTACTGTTCAGTGAATTGAAGACAATTTACTAACACACAAACACTGACATACAAATAACTGCTTCCTCAATGAAGCATTTAATTACATTTTTGTCAAAATGCATAAAATAAAATTTTCATATGGATAAACATGTTACCTCCTGGACATCCTCTGGATTTCTTCGTGAAACAACCTAAAACAAAGAAAACACAGAAATATCTAATCATTATCAAAACTAACTATTTTACACTTGCATGATTACTTTCAACAGCATTTGTATGAAAAATTCAATTTACTGAAAGAAATATCATATCATTTTCACAGAACTCAGTTAAATAACCTAACTATTTGAAACACACACTAAAAAATTAAAACAAAAAGGCAACTAAAATAAAGTCCACGTGCTAATGTTCATGTACTATTACATTCACAAGAGAATGCCTTATCCTTTCACTCTTACTCGACATAATTCTGACAGCTCATCTATTTCCCTCTCCAGTCTACATACAAGTCAGAAGCATAAAAGGCAGCTGTACCTCAGCAAAGTAGACAAAGGGATAGCTCTGTATTATTTCTCCCTTTTTATTTTTCATTTTTTTCTGTATTATTTCTTACACCCATATATAAATCTATAATTAGCTTAATAAAGATTTCACATTAAAAAAAAAAAACCAGCCACGATGCTCAGATACACCAATATCTGTTAGAAGTAATCACTGACCTCCTAATGGTGAAAAAGAAAACAAAAGTAACCTGTTTAAACAAAAAAAAAAGTATGTATACACATCATTCACATCACTCACGGACACAAGAGCAGGGAGGGTGGGGGATGGATTCTTTCAGACTTCTCTACTGACAAAAGCCAAAAAGTCTAACACCATGTATAAAGAATTCCTCACAAAGTGTACAAAAAGCAGGCTGGGTGCTTAAATCGAAAATCTCATATTAGATACATAATACCCTCTATGCAAATATGAAAGTCATAAACTTGATGCTACAATATGTATTCTGCAGAAACAAACAAAAAAATACATCAAACATATTAAAACGGTGCTTGCGGATGAGAGGAAGAAAAGTCTTTGATGCCAGGTGACAATACTATAACTGGAGACTTCCTCCAACCCGGGAGACCCGGGTTCGATCCCTGGGTCGGGAAGATCCCCTGGAGAAGGAAATGGTAACCCACTCCAGTATTCTTGCCTGGAAAATCCCATAGACGGAGAAGCCTGATAGGCTACAGTCCATGGGGTCGCAAAGAGTCGGACACGACTGAGCAACTTCACTTCACATGACCAATTCAACACTACACTACTCCTAAGGGCCAAAACAAAAACAAAAGTGTACTGAAGTCACACAAACTTGGGTTCAAATCTCAGTTCCTCCACTCACAGACTTGAGGGCTCTATAGAACGAGGATAATACCCTCTGTCTGGCCTGGCTGTAGCAGACAGGGAATATGGAGACACAAAAACTCCATGATTTAAGTTATCTTTCTCTTACCAGAGAATTTAAGCACCTTGAAAGATCCCACAAAACAATTCCAAAAGAAAAGGTTTCCAATTTTCTTGCTACTCTACTCTCCAACTTTCAGGATATAAAATTTGGTGAAAGCTCTTAGCCATGTTCATTAATTGAGAACAATGCTGTCCAACAGTACTTTCTCTGAAGATGGAAGGAAATATCCCCTATTGCCACTGTTCAACACAGTAGCCCTTGGCCACATGCACACGTGGCTCCTAAGTGCTGGAAATATGGCTACGGCAACTGAAGAACGAAACTTTTAATTTTAATTTTATTTCATCTAAATTAATTTAAATTAAAATAAAAGTAGCCACATATGGCTAATGCTACTGCTAAGTCACTTCAGTCGTGTCCAACTCTGTGCGACCCCATAGACAGAAGCCCACCAGGTTCCCCCGTCCCTGGGATTCTCCAATGCATGAAAGTGAAAAGTGAAAGTGAAGTCGCTCAGTCGTGTCTGACCCTCAGCGACCCCATGGACTGCAGCCTTCCAGGCTCCTCCATCCATGGGATTTTCCAGGCAAGAGTACTAGAGTGGGGTGCCATTGCCTTCTCTAAACAACACAGATTTACAGTAAGAAGTTAGAACAGGTAACTAACAACAATATATTATTCAAAAACTGGATTTTAACTATTACTTTCAAATTCCACCCCCTAAAAAATGTCCACCTTACCAAAAGCATGGTGTTTCACATAATTAAATGATTTAATTTTGCCTCCTATAAATATAAATTTGCCTCCTAAAAACATAAGAACATATTTTTATAAAGTGTACTAAAGAGAAGTTAGATAATCAGTCCACTAATATCCACCCACCAAAAATAAATCAACATATGATCACTGGCAATAAGATTTATGTACCTTACTATTCTAAACAATACTTTAACACATGCAGATGATCTTTCTGGGACAAAAGAAATTATTTTCCTGCTTGGTGTATGTGGTAAAAGTATCACATTTTAGATTTCCCTCAGGAAAGCTGTTCCTGGAAATCAAATATATGTATACTGCATCATCAAAAATACATTAGCCATTCCCTAACAACAGCCACAGTATAAAAGCAATGTTGTCAGAAATAACCGGTCTGGGGCTTCCCTGGTGGCTCAGTGGTGAAGAATCCGCCTGCCAGTGCTGGAGACGCGGGTTCAGTCCCTGACCCGAGAAGGTCCCACACGACACAGAGCAACTAAGCCCGTGCGCCACAGCTACGAAGCCCACGCTCTAGACCCCACGCTCCACAGGAGAGCCGCCGCAGTGGGCCCCTGTGCACTGCACCTGGACAGCAGACCCTACTCTCTACAACTAGAGAAAAGCCCAGGCAGCAATGAAGGCCCAGCACAGCCAAAAACAAGTTTTTTTTAAAGTTGGTTTAAAAAAGGAAAGAAATGACCGATCTGGGACTTCCCTTGTGGCCCAGTGGCTAAGACTCCTCACACCCAATGCAAGGGGCCCAAGTTGAATCCCTGGTCAAGGGAACTAGATCCCACATGCTGCAACTACAAGACCCACATGTCTCAACTAAGACCTGGGGCAGCCAAATAAATACATAAAAATAAAAGAAAGAAAGAGAGAACCAACCTGATTATGACTCCTCATCCACACTCTTTGTTGGCTCATGGATTTCTGCTATGTGGCTATGATGGCAAGCAAAAGAAATTCCCTGCCTTCACACCTCCCAGAGCTTACAGTCTGGTGGCAGAGGGTAGTTGCTAAGCAACAGGTTAAGAATGGCTGCACCTTCAATGTTTTCATGGCAAGTCATTCATAGTTATTATAGAAAAGCAAAACTTAAGTTACTCAAACTAGTGGAGATCTTTAATTTTAAGCTCTCAAAAAGAACTCCTCCTCATCCTCACATACTTCTCATATGAAGAGGCAGAGTTGAGAAAATTAGGTCAAAAGTTACTTCCTGAGCATTCTATCCTCTTCCCAAACAGCATAAAAAAAGCTTAGTGAAAAGCATGTCCGGAAAGTAGAGGGCTATACTTGCTTGATTCTTTTTCCTCACTGGTTCTTTTGCTTCTCTTTTGTAGGTTTTCCTTCCTCCTTCTACCCTCAACACTCCAAGAATCAATCCTAACTCTGCTTCTTAGCCTACCTTTCAGTATTAAGAGAGAAAGTCTGAAGCTGTGTTAATACTGTTCAAGGCACTGTACTAGGCAAGTGGGAGGGGAAAAAAAAAACCTTGACTTTGTAGATTTACATTTGCACAACATTTTAAATCAATCTTTTGTTTTATTCCCTCAACAACCTATGAATTATGAGGAAGTGGTTATTATGAGTCCCCCTTTTACCCCACAAGGAAACAAGGTCCAGAAACTTGTATAAGGTCACATGGCTATTCATCTTCAGATTTGCAATTAGAACTCAGATTTTCTGATTCTTGATTCAGTACTCTTTCCACCACAGTCTATTGCAAAGGCCCCCCCAACCTTTTTCGCACTAAGGACCAGTTTTGTTAAAGACAATTTTTCTACAGACGGGGATGGGGGCGTGGGCTTGGGGATGACTCAAAAGCCTTATGCTTACTGTGCACTTTATTTCTATTATTATTACGTCAGCTCCACCCTCTGATCATCAGGCATTAGTCCTGCTCTACTGCATCCCTCAATTTACCTGCAGTATTTTCTGCAATAACTTTACTTAACTCCACATCACCCTTCACCATTAGGTTTTATTTACTCTTATTCATTCAACAAATATCAGTGCCTACTGTTGATAGATAGACTAGCATAGCAGTGAATACACTGGATCTAATTCTTAATAACATTAGGAAAATATAATCACTTGCTAAATACATTACCAAGTTCAACCCCTTGGTACCCCACTATAAGGATTCAGTATTCCCATGTGTGCAAACTCGCTTAAATGAGCTAATAATCTGTCCTTTGAAATGAAAACCAAAAGACACAATGGGTTGGAATAACATGGTGGTGGTGCTTTAGTCGCTCAGTTGTGTCTGACTCCTGAGATCCCATGGACTGTAGCCTGCCAGCCTCTCTGTCCATGGGATTCTCCAGGCAAGAATACTGGAGTGGGTTGACGTTCCCTTCTCCAGAGAATCTTCCCAACCCAGAAATCGAACCCAGGTCTCCTGCACTGCAGGAAGATTCTTTACTGGCTGAGCTATCAGGGAAGCCCCCTCATGGAATAACACGAGTTGAGCCCAAATGTCCTTTAAGGGTAACTCTTTCTATGTAATTCTCTTCAGCAAGACTACAAAACTGACAAAAATAAATAAATAAAAATATCAGAAATCTGAGGATAAAAATATGATCATACTGAAAATGAACAAAATTGAACCCTCAGATCCAGATTTCTATAACTTTTAACATTGTGTTAGCAAATTTCTTAATAAGTAGTCAATTCCAAAACAAAAATACTGTAAATTCAGGGACTTTCCTGGTGGTACAGTGATAAGAATCCACCTGCCAGTGCCAGGGACATGGGTCCGATCCCTGATTCCAGAAGATTCCACATATCAGGGAACAACTAAGCCCACACACCACAATACCGAGCCGAGTGCTCTAGAGCCCAAGAGCCTCAACTACTGAGCTGGCATGCTGCAACTACGAAGGCCCTCATGCCTAGAGCTTGTGCTCCAAAAAAAAGAGAAGCCATCTCAACAAGAAACCTGTGCACTGCATCAGAGTAGCCCCACTAACCACAGCTAGAGAAAGCCTGCTCACAGCAACAAAGACCCAGCATGGCCAAAAATAAATAACTAAATAATATTCTTAAAAATACTGAAAATTCACCCTGATGTAGGTTGCTAGCATTCAGTAATTTTTTTTTTCTGGGTGAATTTCAATATTTTGTTATACAATTCCACAAAAGTTAGAATTTAAAGCAGTGATTCTTTTCATTTAAAGTTCATAAATTTCCATGGCAAGCACAGACTATCGCCAGTTCAGTAAGCACTATACATATCATGAAGAGCCTTTTGCTACAAAGAATTCTATCACCAAGTCATCTTGAAAATTATTATCTAAAGCAATGCTTGATAAACTATGCTGCACAGAATACAGATATTCTTTAAATCACCTATTTTAAAGGGCTTAGTGATCAGTTCAGTTTCAGTTCAGTTCAGTCGCTCAGTCGTGTCCGACTCTTTGCGACCCCATGAATCGCAGCACACCAGGCCTCCCTGTCCATCACCATCTCTCAGAGTTCACTCAGACTCACGTCCATCAAGTCTGTGATGCCATCCAGCCATCTCATCCTTGGTCGTCCCCTTCTCCTCCTGCCCCCAATCCCTCCCAGCATCAGAGTCTTTTCCAGTGAGTCAACTCTTCCCATGAGGTGGCCAAAGTACTGGAGTTTCAGCTTTAGCATCATTCCTTCCAAAGAAATCCCAGGGTTGATCTCCTTCAGAATGGACTGGTTGGATCTCCTTGCAGTCCAAGGGACTCTCAAGAGTCTTCTCCAACACCACACTTCAAAAGCATCAATTCTTCGGCACTCAGCCTTCTTCACAGTCCAACTCTCACATCCATACATGACCACAGGAAAAACCATAGCCTTGACTAGACGGACCTTAGTCGGCAAAGTAATGTCTCTGCTTTTGAATATATTATCTAGGTTGGCCATAACTTTTCTTCCAAGGAGTAAGCGTCTTCTAATTTCATGGCTGCAGTGTTTACTTTCATTTTAAAAAAATTTTTTTTTAGCAGCAGACTTTCTCAAGGCCTCAAGGCCTCTCAACATTATTATGCCTAGTAAATTTCTGAAAGAAAAACAAATAGTATTTCCCAAGGTCATTTATGCAACACCTATTACTGATAAAATTTGGAACACAACTGGGATGTGCTACCGCAGCATTTGTAGCCCATTTGCCTCAATTAATGCCAATAGCAAGTTCTGAATTTAGGGAAACAGGTGCTCATAGTAAACGTTAACTATCTCTTACTATGCTAAGAAATTAAATATTTCATTACACTCAATCAACACAACAATCTTGCCTGCTAAGATGAGATAACCAAGGCCCAGGGGAACATACTAGCACTAATCAGATTCATCAGTAATACACAGGACCAGGTCTCACAACCCTCTGGTTCTAAACAAAGTGCTCTTTCCAGGACATAACTAAATTGGCCCTCCTAGAGATTAAAATTCCAAGTAACAGCCCTAATGCCAGTTCAGTTCAGTCACTCAGTCATGTCCAGCTCTTTGCGATCCCATGGACTGCAGCACTCCAGGCTTCCCTGTCCATCACCAACTCCCAGAGCTTGCTCAAACTCATGTC
>SJYX01023194.1:0-14066 GCA_006410675.1 Oreotragus oreotragus
CTGGTCAACATCAGAAGCTTAACAGTGGACAGCTTGTGACTCTTATGAAACCAGGCGCTTCTGAAACACATGTAGCTGGAGAACACCACTGCTGTTCTTTTATCTTCTCTAATCACGGGGAATCCTCTAGTGTTTGGAGACGGCCTAAGGTTATCTGGGGCTTGAAAGAGAGCCCTTGAGTAGGTTCCGAGATGAAAGCACTAATGTGTAAATCTCATTTTTCCCCTTTTTTATATTCAATCAGAATGTCACCATGGTAGTCCTAAGTCCTTTTGGCTTCAAGATACAGGAAACATGACTGAATTATAAAGTGCAGGATTCAGAGAGCACTTGTTTCTTGAAATTACATCTGGGCAGCACAAACGTTAGTAATTAGGGTGGTTTTTAAAGACGTGTCTTTATTTTAACGTGAGGTTTTAGGTTTGGAATTGCTGGGTTTAATATGTCCTTATGGAAATCCATTTGCCGATTTACAATAAATTTTAAATAGTCTTTGTGTATTTTAAATCTTTTTGCTGGCCCTGTTATCCACGAGATGATTCAAAATAGTTTGCTTTTTCTTTAGATGTCCATCCTGTTTTTATAACCTAGTGAACCTGTTTTGTGAGCTGACATGTAGCCCTCGACAAAGTCAGTTTCTGAACGTTACAGCAACTGAAGATTATGTTGATCCTACTACAAACCAGACGAAAACAAATGTAAAAGAATTACAGTACTATGTTGGAGAGAGTTTTGCCAATGGTAAGGAAACTTTTAAATTGTCCCTCTTTTATATTTGATATCAGGACAGTGGATCAAGTTGTCCTGTCAGCTCTGTGAAAAAGGGCAGTTCTCAGTTCCGTTAGCCCTGAAATGCCAATGGAAATGGGAGTTGTTGCTTTGCTTGTCTTCTGGGACTTGAGCTACAACCTATGAAACGATCTCCTTAAAGTATTTGCTTTCACTCCTTCCTAACTATAAGTTCCCTCATGGAAATTTTTAGTTTGTGCAAGTTTCTTTCTATACATTGTAGGAATCATTTGGACTTTGGTTCTGTTGGACCTGAAATCCATAACTTGATGAGTTATTGGAAGACTGCAGAGATGGGGTGGAAATGTCCAGAATAGGCAAGTTTGTAGACACAGAAGTAGATTAATAGTTGCTTAGGGCTTACGGGGATGGGGAGATAAGGGAGCATTAGTGAAAGGTCCTGGGTTTCTTTCTTAAGATGATGAAGATATTTTAAAATGGACTGTGGTGATGATTTCTCATAACTATGAATATGCTAAAAGGCATCAGGTTTTAACTTTAAATTGGTGAATTGTATGTGAGTTATCTCAATAAAGGTATTAAAAAAGGAATTTGTAACAATATAGCTCATTTAAAAAACTATAAAGTCTGAATGACAGATAATCTTAAATGCAAGTAGAGAAAAGGTGGAAATTACTTCAAACGAATGACAATTGGAGATTTTCTGTCCAGCAAAGCTAGAGGCCCTAAAGCAGTGGGTTCATCACAGTCTGAAACAAACTATTGGACTAGCTAATCTGCCTTTCAAGAGTGAGGGTAAAGCACAATGAATTTCTAAGTATCTCTCAAGTTCAGGGGAAGAGGCTTTAGGAAGTTTCTAAGAAGCAGGGACTGGCAATTGAATGTTAATATAAGAAGACCCATTGAAGCTTAGTGTACTACAGTCCATGGAGCACAGTCAGACGCGACTTAGCAGCTGAACAGCAACAAACCAAGACTCTTTACTACTGCTTTCTTAGGTGCAGAATGTCGTTGACATTGGATTTCACGTGTGTTTATGCATACTAAAATAAAGCTCCGGAAGAGAGTGTTGCTCAGTTCATTCACAGGTGAACTCTGTCCCGAAACCAGTTTTTACCCTGGAGGTTCCATCATTCACCAGCGGTAGTTTCTTGGAACGAGCTGCACTGGCTGAAGAGGCCCTGAGGGTCTTGCTTCTCCCTCCTTGGCCTTCAGTGTGCTCTTCCCTGCACGGGGGTGACACTTGTCCAGGCTCCTGTGGACTGGGATGGCCATGGCTTGTCCTGCCTTTGATTTTAAGTTGCTTGGAATCCGGCCTAGCCTGTCGCTTGCAGGGTGACAAGCCAGTGTCAGAGGTGACCTCTGTTCCTTCCCTCAGTGGTTGCTGTCCGGAGTCCCAGCCCCTGCTTGCTGGGAAACCCTGTCTGGATTTCCACGTTCACACGTGAGAGGCCCCCTGTAAGCTCTCACCTGGTGAATTCCAGCAGCGTGGTTTCAGCCTTTTCCCTTCCTCCCCCACCAGCCATGTACAACGCCTGCCGGGATGTGGAGGCCCCCTCGAGCAACGAGAAGGCCCTGGGGCTGCTGTGCGGGCGCGAGGCCAGCGCTTGCAACGCTACCAACTGGATCGAGTACATGTTCAACAAGGACAACGGCCAGGCGCCCTTCACCATCACCCCCATCTTTTCAGGTGGGGATAGACACCCCCCACCCCCCAGGTTTGGTGTATTGTACTTAATGGGTTTTTAAAAGCCCAGGAACCCTAAGGTACAATACGAAGATGAATGCAGATCAGTAGGTCCTGGAGTTTCCTCCGGCGAGAGGTAGCTGGAGGGGAAACCTCTGGGTTATCAGGGCCTGGATGAGCAGGTGGAGAGGAAGAGTTGCCTTCAGGTGCTGATACATACCTGAAGGAATAAGTCATTTGTTTTAAAAAAAAAAAGCCTTTTCAAAAAATAAAATGGGTAAACAGCCAGGAGCTGCTGTACAGCACGGGCAGCTCTGCTTAGTGTCATGTAGCAGCCTGGATGGGAGGGGAGGCTGAGGGAGAANAAAAAAAAAAAAAAAAGCCTTTTCAAAAAATAAAATGGATAAACAGCCAGGACCTGCTGTGCAGCACGGGCAGCTCTGCTCAGTGTCATGTAGCAGCCTGGATGGGAGGGGAGGCTGAGGGAGAATGGGGACGTGCGTACGTATGGCTGAGTCCCTTTGCCTTTCACCTGAAACTGTAACACTGTTAATCGGCCATACTCCAATACAAAATAAAAAACGTAAAATAAAAAAGCCTTTTCAGAAGCTCTGCCTTAGTACTAAACTAGCTCCTCAGTGGAGATAAACATTTGATTGAAAGTTTACACTGAAATATGGTGGACTTGAATGTTGGTGATGAGCCCTGTGCCCAAAGTTATTGAGGTTAACTTAAAATTTTGCAGGACTAAATAGCAAAGCATAACTCGATCACCCAGAAACCTCCAGTCTTTCTTATTCTTCTGGTTGCATGACTTCTTTCAGTGTGCTTATCATTGGGTTAAAATATGATTTAGTACAACCCTTGTAGTTAATTTCTTTTAATAGAGATTCTTAACATACTCCTTCCCACAGATCTTCCGACCCATGGGATGGAGCCCATGAACAATGCCACCAAGGGCTGTNAGTCTTTCTTATTCTTCTGGTTGCGTGACTTCTTTCAGTGTGCTTATCATTGGGTTAAAATATGATTTAGTACAACCCTTGTAGTTAATTTCTTTTAATAGAGATTCTTAACATACTCCTTCCCACAGATCTTCCGACCCATGGGATGGAGCCCATGAACAATGCCACCAAGGGCTGTGACGAGTCGGTGGACGAGGTCACGGGGCCGTGCAGCTGCCAGGACTGCTCGGCCGTCTGCGGCCCCAAGCCCCAGCCCCCGCCCCCTCCCGTTCCCTGGAGAATCCTGGGTCTCGACGCCATGTACGTCATCATGTGGAGCACCTACATGGCTTTCCTGCTCGTGTTTTTTGGAGCGTTCTTTGCTGTGTGGTGCTACAGGTAATCTGTTTTGTTTCCCATCCCCCCGNTCGTATTCTTGCCTGGGAAATTCCATGGACAGAAGGGCCTGGCAGGCTACAGTCCATGGGGTCACAAAGAGTTGGCTATCAAGACTTAATGACTATACAACAAGAACAACAAAGATACCAAAATCTAGAAACCTCATTCTCATCCATCTTTCTAGTCTTCATACTATCCTGACCAAATGTTACATTGGATTTTTCTTCTTTGTTGCATCACAGTATAACTCTTACCACTACTTTATGTTTAAAAGGCATAATGTTAAATTTCCTAGAAGACTTTATATATTTATAGAATAAGGCTTAACATATGAATGAGTCTAATTCATTTGAAATAGCTTTTAATCTGTAAAATTTTTAATGACTTTTAAATCACCTCTAGATATTTTTAAATGGTAAAGCCTTCAAATTATGAAATTACATAAACTTAGAAGTTTAATATAGATAATATTTTAGTTACTTTGATACTATAGGATGGGCAATAAAATAAATGTATCTCAAATATTTTTTAATTTCCATTTTAATCAAGAAAATATAAAGTATTAAGATGATTAGATGTCTATTAAAAATAAATGTTAAAGGTACATTAACTTTTCAAAATAAACTTTTTATTTTAGAACATTTACAGTGAAATGGTGAAGATAATACAGAGTTACCAGGTACCCAACAGTTTTATCTATTATTAATATATTAAATGAATATGGTAGATTTGCTACAATTAATGAACCATTTATATATTTATAGAATAAGGCTTAACATATGAATGAGTCTAATTCATTTGAAATAGCTTTTAATCTGTAAAATTTTTAATGACTTTTAAATCACCTCTAGATATTTTTAAATGGTAAAGCCTTCAAATTATGAAATTACATAAACTTAGAAGTTTAATATAGATAATATTTTAGTTACTTTGATACTATAGGATGGGCAATAAAATAAATGTATCTCAAATATTTTTTAATTTCCATTTTAATCAAGAAAATATAAAGTATTAAGATGATTAGATGTCTATTAAAAATAAATGTTAAAGGTACATTAACTTTTCAAAATAAACTTTTTATTTTAGAACATTTACAGTGAAATGGTGAAGATAATACAGAGTTACCAGGTACCCAACAGTTTTATCTATTATTAATATATTAAATGAATATGGTAGATTTGCTACAATTAATGAACCTATATTGATACACTATTATTTTAGAAGTCTATTCTTTATTCATATTTCCCTGTGCTTGCATGTTCAATTACTCAGCGTATCTGACTCTGTAGCCCCACGCACTCCTCTGTCCATGGGATTTCTAAGGCAAGAATACCAGAGTGGGTGGCCATTTCCTTCTCCAAGGGACTTTCCCGACCCAGGGATCGAATCTGCATCTCCTGCGTTTCCTGCTTTGCAGGCAGATTCTCTACCGCTGAGCCAATGGAAAAGCCCAAGATCCTTTTTCTGTTCCAAGGCTCCATCCAGGATGTTGTATTACATTTAACCATCATATCCCCTTAGGCTTCTCTTGGCTGTGATAGCTTCTCAGACTTGCCTTGTTTTTCATGACCTCTGATGTTTTGACGATTACCAGTCAGGCATTTTGTAGACTGTCCCTCATCTGGGACTGTCTCACGTTCTCCTCATGATTAGAACTGGACTGTGTTTTGGGGAGGAAAACCACAGAGGTTGTGTGCCACTTTATCCCATCTAAGTGCATCCCAGCTAAGTAACAGTTGATGTTGACAATTGCTATGAAATTATTTTTCTCCTCCTCTTTCCACACTGTAAGCTTTAGAAATAAGTCACAGTGCACAGCCCACACTTAAGCTGTGGAGGCTGTTGCACCTGCTTGAAGGTGGGGAATCTGTGCAAATGTTTTGGAGTTCTTTGCATAGAAGTCTTGTCCTTTCTCTTCCATCTCTCTCTCCTTTCTTTGCTTCCTCCCTTCCTCCCTCTCATTTCTTCCTGTATTCATTATTTAATCATTTATAATTGCATAGGCACATGCATAGTCGCATTTATTTTGGTATGTAATCCAATATCACTTTATATTTTATTGCCATTGGGAGCTCTTTCAGTTGGCCCCATGTCCCTTTGATGTCCTTGCAGTGTGTTTGTTTTAATTTTTTGAGTTCTTCCGTACTTTCTAGAATTATTGGATGCTCCAGGTCCCTCTTACCTACTCTCTTTATATTTCCTGCCCTAAATCTAGAATCAACCATTTTCCCAAAGCTCCCTCATTGCTCCTATGTCAGAGTCATACTGAAAACCAAGATCTGGGTGCCCAATATTCTTGCTTCTGGGTAAAACCACTGCCGTAGTGCTCACAGCTGACAGAGAACATATCATGTACTTCTCTGACGCCTGTTTTCCCTTGATTTTAGCCTGTAAGTGAGTCTCAGACAGGCTACCGACACTACCGTGTGTTCACATCTTTAACTAGGCTGGAAATGATATGCTACTTACAATCTCATCTCTATCCCAGCCTTGTATATACAAAGGATATAGTGACTATTTGCCTATTTTTGCTTTAAATAATGACTTTTTATTTTTCACCCAGACAGATCTATTAGAGATAATGATCATTCAACATACAAAGGGTAATAGGTTTGTACTGATTTTTTTTTGTATTTATTCATTTTTTTACACGAATTCCCAAACATGAACCCCCCTCCCACCTCCCACCCCACATCATCCCTCCAGATCATCCCCATACCTCAGCCCCAAGCATCCTGCATCCTGCATTGAACATGAAGCATAAAAAAAGGAAATTCACTTAACCTTTGAGGTGAAGTGCAAGGATTAGTAAAGTATTTAAAATAAACAAATCATAAAGACCATTGTGATTATTTTGAGTCTTTTCACCAAAAAGAAGATTCCTTCACTTACTTGTGCTGTACCAAGTGTGCAGTAACACTGCTATACAGTGTTACTGCCACCAAAGTTTCACAGTTATGCCTCATTTTTGTTTCAAAATCCCTTTTTAAAACTAGTCTATGAGCTTTGCTTCTTACAAGATTCTTTATGGCTGTTTGAGATGATCTAGAATTTCTGTTAGTTTTTACTAAGGTTTCAAAAAAATCGAAATCTGAGTCGCTTACTTCAGTAAACACTTGCTTCTGCTTGGCTTGAGCCCATGTGTCTTCTGGTCTGAGACCTAGGATGGTGGAGCAGCCTTCTTGTGTGGAACGCTGGGCTCCTGGCTGAGACCAAGAACAAAGCCAGGTTGAGCCCACTGCCTTCACATTGAAAGCTCCTGCTCAGATGTAGAAAGTGTCCTGTAGGCTCTCAAGCTTCAAAGTCAATGAGTCAGATAAAGCCATATCCTCAGGAGGCTCAGGGCAAGTTATTGAAACTGGGTAAAGCTGTAGAAACAGATGAGAGGGAGTGAGAAATGATTAGTTAAATCCCTCAAATGTTGCCTAAATACTTCGGATGATATTGAACTGCATGTGTCAGAAAAACTTTAAAAGAAAAGCAGAGTGGCTCAAAACAAGGCAGAGGTTTATTTCTCCCTCACAGATACAAGTCCCAGGAGCTGTCCCAGGGTCCCTGTAGCAGTCCACACTGCCAGGGGCCGAAGTGCATCTTGCCTTGTTGCTCACCTCACTGTGACTTGTGATTTAAGATGGTTCCAGGCAGTAGTATGGAGGGAGAAATTAAGAAGGACCTGTACCTCACTTCTTTTTTCAGAAGTATCTAGAAAAATGTTAAATAACAATTTTACTTACATTTTATTGTCCAGAACACAGTCATGTAACTATATACAAATGCAAGGGAACCTAGTAAATACAGCTTTTATTCTCTATGGTGTCTCTATGTGCAACTAATTTTTTACTACTATGGAAGAAGTAAAGAAAGATTCTGGAATAAAAACATGCCAACAGGACTTGGAGCAAATGTTGTTGGATTTATCAAATAAAGTCTGGGAAATGAGGGATTATAAGGTAATCTAAAAACACCAAGTGAAAAATAGGAACAAGTGAAAAAGATCCAGAAAATGATGGCTTGATGTAATGTAAAATGCAATGAAGCAAGCAATAGAGTTTGGACAGAGGAGAGGTATGGTTTGAGAATGGAAATACCATTTGATTTCTGAAGAAAATAGGTACAGATAAGGTTCACAAAGAGTTAAAGTTCAGTATTTTTCCATTAAAGTAATGTTCCATCTCCAGAATCTTATGTGAAGTAAGATCTGCCCCAAACTTGTTTCACTTCTTATGATCCTTCATTTTTATTTAAGTCATTCATTTTCCGCTAGAATTCTAATCAAATTGCTTTAAAAGTATCTTGGTGATTCCTGGACTATGCTTAGCTGATCAAATATTTTCTGAACAAATTAGTGGACTTGCAAATCTTGGCTGGAAACTGCATTATGTATTCCAGAAAGTTGGAGAATTACTGGATGTACCATGTACTGTTAATAAACCGAGGCATGTTAAAATTTTGAAGAGTTGATATGAGCAAAAAAATTATTTCTGATTAGGCAATGACAAACCAGAAGTGGTTAGGAGAACTCCAGCAACAAGAGCTCTGGGAGACACTTTTATAGAAAAAAGGCAAAGGAAAGAAATGGTTGATTGTCGTGTGAAGTCTGGTTGGCTGTCTGTGATTGGTGGACCATAGTGATTTGATTTCCTGACCTTGAGGCTTTCGCTGGCTTAGATTTTGGCTTGTTTATGCAGGCTGCCACAGCAGGAAATCTACCTCAGTTTGATGGCCTCCCTGTCTTTAATGTAACAATCCCTGTTTGTTCATCTTTTATGCAAGACAGACTGACAATGTACTGGTATTAGTGGGACTGTCAGTCACCATCAGAGTTGTTTTTCTCTTATTGCAAAATGTTTCAGTTAGTAACATTGTCTCCTACATAGGCGCACTAAATACATTTCATGTCTGGGATACTTACACTTTGATACTTATTCATCATCTTTTTAAGTGCTATTTAAGACAGACCTCAATATTTCTGGAGAATGTGCAGAGATACTTTTAAAATGTGTGTGTGTATATGTGTGTGTAAGTCACCAGTTGTATTTATACTGTGCTTGGAAGAGCATTGCAATTGTGGCTACTGAATATAAAGTAATCATTTTCTATTTATTTGGTTTAAAAAAAAGTGCTTAATGATTGCTACACATTTAAAGGGTCCTAAAGTTAGACTTAAGGTTTTTTTTTTTTTTTAACATTTCACTCCTTACCCCTCCCCCCCTTTTTTTCTCATTCTTTTATTTTAGCATATGAAATGAATGCAGAAAATCCTAGCATTATCCATCTGGGGGACTGCCATGACCTTTAAAACAGCAGCATCAAAGGGATCTGGGGAAATATATGCTGTGAACATTTAATAACACCACTACCGTGACTTAGTGAACATTTCCATGCTTCTGTACTATGAAAATATCACATTGGGACCATGGTTGAAAAGTTCAAAAACACAAAAGTTGAAGAATACATGGCATTTGAAATATCTACTTTAACTGTTCTGGACAATGTTTGGTCTTGGCCTAGTTGGGGATTATTTAAGTCTTGGCATGATTTTTCATAACAAGTACAGAGTAAACAGTGATTATTTACTATTTGGGATGGCCATAATTTAAAATGTTTTTTAAACTCTCAAATTCTACTAACAGCATATTAATATACTAGTCAGTTTTCTTAGATTTTGTTACAAACTCACAATCTGTGCTGCAGAAACAACCTGGGCTAATTCTTTTGTACTAAATATATTGCAACAGAAATTTTCTTTGCTCCTCTGACAAAGGACTTTGGAAGAATGAGTTGTCCCCATCCCCCTTTTCTTTGAAAATCTGTGATCAGAAAAATGACCATTTTTTTCCTTGTTTGCCTCCGTGGTTGATAATAGGATTTACAAGTTAAAAACAGCACCTAGTGTTGCCCCAAATTCCTTCCCCAAATAGTTATGCCTGCCAAATAGCTTTGACTTTGCAAACTCATCACATCCTTGGAAAAATGCCCAATATTAATTGTTCTCCAACCTTCCATCGGGAGGCAAATGTGCTCAAGGCCATTTGCTGTTCAAAAGACTTTAGATCTTCCATCCGGCCCCACGGATTCTAAGCCTCTGCTGCCCTGGTAGCTGCATGCGTTGCTTTTTTGACAGCAGGAATATTTCTTTGGCTTACTTTCTCTTCTAAACTTGAGCTAAACTTCAAGCTTCTGGTTTTTTTTCCTCTTTTGCTAAAGCCAGTGATCACACGCTGAGTAAATAATCTATAGACCATGATCCGCTGTCCTATCACGCTTGTTATCCACACTCTAACCGCCCCCCCCCACCCCCCATGTTGGAAACCTGCCTGGTAAGTATTCCCAGGTAGGTTCTGTAACCGCCTCCTCCCCTGGTTACCATCGCCACTGCTTACACTCATAGACAACTCCCTTGTAGCACACTGCCTATATTTGGAAGAACTAATTGGTGGTTCTGGTCTCTTTGTTAGGAAAAAGTGACACTTTTTGAAGTTAATAAAAATCTTTTCAGCTACAGCCTTTTATCAGATGTAACAAAACATTGTTTGAACAAATATGCTCTCAGTGGTAGTGACAGTTCATTTCTGCTTTTCCTAACCATCAACATCTTAGGAAAGAAAACCGTAGAAGCTCCTTAAAGGCATAAAATTAGTTTTTGAATAATGGCAGTTTCTGATAGAAAATTGCTTTTCCAATCAATAACTCAATTAAATTAGGTTCCAATTTGATTGCATCAGCATCTTTATGATATATATTTAAGGAAATATATTTCTCTGTTGTCTTTAAGCAACCTTTAATATTACACTTCAGTGCTGGATAAACATTTTTCACCACATTATTGACTCTCTGGGAGGAAAACAGCCTATTTATCAAATATCACAATTAAGAAAGTGACTCTGTGATAATTTAGGTGTGACATCAATAAAACTAAAAGAGGGTTCCTTTAGCTTTTACAAACAGAAATTTTCTTGAGAGAATGAGAGAGAGAGAGATGAAGAAAGAGATCTCAGTCCTTGGAAATAAAACTCCTACTCTCAGCAAAGTAAACCTGGGTGTGCTCACCAGTCACTGAGAATTCACCAAAATTAGTTTCTCAGTATCTGAATTCTAGCATGATTATTCCATTAAAAATTGTGTTTATTGTCTACTTGTAATTGCTAAAACCCTTATATTCTTTTCCAGTGGGATAGACAGGATAAATATAATTCATTACTGATAGGGCAATACCTAGGGGAGTCTGGAGGACAGGGACTTATTTACCCTTGCTCTGCAATATCTATCAACTACCCACAAGTCACCCACATAAATGTAAAACTTAATTAAAATATATTTACTAACTTTAAGATTTTTCTAGAGAAATTCTGAAGCTAAACACACATGTTTTCTTATCAAGTATTTTTACAATATGGGAAAAGAGAAAAATCTAGCTTGTTCATACAAATGTATCTACTATCACACTTTTTAGGAGTTTTGTCTTCTTTTAAAAGGTGTAGGTAATTTTTAAAAACAAGAGTGTGTTCAGTTGCTTAGTTGTGTCTGATTCTTTGCAACCCCATGGACTGCAACATGCCAGGCTTTGCTTTCATTCACCATCTCCTAGAGCTTATGCAAATTCACGTCCATTGAGTCAGTGATGCCATCCAATCATCTCATCTTCTGTCGTCCCCGTCTCCTCCTGCCTTCAGTCTTTCCCAGCATCAGGGTCTTTTCTAATGAGTCAGGTCTTTGCATCAGGTGGCCAAAGTATTGGAGTTTCAGCTTCAGCATCGGTCCTTTCGATGAACACCCAGGACTGATTTCCTTTAGGATGGACTGGTTGGATCTCCTTGCAGTCCAAGAGACTCTCAAGAGTCTTCTCCAACACCACAGTTCAAAACCATCAATTCTTTGGCATTCGGGTTTCTTTATAGTCCAACTTTCACATCTGTACGTGACTACTGGAAAAACCATAGCTTTGACTAGATGGACCTTTGAAGGCAAAGTAATGACTCTACTTTTTAATATGCTATCTAGGTTTGTCATAGCTTTTCTTTCAAGGAGTAAGTGTCTTTTAATTTCATGGCTGCAGTCATTATCTGCAGTGATTTTGGAGCCCAAGAAAATAAAGTCTGTCACTATTTCCATTGTTTCCCCATCTATTTTCCATGAAGTGATGGGACCAGATGCCATGATCTTAGTTTTCTGAATGTTGAGTTTTAAGATACCTTTTCCACTCTCTTTCACTTTCATCAAGAGGCTCCTTAGTTCTTTGCTTTCTGCCATAAAGGTGGTGTCATCTGTATATCTGAGGTTATTGAGATTTCTCTTGGAAATCTTGATTTCAGCTTGAGCTTTATCCAGCCTGGCATTCTGCATGATGTGCTCTGCATATACATGAAATAAACAGGGTGACAATATATTGTAGTAGTAGTAGATATAGTGGTCATCTGAATTAGATTCGCCCGTTTCAGTCCATTTTAGTTCACTGATTCCTAAAATGTCAATGTTCACTCTTGCCATCTCCTGTTATACCGCTTCCAATTTACCTTGATTCATGGACCTAGTATTCCAGGTTCCTATGCACAACTGTTCTTTACAGCATCAGGCTTTACTTCTATCACCAGTCACCTCCACAACTGGGCATTGTTTTTGCTTTGGCTCAGCCTCTTCATTCTTTCTGGAGTTATTTCTCCACTCTTCTCCAGTAGCATATTGAGCACCTACTGACCTGGGGAATTCCTCTTTCAGGAGTAGATTATAATAAGTGGTCTAGCTTTTTTCAAAAAAAATTTTTTTATTATAGTGAGAAGTTTCACAGGAGAGCTGCCCTCTTAGGTTTTTAAGTGTATAATACACTGTTGACTTGAGGTACAGTGTGGTCTCTGCAACTTAGTTGTCTTTTAATTGGAGGATAATTGCTTTACAATGTTGCATTGGCTTCTGCTCTACAACAGCATGAATCCACCATAAGTATATACATCCGTCCTGTCCCTCTTGAGTCTCCCTCCCGCACCCCACCCATCCCANATGACTTCCAAATATCTTCTCCTTTTCTCTGGTCTGTGTTTTTGCTTTCTTAACGGTGTCTTCTGAAACAGAAAAGTTTTTAATTTTGATAAAGTCCAATTCATCTGTCTTGTCTTTTGTTACTCATACTTTTGATGTCATAGCTAAGAAACCATTTTATAACCCAGGGACCTGGACGCTTACACCTGTGTATTCACCTGACAGTCATATGGTTTTAGCTCTTACATTTAGGTCTTTGATCCATTGAGTTCTTTGTATATGATATGAGGTAAGGGCTCAACTGCATTCATTTGCATATGGCTGTCCAGTTGTCCCACACCATTTGTTGAAAAGATTATTCTTTCCCCCATTGATAGTCTTGCCACCTTTATTGAAAATTAGATGAAAATACTTGGCGTATTTCTGGACTTGTAGTTCTGATCCTTTGTCCTGTATGCCTGTCCTTATGCTGGTAACCACGCTGTCTTTCTTGATTACTGTTGGTTTGTAGTCAGTTTGAAATTACAGAGCGTGAATTCTCCCACTTTGTTTTTCTTGAAAAACATTTTGGCTGTTCTAGGCCNTATGCCTGTCCTTATGCTGGTAACCACGCTGTCTTTCTTGATTACTGTTGGTTTGTAGTCAGTTTGAAATTACAGAGCGTGAATTCTCCCACTTTGTTTTTCTTGAAAAACATTTTGGCTGTTCTAGGCCCCTTGCAATTCCATAAGAATTTTGGGGTCCATTTGTCTTTCTGTAAAGAAGTCAGCTAGGATACTGATAGGGATTGCATTGACTCTGAGATCAATTATTACAATTTTTGTTCCATGAGCATATATCTATGTTGTAACACACTGCACTTAGAAATCATTTTAGTAAAAAATGAAATGAGACTATGAAGCAGTTTTAGACTTGGTTCCAACTTGTTTTAAATGGTAGAAAACTCAGCATATCTGGAACTTTGTCATCTGGCGAGTATAGAAAGTCCCCATGAGGGAGAAGGGTTAAGTGTGGCTTTTGTGTCGTAAAAGTTAGGAAGAAGTTCCTCACTTAGCTGTCACTCAGTTTTTAACTAACAGTATAAAATTTTGCTTATCCTTTTAGGTTCATTAATTTTGTGAAAAACTACGAGAATCCAAATCTGACCATTTCTTTTAAGGCTGAACGAAGCATTGAAGATGAACTAAACCGTGAAAGTAACAGTGACGTCTTCACTGTTCTGATCAGCTATGGCATCATGTTTTTATATATTTCCATAGCCTTGGGGCACATCAGAAGCTGTCGCAGGCTTCTGGTAAGTGGGGTGTGTATGT
>SJYX01023197.1:9536-101580 GCA_006410675.1 Oreotragus oreotragus
AAACAAGAACAAAATAATCTCAAGCAGATACTTATTATGTTAAAGAATCTTATAAACTAAAGGCAGGAAAATCCTTTTTCTTTGATGACATGATATCCAAATTGATTAAACATGTCCCTAAGACAGGAGGGAAGAAAAATATTGTACCCAAGGGGCCAGAAGGTGAATGGTGATGCTACGTGAAATTGACCAAACCTTCACATTTTGCAAACCTCTACCTAGAGGGCTATAGATAAAAGAGAGATATATTCACTCTTGAAAAATACTTTGAGCTTCCCATTTGTAAAGGATTCATGTTTTCTGAGGTTTCTTAAAGCAGCTCCTCGGTCATGGCTGGCAATAGCCAGCTGATAGAAATCACTGAAGCTCATGTTTGTTTGTTTGTTTTTCCCCATTAGTGTTTTGTTTCTGGTTTGCCCTATTTTGGAGTCCCTAACTTTTTCTTCCTCCAGAATTCAAGTCATGCGATTCCCTCTCTCTGTTCAATTATGAAACTGTTAACTGGGTGAACATGAAAGGAGGTTTCCCTTAAGCGATTCTGACATTCTTCAGAAGCAGGACCATTAACCAGCTTTAATCTTAATGGATTGGAACTAATTTCTGAAGACCAAAAGTTTCCTCAACTGGAAAGGAAATAAGTTCAAGAAACACCAACAAAAACCCATGTACAGTCAACATAAGCTCTAGAGAGTGAAAGTCATGTCTTAACCAAACAGGTGATCAGAGCTGATTAATGCCTTCTGCCTACATTTCCTTTTGGAAGACTACTTAAAAAACATTTTCTTGTAGCACTCACACGAATTCAATCTTAAAAAGGCACCCTCTTCCTATCACTGTCTGTTCTCTGTGTACTTTATTTTTCATGTTAACTCTTATGATCATCTCACATGATACACATGTTTCTTTGTGGTTATCCTTTCTCTCTCCAACAGGATCTAAGTTTCATCAGAAAAGAAATTTTGTTTACTGCTACATGGGATAATTCCTTCTACATCTCTAGGGGGTCAATAAGTAGACATAAATGAAGAGAACCCCTAATTAGTAGGTTTATGGTCATCATTTGAAGATATAATTTTACTTCCTTCTGTGTTTGCTGTGGACCACTTCATTCTTAGCCAAATGTTACTACATTACTGCTGTCAACATTGTAGGTTAATTTACTATTTTTAGAGACTGAATTACAAGTAGAACTGTACTGAAACTATTCCATTAAGAGTGTTGTTTACTTATTAGAATTTCCTCAATAGCTCTCTTGGCTATTCAGTTATCAAAATTACAATCCAGTAAGCTTCTAGAATTTCCAACTTTCAAAATGTTACCCATTTCTCTCCCATATTGATGGTTTTCTTTGCATATGATAGAAATTCCTTTTCTTGTTTGCTTTCTCTTCTTTCAGTTGAATAAATCTAGTTTTAATAAGATAAATACTGAAATATGTTGAAAAGTCTAAGGACTTCTTCAGTTTCAAGTCATCTTACAAAGCTCTTTCTGACTCAGCTGATTTTTGCATATTTTTTCAATTCAATTTTTTTTAGTATTTATTTATTTTTTTACACGAACTCCCAAACATGAACCCCCCTCCCACCTCCCGCCCCACATCTTCCCTCCAGATCATCCCCATACACCAGCCCCAAGCATCCTGCATCCTGCATTGAACATAGACTTTTAAATTAAAATTTGCACAGGCAGATGTTCATGCTTCATAAGATAGTACATAATAACTTCATAACTTAGCACAGGCATCAAGACACAGCTGGGACTGAACTCGCAAATCATGATTTCACCTTTGTGTCACTCAGGATTGTTTCCCCCCCAAGTAAGCCTGATAAAGAAGTAATACTAATTCAGTACAGCTTAACAGGTACTGCCAGGTACTTAACAGGCCTGCCAGGCCCTGGACTAATTATTAGTTTTTTATTCACTTAACAAAAGTGTACTGATATATGGGCACTGTTCTGAGCTCTGGAAATGAAGTGAGGGGATGAGACAGCCTGTTCATATCCTTGTGGAGAATACATTTTTAATATAGTACAAAAAAAAATAACCAGTTAAAACTAACTATATAATTCTAGATAGTGATGTGTGCCATGTGGAAAATTAGAGTGAGAGCATAAAGGATGACAGGCAGATAAGGGAGCCGTTTCAGTTGAGGTGATCTCTTCCCTAAATGACATGGAGGAGAGACCTGGAAGAAGTAGAGGAGCAAGGGGAATGCTGGGACCAAAATGAGCCAGGCAGAGCACACAGGGTCAGCACCAGGGCCTTCAGATATAAATGCACGACCGCCATGAATGAACCTGCTAGTCCTCTTGTGATGCTCAATCAAGGTTCAAAACCCTGAGCAGATGTTGTTGAGTGACTGCTCCTGGTTCGTATGTTCCCACTCTGGCATCCAGAGGGAAGAAGAGAGAGGGACGATCTGTCATGGCTCCCTGGCTTCCATCATAGGAGACGGATCACATGCAAGTGGTGAGTCCCCTAAACAGGAAGAGAGTAGTTGCTAGACAGCAACAGTGTCTACTTCAGCTTACTCCTGTAGCTGTCCAGCATGCCTTTACCACAGTTTTATTTTGCTTTAACATTCCAGCTAACATTGTGCAACCAAATCCCATAGAGCCACAAATATGCTCATCCACTTCTCAGAGGAGAGCAACGCATGGTTTCTTCAGCTCCTGCATCCCCAGCTCAAAGTCCAGGACTTCTGGATCATGACCATTTCACTAAGTCCGTGGCGCTGCACCTCAGTATCGTGAAACCTTTGGATTTGATTGCAAAGTTGATCACCATAACACAGTCTATATAAAAATAGTACGGGAAAGAAATGAGGAGGAGAAGGGAGACTGACAAATACAACACGTGTAAATGTTGCTGCTCTTGTTCAGTCACTAAGTCGTGTCTGACTCTTGTGACTCCATTGACTATGTAGCCCATCAGGCTCCTCTGTCTGTCAGACTTCCTAGGCAAGAATACTGGAGTGGGTTGCCACTTCCTTCTCCATGGGATCTTCCTGACCCAGGGATCGAACCCGCATCTCTTGCATTACAGGTGGATTCTTTATCACTGAGACACCAGGGAAGCCCAATGTATAAATATATGTGCATTTTATTTTAGAAAGATGTTAAAGGATACTGTTTTCCAGAGCAATTGAGCCATTTTACAGCCCCACCTGTAATACATGGGAATTTCCCCAGTTCCTTGTCAGTGCTGGTAATTGTCTCTTTTTTTTATTACAGCCACTCTACTTAATGTGAAGTGGTGTTTCATTGCAGTTTTAATTTGCTTTACTTTAGTGCCTAATGATGTTAACCTCTTTTCATGTGCTTGTTTGTCATCCATATATCTTCTTTGGTGAAATGTGTATTCAAATCATTTCGTCATTATTTAATTGGGTTATTACTGAGCTGTAAGAATTCAAGTCCTTTATCAGATAGATGATTTGTAAATATTTTCTCTGTCTATTCTTTCTTATTGGTGCTGTTTGAAATATATACATTTAAATTTTTTATTGAAGTATAGTTGATTTGCAGTGTGTTAATTTCAGCTGTAGAGCATAGTGATTCAGTATATTCTTTTTTATGTTCTTTTCCATTCTGATTTATCTGAGGATATTGAATATAGTTCCCTGTGCTATACAGTAGGACCTTGTTGTTTATCCATCCTATATATAATATTTTGCATCTGCTAATCCCAAACTCCCAGTCCTTCCCTTACCCACTCCCCTCCCTCTTGGCAATCACAAGTGTGTTCTGTTTCTGTGAATCTGTTTCTTTCTTAGATATGTTCATTTTGTGTCTATTTTAAATTCCACATATAAGTGATATCATATGATGTTTGTCTTTCTTTTTCGGACTTACTTCACTTCATGTGATAATCTCTAGGTCCGTCCATGTTCCTGCAAATGGCATTGTTTCATTTCTTTTTTATGGCTGAGTAATATTCCATTGTATATACATACCATTATCGTCTGTATCTGTTCATCTGTCAGTGAACATTTAAGTTGTTTTCCATGTCTTGGCTATTGTAAATAGTGCTGCTATGAACATAGGAGTACATGTATCTTTTCAAATTATAGTTTTGCCTGGATATATGCCCAGGAGTGGAATTGCTGCATCATATGGCAACAAAATTTTCAGTTTTTTTGAGGAACCTCCATACTGTTTTCCATAGTAGCTTTACCAATTTGCATTCCCACCAACAGTGTAAGAGGATTCCCTTTTCTCTACACCCTCTCCAACATTTTGTAGGCTTTTAAATTATGTCCATTCATACCAATGTGAGGTGGTGCCTCATTGTAGTTTCTATTTGCAGTTCTCTAATACTTAGCAATGATGAACATCTTTTCCTGTTCGTATTGGCCATCTCTAGAGAATTACCTATTTAGGTAGGTCTTCTGCAAATTTTTTAATTGTTTTTTTTTTGTCACTGAGTTATATGAACTATTTGTTTATTTTGGAAATTAAGCCCTTGTTGGTCACTTCATTTGCAAATATTTTGAAGTGTATATATTTTAAATTTTGATGAAATCCGATTTGTCAAATGTTTTCTTTTATCCATTGTACTTATGGTATCCTTTCTAAGCATTTTCTTCTTTGTTCAAAGAAGATAATTTTCATGTAAAAGTATATAATAGATTGGAAGAGGAAATGGCACCCCACTCCAGTATTCTTGCCTGGAGAATCCCCATGGACAGAGGAGTCTGGCAGGCTACAGTCCATGGGGTCGAAAAGAATCGGACACAACTAAGCCGCTAAAGCACATGTAATACATTTTCCTTCCCTCTGTACCAATTTTGAAAGAGCCCCAAATTTACGATGGCACCAGTCTTCTAATCTAGTATCTGTTTGCAGGATAAAAAGTAAGTCCCTGGCTGAAACCTTTTGCTCTCAGTGCAGCCTAAGTCTTCAGGCCATTATTGGGTGAGTTTTTCTCTCTGTCTCTCTACAGTTTCCATCTGATTTCATGGATAACTTTCCCCCAGTGACTCACTCCTATAGCACAAGGAAAATCTCCTCTTTTGGAGATAAAGGTCAAGTTTTGCTCAGCTTCACTGAACCTAAAATATGACTGGAAGATGAGAGACAGTCACATTTAAGAGCCCATCTGTAAAGCCAGGTAGCATGTGAGTTTACCACTCTGCATCTTACTAGCTAAAATGATCTCAGGCAACTTTAGTGTCTCCAAACCCCAGAAGGTCCTTTTATATTAATAAGATGGGGACAGTTATAGGTAGGCTAGACTTGCCTTTTGTATACTAAGCCCTCCGTCAATGTCAGTCATCATCATTGTAATCATTATTGTCACCTTTACTGTTTAACTAGGACCAGCAAAAAAGAATCTCAAAGTGTCAACTTTATGAAACTTCTTTTGAATCTCAGTTTTCAAGATCCTTAGGAAATCAGAGATATTCCTTGTTACTCAGTGTGATTCCTGGACCAGCAGCATCAACATCTGGGGGAAGCTTGTTAGAAATGCAGGATCTCAGGCTCCACTCAGTTCTGTTGACCGGGGATCTGCATTTTAACAAGGTGTCCAGGTGCTCTGTGATACTGTACAGTTTGAGAATCACTAGAAAATTCCTAGCGTGAAAGGAAGCGTGAACAAGCTGGCCTATTACTTACCTCCTTCAACTCCATCCACCGTCTGACTGCTAAACAGTCCTCCCTTTCAGGTAACAGGTACTCTTCAAGGAGACCAAGGTTTGGCTAGGGCTTTCTTCACCAGAGTAAAAGAGGTTAGGGAGGATCCTGTCTTATCTTGCTGCTGCTAAGTCATTTCAGTCGTGTCCGACTCAGTGCAACCCCACAGACGGCAACCCACCAGGCTCCCCTGTCGCTGGGATTCTCCAGGCAAGAACACTGGAGTGGGTTGCCATTTCCTTCTCCAATGATGAAAGTGAAAAGTGAAAGTGAAGCCACTTAGTCATGTCTGACTCGCAGTGACCCCAGGGACTGAAGCACCAGGCTCCTCCGTCCATGGGATTTTCCAGGCAAGAGTACTCGAATGGGGTGCCATTGCCTTCTCCTTAGTTGCACCGTTAAAGTTAATCACGGTTTCTATGAACTTCTTTCATGAGTACCCTGTCAAAGAAAAAGATAACAGACCATTAGCACAAACAAGATATGGACAGATAAGTAGTAGTGGAGTTGGTTTTCTCCTCTGAGGAGGCAATGAACAGGCTGCTGAATCCAACTATCAAAGCTCCCAGTTAATCTTTTAAAGAGTCAACATCTGCTGAAATTTTTGTTCAAGCATGGCCCTTCAGATGGGCATTTGTGGACTCAGATCTTTCTCAAAATTATAAGCTTTGATGAGACAAAGTCATCTTTTCTAGAGTAAGGTAACAGAAAAGATAAGACTTGGACTACACTTAGCTGTCAAATTCATCTGTCCCCAGTCTTTAAAACGCAGTGCCTCCAACTGGAAAACAAAGAGTCCCTTTTTCTCTCTTTTTTTTAAATTTAGAAGCTCCAGAGGAAACTGTGGGAAAAGTCACGGCAGAAAAATCACACATTTGGGAATCTGTTTTCCTGAAGTCAAACTAGGATTACCTCCAATGCTCAGATCAGGGGAAGAAGGAGAAGGGAAGAAGCATTAAATTCCCAGTTTCACAGACAGTTGAGCAGGGTCTCCCAAAGGGTTTCTTTTCCTTAACCGCCCCTCCTCATTGAAACCAGTGTTTAAATCAGAACAGAAAGAGCCGTGGTGACTGTTGTTAAGTCAGTCACTAAGTTGTGTCCATGAGGTTGCAAAGAGTCAGACTCAACTTAGCGACTGAGCACACACAGGACTGTAGCCCACCAGGCTCCTCTGTCCACGGGACTTCCCAGGCAGAAGTACCTGGAGGGGAAGATGGGCTGCCGCTGCCTTCTCCAGGAGATCTTACCAGCCCAGGGACCAAGCCCATGTCTTCTGCATTGGCAGGCAATTTCTTTGCTGGCAAGCCACGAGGGAAGCCCATAGTAACTGTAGGCCACGCATATAAAAACTTTGGGGGAGAAGAAGGTATCTAAATTGAGTCTCACAGGACAGATATGAGTTTGAGAGGAGAGGAAGTGTGTCAAGAAGAAAAAAACTTTTTTTTTTAATTGAGCTGTAATTCGCATACCATAAAAGTACCCCTGTTAAAGCGTACAGTTAAGTATTTTTTAGTACGTTTTCAAAGTTGTGCAACTGTCACAACTGTCTAATTCCGCAGCATTCATCACCCCAAAAGAATCCTAGTACTCATTAGCAGCCATTCCCCATTCCCTCCTCCACTTGACCCCTGGCAACCGACCTACCTTCTGTAACAGGACCGTTTTTAAGACAGAAAAAGAGCCAGGGTAGAGGGCGGTGAAAACGACTCACACATCCCTTGCTCTGAGGATGGGGCCAGGAGTGCCCTGTGTCATTCTGTCCTCAAAAAGCCAGCTCAATTCAAATTTTCCAAAAATTAATATTTAACGATGGAAATGACATGAAAGCCAGGCTGTGGGGAATTCCAAAAAGGTAATTAAGAGCTTAGATGCAGGGTTTGGAATTTTATGTAGCAGTACCCTAATATTTTACAAGGCAGGCAAGGAATTTTATGACTATAATGCATAGCATTACATTAATTAATAAAAGAAACAACATAGTCCACTTGTCAGCTTTCTTCTTGAGGTATCTGTGGTCTTATTAACAAGAGTGAGAGCTGATGTTGATTCCTTCGTATCTACCAGACATCAGTCTAAACCCTCAGAATGTGAAGAAAGTGCTGTCATTCTCCTCTTGCTGGTGAGGTTACTGAAGTTGAGAGAAATAAATATCTTACGTGATGTCAGACTCATAGTAAGTGACAGAAGTAAGATGTATTCACAGGGATGTCTGACCCGAGGACCCAGCACCATAGCCACACTTTTACACTGTCCCCAACATAAGGGCTGCCCTCCTCCAGCAACTGCTCGTCTCTTTTTCTAGGAATTCACATGCTCTGTCAGGATGCCTAACTCAAATGGAATTGCCTTGAAAATATTGAAATGTTCAGATTTAGAACGTTTCCTGGTACAGCTGTTCAACATGAAACATTAAATAGACTGTAACTCAGGCCTGTGTTGTCAATATTGCTGGGTTCCTTTCTTCCATTTTTTCGCTCTTTCTTGTTCAGTAGGAAATTCATTAAGAATTGCTGGACAGTCTCAGCCTGTGCTCCCTCTACATACTGAAGATTGCATTTGGGTAACATTTTCTAATGAAATAATTATAAGTCTAATAATATATTACCATGTTAAGCATGGGTTCAAGTTGTTTAGTCTGCTGGGAATGCAGAGGGTATATAGAGACTGAATTTTTTTTTTAAAGGTTAGAAAACTTTGTTTTTCCCTTCTTTATCCACCTGCCTTCTTAACTGTAAGTGGTTCACCCTTGACTAATTCAGGCCGTTCTTCAGTTTCTAAAACTGTTCAATGTCAGTTCAATGTCAGTACTAGGAAGAGTGTAGCCAACATCTAATCCAGTGTTCCTACTACTATTAGTAATGTAACACTAGCAGTAATAATTCCCTGCTGATGTTTATAACATATGATCAGTTTCTTGTGTTACACTGATGAAATTGTGTGCTTCTGTTGTAAAATCAGAGCACTTGCATAAACTGCCATGCCCTACCTTAAAGCTCAGTAAACTGGAGTAAATCTGAGGTTATTCTTTCAAGACATCACTTATATTCTGAGATGATTTCTTGATGGGGTGAAGAAAGACTGTTATCTCTAGAACCTTGGAAATTTCTTCCAACTTAGATTATGTCCATCCTTGCCTGGTGGATGGGAACATTCTCTATGAAGCATGTCATGATAAAAGTAGGAATAATTAAGTTGGAAGCAACTGTTCTTGCTCAGTCTCCTCATTTGACAGAGGAGGAAACCAAAGCTAACTTCTTCAAAATCACCTCGGTGGGCGGAGACCCACCGGGACAAAAAGCCAGTGTTTCCCCATAGCAGGGAAACGGAACGGTGGCCGAAAATGAAGCTTGTGAGAGGTCTTCAGCTCCTGGTGCTCAGTAAATATCACTCACTCATTGAGATCTGTACTTATTTTCTACTATTGCTATGAAAGAGTGCCACAAACTTAGCAGATTAAACAGCACAAATATATTCTTTTACAGTTCTGGAATGTAGAAGTCTGCCGTGTCTCTCACGAGACTAAAATTAAGGTGCCAGCAGGGCTGCGTTCCTCTCTGGAGTTTCATGGGAAGGATTTGTGTACTTGCTCTTCTGCCTTATTGGCCAAATTCAGTTCTTTGCAGTTTCAGGACTGAGATTACAGATTTTTTGCCATCTGAAAGCCAATGGCCCCTCACGGCTTCTAAAGGTGCCCCCTTCAGAGGAATGGCTGGTCAGGTTCTTGTCACATCCCATTTCTCTGACCCTTCATCCATGGGCATATCTCTGCTTGACCACAACTGGGAAAGGCTCTTCGTTTTAAGAATGCATGTGACTAAACTGGGCCCATCTGGATAATCCAGGATAACCTTCCCATCTCAACGTCTTTACCATTAATCACATCCGCAAAATTCCTTTTGCCACATAAGGTAGCATATTCCTAGAGTCTAGCGATTGGTGCATGGGTATTTCTGGGGGCCGTGACTCTTCCTGCTAGTCCATATCTTCTAGTACCCCACCTCTACCCCAGAGAGATATCAGGGTGGACCCCCAGTTCTCCGTCTGCTGGACCTTCATAACTGGCCTCCTTCTTTCCATGAACTCTTACCTCCAGTCCCACTGGATTAAGTTCCTCTAAGGCACAGGGTTATAACCATTGGTTCTCTATTCAAAATAATGAATAGCTTTTCTTGTCTCTTTAATTGAGTCTGCCTCCTCATCCTGGCTTTGAGGCCTTTGGTGATGTGATATTTGGTATCAGCCTCCACAATGGACCACTCCATGTTCCCCACACATTAGATACTTTTTCACCTCTTGTACCTTTACCTGCATTTTTTTCTTTGCCTGGATTGTCCTTAGCCACTAATCTCTGAATTTCCTAATCCTCAAAGTTTCCCAAACTCATCTCCAATGTCACTACTTTCTTGAAGCCTTCCCTGCTTCCTCCCACCATCATTAAGGTTAGGAACAGATTTTTTTTCTGGTTTCTCATGTATCCCTTTTTCTTAATACTAAGCATTTCTGCTTCTCTGTTGCAACATAGGAAAGTATGACAAAACTTAATGACTTAAAACTACAATTTGCTGTTCGATTTCAAGAATCTCTAGGTGAAAAATTTGGTCAGGGCATAGCAGGAATGGCATGTGTTTGCTCGATGATTTCTGAAACCTTGGCTAAGTTGACTTGGTTATGTCTCTGGTTCAGTTTTTCCACAGAGCTTCTTCACGTGCCTAACTTGGGTTTCCTCACATGAATGGGGTGCCATTGCCTTCTCCTTAGTTGCACCGTTAAAGTTAATCACGGTTTCTATGAACTTCTTTCATGAGTACCCTGTCAAAGAAAAAGATAACAGACCATTAGCACAAACAAGATATGGACAGATAAGTAGTAGTGGAGTTGGTTTTCTCCTCTGAGGAGGCAATGAACAGGCTGCTGAATCCAACTATCAAAGCTCCCAGTTAATCTTTTAAAGAGTCAACATCTGCTGAAATTTTTGTTCAAGCATGGCCCTTCAGATGGGCATTTGTGGACTCAGATCTTTCTCAAAATTATAAGCTTTGATGAGACAAAGTCATCTTTTCTAGAGTAAGGTAACAGAAAAGATAAGACTTGGACTACACTTAGCTGTCAAATTCATCTGTCCCCAGTCTTTAAAACGCAGTGCCTCCAACTGGAAAACAAAGAGTCCCTTTTTCTCTCTTTTTTTTAAATTTAGAAGCTCCAGAGGAAACTGTGGGAAAAGTCACGGCAGAAAAATCACACATTTGGGAATCTGTTTTCCTGAAGTCAAACTAGGATTACCTCCAATGCTCAGATCAGGGGAAGAAGGAGAAGGGAAGAAGCATTAAATTCCCAGTTTCACAGACAGTTGAGCAGGGTCTCCCAAAGGGTTTCTTTTCCTTAACCGCCCCTCCTCATTGAAACCAGTGTTTAAATCAGAACAGAAAGAGCCGTGGTGACTGTTGTTAAGTCAGTCACTAAGTTGTGTCCATGAGGTTGCAAAGAGTCAGACTCAACTTAGCGACTGAGCACACACAGGACTGTAGCCCACCAGGCTCCTCTGTCCACGGGACTTCCCAGGCAGAAGTACCTGGGGGGGAAGATGGGCTGCCGCTGCCTTCTCCAGGAGATCTTACCAGCCCAGGGACCAAGCCCACGTCTTCTGCATTGGCAGGCAATTTCTTTGCTGGCAAGCCACGAGGGAAGCCCATAGTAACTGTAGGCCACGCATATAAAAACTTTGGGGGAGAAGAAGGTATCTAAATTGAGTCTCACAGGACAGATATGAGTTTGAGAGGAGAGGAAGTGTGTCAAGAAGAAAAAAACTTTTTTTTTTAATTGAGCTGTAATTCGCATACCATAAAAGTACCCCTGTTAAAGCGTACAGTTAAGTATTTTTTAGTACGTTTTCAAAGTTGTGCAACTGTCACAACTGTCTAATTCCGCAGCATTCATCACCCCAAAAGAATCCTAGTACTCATTAGCAGCCATTCCCCATTCCCTCCTCCACTTGACCCCTGGCAACCGACCTACCTTCTGTAACAGGACCATTTTTAAGACAGAAAAAGAACCAGGGTAGAGGGCGGTGAAAACGACTCACACATCCCTTGCTCTGAGGATGGGGCCAGGAGTGCCCTGTGTCATTCTGTCCTCAAAAAGCCAGCTCAATTCAAATTTTCCAAAAATTAATATTTAACGATGGAAATGACATGAAAGCCAGGCTGTGGGGAATTCCAAAAAGGTAATTAAGAGCTTAGATGCAGGGTTTGGAATTTTATGTAGCAGTACCCTAATATTTTACAAGGCAGGCAAGGAATTTTATGACTATAATGCATAGCATTACATTAATTAATAAAAGAAACAACATAGTCCACTTGTCAGCTTTCTTCTTGAGGTATCTGTGGTCTTATTAACAAGAGTGAGAGCTGATGTTGATTCCTTCGTATCTACCAGACATCAGTCTAAACCCTCAGAATGTGAAGAAAGTGCTGTCATTCTCCTCTTGCTGGTGAGGTTACTGAAGTTGAGAGAAATAAATATCTTACGTGATGTCAGACTCATAGTAAGTGACAGAAGTAAGATGTATTCACAGGGATGTCTGACCCGAGGACCCAGCACCATAGCCACACTTTTACACTGTCCCCAACATAAGGGCTGCCCTCCTCCAGCAACTGCTCGTCTCTTTTTCTAGGAATTCACATGCTCTGTCAGGATGCCTAACTCAAATGGAATTGCCTTGAAAATGTTGAAATGTTCAGATTTAGAACGTTTCCTGGTACAGCTGTTCAACATGAAACATTAAATAGACTGTAACTCAGGCCTGTGTTGTCAATATTGCTGGGTTCCTTTCTTCCATTTTTTCGCTCTTTCTTGTTCAGTAGGAAATTCATTAAGAATTGCTGGACAGTCTCAGCCTGTGCTCCCTCTACATACTGAAGATTGCATTTGGGTAACATTTTCTAATGAAATAATTATAAGTCTAATAATATATTACCATGTTAAGCATGGGTTCAAGTTGTTTAGTCTGCTGGGAATGCAGAGGGTATATAGAGACTGAATTTTTTTTTTAAAGGTTAGAAAACTTTGTTTTTCCCTTCTTTATCCACCTGCCTTCTTAACTGTAAGTGGTTCACCCTTGACTAATTCAGGCCGTTCTTCAGTTTCTAAAACTGTTCAATGTCAGTTCAATGTCAGTACTAGGAAGAGTGTAGCCAACATCTAATCCAGTGTTCCTACTACTATTAGTAATGTAACACTAGCAGTAATAATTCCCTGCTGATGTTTATAACATATGATCAGTTTCTTGTGTTACACTGATGAAATTGTGTGCTTCTGTTGTAAAATCAGAGCACTTGCATAAACTGCCATGCCCTACCTTAAAGCTCAGTAAACTGGAGTAAATCTGAGGTTATTCTTTCAAGACATCACTTATATTCTGAGATGATTTCTTGATGGGGTGAAGAAAGACTGTTATCTCTAGAACCTTGGAAATTTCTTCCAACTTAGATTATGTCCATCCTTGCCTGGTGGATGGGAACATTCTCTATGAAGCATGTCATGATAAAAGTAGGAATAATTAAGTTGGAAGCAACTGTTCTTGCTCAGTCTCCTCATTTGACAGAGGAGGAAACCAAAGCTAACTTCTTCAAAATCACCTCGGTGGGCGGAGACCCACCGGGACAAAAAGCCAGTGTTTCCCCATAGCAGGGAAACGGAACGGTGGCCGAAAATGAAGCTTGTGAGAGGTCTTCAGCTCCTGGTGCTCAGTAAATATCACTCACTCATTGAGATCTGTACTTATTTTCTACTATTGCTATGAAAGAGTGCCACAAACTTAGCAGATTAAACAGCACAAATATATTCTTTTACAGTTCTGGAATGTAGAAGTCTGCCGTGTCTCTCACGAGACTAAAATTAAGGTGCCAGCAGGGCTGCGTTCCTCTCTGGAGTTTCATGGGAAGGATTTGTGTACTTGCTCTTCTGCCTTATTGGCCAAATTCAGTTCTTTGCAGTTTCAGGACTGAGATTACAGATTTTTTGCCATCTGAAAGCCAATGGCCCCTCACGGCTTCTAAAGGTGCCCCCTTCAGAGGAATGGCTGGTCAGGTTCTTGTCACATCCCATTTCTCTGACCCTTCATCCATGGGCATATCTCTGCTTGACCACAACTGGGAAAGGCTCTTCGTTTTAAGAATGCATGTGACTAAACTGGGCCCATCTGGATAATCCAGGATAACCTTCCCATCTCAACGTCTTTACCATTAATCACATCCGCAAGATTCCTTTTGCCACATAAGGTAGCATATTCCTAGAGTCTAGCGATTGGTGCATGGGTATTTCTGGGGGCCGTGACTCTTCCTGCTAGTCCATATCTTCTAGTACCCCACCTCTACCCCAGAGAGATATCAGGGTGGACCCCCAGTTCTCCGTCTGCTGGACCTTCATAACTGGCCTCCTTCTTTCCATGAACTCTTACCTCCAGTCCCACTGGATTAAGTTCCTCTAAGGCACAGGGTTATAACCATTGGTTCTCTATTCAAAATAATGAATAGCTTTTCTTGTCTCTTTAATTGAGTCTGCCTCCTCATCCTGGCTTTGAGGCCTTTGGTGATGTGATATTTGGTATCAGCCTCCACAATGGACCACTCCATGTTCCCCACACATTAGATACTTTTTCACCTCTTGTACCTTTACCTGCATTTTTTTCTTTGCCTGGATTGTCCTTAGCCACTAATCTCTGAATTTCCTAATCCTCAAAGTTTCCCAAACTCATCTCCAATGTCACTACTTTCTTGAAGCCTTCCCTGCTTCCTCCCACCATCATTAAGGTTAGGAACAGATTTTTTTTCTGGTTTCTCATGTATCCCTTTTTCTTAATACTAAGCATTTCTGCTTCTCTGTTGCAACATAGGAAAGTATGACAAAACTTAATGACTTAAAACTACAATTTGCTGTTCGATTTCAAGAATCTCTAGGTGAAAAATTTGGTCAGGGCATAGCAGGAATGGCATGTGTTTGCTCGATGATTTCTGAAACCTTGGCTAAGTTGACTTGGTTATGTCTCTGGTTCAGTTTTTCCACAGAGCTTCTTCACGTGCCTAACTTGGGTTTCCTCACAGCATGGGGACCGTAGTGTAGTTGATACGTTGACATGATAGTCCAGGGATCCAGGAGATCAAAACGAAAGCTCCTCATCCCTGCAAAGGCAAGTCTGGCCCTGGCCAAGCATCTCCTCTGTCTTACTTTATCACCCAAAGCAGTCACACACTGGAGTGAAGACCTCCACTTGTCTATGAAAGAAATGTCAAAAGAACCTGAGGACCTCTTTGAAATAAATCATTTTCTAGTTACTTTGTTCCATACCTGATCTCTCGAAGACTATGAGTTTGCAGGGTGGTCCATTTAGTGGCTGCCATAGGATTCCCTGGTGGCTCAAATGGTAAAGAATTCACCTACAATGCGGAAGACCTGGGTTTGGTCCCTGGGTTGGGAAGATCCCCTGGAGGAGGCCATGGCAACCTACCCCAGTATTCTTGCCTGGAGAATCCCCATAGACAGAGGAGTCTGGCTACAGTCCACGGGGTCACAAAGAGATGGACACAACTGAGTGACTAAGCACAGCACCTGGTGTCTAGCGCATATCTTAGTCCACAACAAATAAATATGTTTAGCAGATTCTTCTTACCAAGTGTCAGTCAGTTCAGTTCAGTCGCTCAGTCGTGTCCGACTCTTTGCGACCCCATGAATCGCAGCACGCCAGGCCTCCCTGTCCATCACCATCTCCCGGAGTTCACTCAGACTCACGTCCATCGAGTCCGTGATGCCATCCAGCCATCTCATCCTCGGCCGTCCCCTTCTCCTCCTGCCCCCAATCCCTCCCAGCATCGGAGTCTTTTCCAATGAGTCAACTCTTCGCATGAGGTGGCCAAAGTACTGGAGTTTCAGCTTTAGCATCATTCCTTCCAAAGAAATCCCAGGGCTGATCTCCTTCAGAATGGACTGGTTGGATCTCCTTGCAGTCCAAGAGACTCTCAAGAGTCTTCTCCAACGCCACAGTTCAAAAGCATCGATTCTTCGGCACTCAGCTTTAACCATACCTAATTTTACATCCATTCCAGTGAGTAAGTGGGGAAGGCAATGGCACCCCACCCCAGTACTCTTGCCCGGAAAATCCAATGGATGGAGTAGCCTGGTGGGCTGCAGTCCATGGGGTTGCTAACAGTCGGACAGACTGAGCGACTTCACTTTCACTTTTCTCTTTCATGCATTGGAGAAGGAAATGGCAACCCACTCCAATATTCTTGCCTGGAGAGTCCCAGGGATGGGGGAGCCTGGTGGGCTGCCATCTATGGGGTCACACAGAGTCGGACATGACTGAAGTGACTTAGCAGCAGCAGCAACCAGTGAGTTAGAAAAGATTGGGATGGGAGAAAAGCAGGGATGCGAGGCTGGGGGGACGGGGGCTTGAATTGTTTGTTTGTTTTAAACCACCTAAAGATTTTGAAAATGACCATGTGATACGTAGATGACCATGTTCTTTATAGAGGGCAAACCGTGGGCATGACGATAGTATTTGTGACGTGAATTATGGGTAATCAGTTCGGGGTTGTATTGAACCAATCTTTCTAATTGGATTCCAATGAAGCACCTGCTTTCTGTCAAACTCCAACTTGTGCATAGGCAAATCACACAGAAACCCATTTCACATCGATTTTCAATGCTGCTTAATAGTTTGTTTTGCTGATTCAATCACAATGTAAATCTGTAATGACCAAATCAAGTGCTTGCCATAAAACTGTTTTTTATCAGCTCTCTGCTCCAAGGTTGCATTGTATCAGCTTTTAGAAATTAAAATTCCTTGCTTAAATATACAGTTTTCCTTCCAAAATGAATTTAGCAGCAACCCTTCCCATTTTAACCATTATTATTTTCATGACAAAATAGGACCTTTCTCTTTTGTTAGAAGAGCATTGAAAAGGTTTCACAGAAATTTTGAAAACACATATAATACTAGTAATAAGATAATCATCATCATAAAATGGCAATTATAATTTTATAAAGAGGAAAATTATTAAAAGGCAATGTGAGGGCTAAAAAGGAGAAAGATCTTTTTCATAGGCTGGAAAAAGAGCACTTCAACTGCCTAATTGCTCTGAGCTTTTCCCTCCTCAATGGCAAACCAGAGCTAATAATTGCTCTGAGCTTTTCCCTCCTCATTGGCAAACCAGTGCTAATAATATCTAACACTGTTGTTGAAAGGATTCAATGGAAAATGTACATTTCTAGAACATAGTATTCAGTAAATGTTAGCTATTATTATCATTTTTATTATGTTTTATGGTTTCTTAGGATACTTTCCCTAAAGAACTTACTTTCCAGGAATAAGGAGGAAACAAAGGTGTGATGATAAAGAAGAGGAGGGAAAGAGGGAAGGGAGGAGGGTAGAGAGAGAGAGGAGGAAGAGGAAGAAGGCAGGAAATGATGAAAGATTCAGAAGATAGGAGGATCAGGGCCATCTGTGGAGGTGCTCCAGGGACTCTGCACTCTGCTGGGAATCAGTGACGTCTTCTTAGAGGATGCTGACCCAAAAGAGTTTCACCTTAGAGACTGAATGTGTACATGGAAAGACCATTTGTGTCAGCAGAATCTGAGCCACCTCTGCAGCAACCACCCTCGTAAGCCTAGTCAAAGTCCCTTAATTTCACGGCCAGTTCAGGAAGCCACAACACAACCTCTGCAGTCATCAGCTCAGATGCTTAAGACTCAGTCAGTGGTAGCCAACATCTATATTTTTTGCCCCCCTTCCCAGCTCAGGAGTAACCAGAGCCAAGTATGCTTTCAAACCACATAAACTGCCCCATTTCTAATTAAGCAGCCCCCACCTCTCCTGTGCCAATAGCTTCCCATCAGGGCACACCTAAAGCCTTTCCCTTTCCTCACTCTAAAAAATTCCCTCTTTCCTGAGAGCCTTTGAGTCTTTGCCAAATGCAAGTGATAGTAGCTGATTCCCTTGTGTATTACTTTTCTAGGGCTGCCACAACCCATGACAGCTCAGTGGCTTATAACGCCAGAAACTTGTCCTATCATATTTCTGGAGGCTTATAGTCCTAAATCAGTAGGGCCACACTCTCACCCAAAGGACTAAGGGAGAATCTGTTTCATGCTTCCTCTTAGCTTCTGTTGTTGCTGGTAGTGCTTGCTGCTCCTTTGTCTGTTCACGGATTAGATCACTCTAATCTTGTCCCCGTCTTTACATGGTATTCTTCCTGTGTGTCTCTTCTCATCTTCTTTTATGGACACCAGTTGTATTAGATTAAGGTCCCACCCTACTCCAGTGGCTTCCCTGATGGCTCAGATGGTAAAGAATCTGCCTGCAATGCAGAAGACCCAGGTTTGATCCCTGGCGTGGGAATATCCCCTGGGGGAGAAAATGACAACCCACTCCAGTATTCTTGTCTGGAGAGTCCATTGGACAGAGGAGCCTGGCGGGCTACAATCCATGGGGTCACAAACAGTCAGACATGACTGAGCTACTAACACTACTCCAGTATGACCTCATCTTGACAGATTACATCTGCAATGACTCTGTTTCCAAATAAGATGACCCTCTGAGGTTCTGGGATGGACATGAATTTGGGGGGCATGCTATCCCACCCAGGGCACCTTGTTATAGCCAACTCTGAATAAATAGGTACTTATTTCCACATGACATGTGAGTACATAGCTGAGGGTTAGCAGGTTAAAAGGGCAAGATGGTAGGGAGCTCACAAAGCATGTAATATGGTAAACAGTGTGGTGTGATGATTGTCCCCAGAGTTTAGTGGCCGTATACATTAAGTTTATTCCTCACCCATATTGTAGTTCATTGGAGGGGGAGGAGGGTAGTGGTCCAGGCACTGACTTGCTTAGGGGACCAGGCTTTTCTATCTTTGTCTGAACTCGGTGAGACCACACCTGTTCTAAGGGAAGTAGACAAATGTAGCATTGCTGGCTGCCAGGAAGAAGAGGAGGACATACTGGCAGTGGCCAGAAGCCCAGTGCAGAGAAGAGAAGGGCTCATTTCTATTCACTCTCCTCCCCTATCCTATGGCCAGATGTGCCGGGAACCCCAAACTGCAGGCCTCATGAGGGACTCCTCTGAAGACCACTCTCTAAACTGTGCCTAACTCCCAGCCCATTATTTCTGTGCTTCCCTTATCAATATGAGAACGAGCAATTCATAAAGGATAATTCCTCTGAGGGGGTGTTGACATTTTACCATGAGACCTAGATTTTCCCCAAAGGAATGAATCTCTAATGATAAAATCACAGCACTTGGAAGTAAGACTTCAGGGTGGAGTTAGAGAAGAAGATCACAGTGAATAAAGACCTTTATCCTTACCTGAGAGTTTGGCCTCTTGATGAAAGTGAAAGAGGAGAGTGAAAAAGTTGGCTTAAAGCTCAACATTCAGAAAACTAAGATCATGGCATCCAGTCCCATCACTTCATGGAAAATAGATGGAGAAACAGTGGAAACAGTGTCAGACTTTATTTTTTGGGGCTCCAAAATCACTGCAGATGGTGACTGCAGCCATGAAATTAAAAGACGCTTACTCCTTGGAAGAAAAGTTATGACCAACCTAGATAGTATATTCAAAAGCAGAGACATTACTTTGTCAACTAAGGTCCGTCTAGTCAAGGCTATGGTTTTTCCTGTGGTCATGTATGGATGTGAGAGTTGGACTGTGAAGAAGGCTGAGCACCGAAGAATTGATGCTTTTGAACTGTGGTGTTGGAGAAGACTCTTGAGAGTCTCTTGGACTGCAAGGAGATCCAACCAGTCCATTCTGAAGGAGATCAGCCCTGGGATTTCTTTGGAAGGAATGATGCTAAAGCTGAAATTCCAGTACTTTGGCCACCTCATGCGAAGAGTTGACTCATTGGAAAAGACTCTGATGCTGGAAGGGATTGGGGGCAGGAGGAGAAGGGGACGACCGAGGATGAGATGGCTGGATGGCATCATGGACTCGATGGACGTGAGTCTGAGTGAACTCCGGGAGATGGTGATGGACAGGGAGGCCTGGCGTGCTGCGATTCATGGGGTCGCAAAGAGTCGGACACGACTGAATGACTGAACTGAACTGAAGAGTTAGGCCAACCCAGTAGGGCACTCTCAAAAGGGGTTTAGCAATCAGGAAGAGGGGCTTCCCTGATATCTCAGTTGGTAAAGAATCAACCTGCGATGTAGGAGACCCCAGTTCTATTCCTGGGAACATTCTCCTGTGATCATGGGGCCCTATGGCCCTGCTTACAAAGCTGATAACAGGACAGGTTTGTTCTCTCATGTGTTTGCCAGAAGTCCATTTCCTTCACACCCTCATGAGGAAGATCCACTGGAGAAGGGATAGAGTACCCACTCCAGTATTCTTGGGCTTCTCTGTGGCTCAGCTGGGAAAGAATCCACCTACAATGCAGAAGACCTGGGTTCAATGCCTAGGTTGGGAAGATCCCCTGGAGATGGGAAAGGCTACCCACTCCAGTATTCTGGCCTGGAGAACTGCATGGACTGGGGTTGCAAAGAGTTGGACACGACTGAGCGACTTTCACTAGAGGGGCTTTACCAGAGCCCAGTTTGATCCTCAGCTTAGGTATTTACCATCTATGTGAACTAGTGCCTGTTTCTTTAACATCTCTGATCCTTTATGGCCTCATCTATAAAATGGGGCAAAAAGAAAACCTGCTTCATTGATTGCCTGTGAGAATTAGGCACAGTAAAACAAATTATGTTCTCAGTGAGCGATAGCCATTGATCCCCAGCAAGAGTAGCTTCATTTTCTTTCTTTCCAGTGATGATGAAACTTACATTCAATTTCCAGTTCTAAGTATCTAAACACCTAATTATATTATCCAACACGTGCACTCTTCTGATCAGTTGAGAATTCCGACCTGGGAAGGCCCTGCTGTCTTCATCCTTGTGTTACCCTCCCACTCACTCCACTCATCTGTCAAAGTGGTGCTTTGTATGTAGTAAATGCTCAATAGAAGCATCAGTAAAGATCTAGGTCCTAAGAAACCAAGGTGATCCTTGAATCATTTTAATGGTTTATAATTAATGTGATGAGTGAAACATGGTCAGTGCTTCAACTTACTGCTACAGGGGTCTCTGTAGAAGAGATAGCAGATTTTAACTTTGGAATCCTGCATTTAGGCATCGATGCCTTTGCCCTCATGGCCACAGGGCCCTTTGGGACTTTGTCATCTGAAATAGATGCTCAGGGAACACAGCATCCAGCATGCAGCCTCAGCTTCAGGCCTCTGGGGTAAAATTTTTCTTTACAAAACTCCTTCAGCCCGAGAATCTGGCATGGTGAAGTCCACAGGAGCCTGACAGTACCTGGGACGTGATGACCATCACATGTGAAGTCGCCACTGGGCTACTCACCTGGAGATGCCAAAACTCCCTCTCATCCAACTCTCAATCTGCACTTGGGAAGATAGAAGCTCCTCCCGTGGGTCCTTAGTGGGATGAAAATATCACTGTTCAAGACTGAAAGATTGTGACTTAAGGAAAACATCCCTTGAATATATGAACATCATGGTGTTCGGCCATGTGCGCCACTTGGTTGACCCTCAGAGCCTCAGGGGAACATTCTCCTGTGATCATGGGGCCCTATGGCCCTGCTTACAAAGCTGATAACAGCACAGGTTTGTTCTCTCATGTGTGTGCCAGAAGTCCATTTCCTTCACACCCTCATGAGGCATGGCATTTAAGAGCTGCTTACTGTCTTAATTATACATGAGAGAAAATCATGAGCCCTAGTTGTTTAACCTTTTCACAAGAAAACGTGGAAATGCTTAGTTTAACTCAAGATGAAAGTTTTGATTTCTGAAAAATTAGTGTGCCTAAGTCCAAGAATTACAGGCATTAATCAGTTATAGCCAGCGTTGGTATTTAGGAAACTCTATTCTATTTTAGATAAGAGAAATTAGGTTATGGTTGGTTTTTTTGTTTTCTATAACTTACCACTCCTCTGGGGCAGTGGCTGGGTGATATATTTTTATCTCTGTAGCCCCTGAGCTTGCCATAAGGAAAGATTTGCAGGAGATCAGCTGAAGGTGCTGTGCTTTGTACTACTGGAGGGTTTTGTCTTGTGTTTATCCTGGTTCTTACTCTATGAGTATCTGAGGCCAGTGGGAGCTGTTTACACAGTGAAGAATCAGTGAAGAAAACAGACCAGCTCTCTGTCCTCATAGAACGGGTATTCTAGCAGAGGGAGACCCCAAATGAACAGATAAATTAATGTATGAACAAGAAAACCTTAGAATAGCACTAAGCATTATAGAGTTGTTTTAAAAGGTGATGGGAGAGATATGAAAGGTGGGGAGGGGAGAGGCAACTTGAGCTGGACGTACCAGGAAAGGCCTCTGAGAAGTGAACTGAGCTTGAGGACAAGAAAGCATACCCATGAGAAGATCTAAGGCAGAGAGAGGATGACCCATGGCCACACCCTACCTGATAGCAACTTTTGTGTGGCCTGCCAACTAAGAATAGGTTTTTCATTTTTAAATGGGCAAAACAAATTTAAAGTAGAGGATATTGTGTGACACAGAAAAGTCATAGGAAATTCAGATTTCTGATTTCACAAAGGTTTATCCAAACAAATCCACGTCTGTTCACTTCTATACCATCTGTGGCTACGTGCATGCTACATCAGCAGAACTCAGTAGTTACAACAGAGAACACAGCCCAAAGCCTAAAAGATGAACTAAGGAGAAAGCGTGCTGACTTTGGTCTAAGAAAAGAACTTTTGGACAAAGGACCCACACGTGCTGAGTACCAGTACAAGAACTCAGGGGGAGGCAGGGAAACTGGGAATAAGATGGAAAGATGACATCAGAGGGGCAGAGACCAGATCCTGTGGACACTGTGTATTTGTCATCTGACCATACACTTCCATGCATTACAAGTAACATGCTTTTGTCTAGTCTCTACCCCAAACATATACAAGTTCCTGAAAACAAGGCAATGCTTTCTAGCCGTAAATGAACATATACCCCATCCTCCTGCTTAGTCTGGGAGCTTACCAACCTTCTTCCTGCCTCCTTTTCAAAACTCAGAGCGATGGTTTCTCAACTAACAATTAGATCAGAATCCTGGCTCTGCTACTTACTGACTCTGTGACCTTGAGCAGATTGCTTAACCTCTCTGTGCTGCAGTTTCCTCACTGATAAAGTGGGCTATTATTACCCAGTTTAAGGATTTCTGTGAAGATTCAATGAGATAGTACAAAGAAAGTGCTTGATAAGTGCTGCCTGAGCTGCTGCTGAGATTCTTCTTGAGTAAAAACGTCACTGGACAAGTGTGGATTCCTGACCCCACCCCTAGAGATTTGATTCAGTGAGTCTAGGGTGGGGCCCAGGAATCTGCCACAAGCTGAACCACATGTTGAGAAATATACCACCCCAGGAAGACAGGTGCGTGGCCACCTGGCCTGGCCCAGGGCATTGATAAACAGTAACTGTATCACTGAATGGGTTGGAAGTCCGGGGATGGGATTTTTTCTTCTGTGCAAGTCCAAGTCTTGGCGTTAGAGATTAAGTGAAGAAATGGAAGTGGAGGTAAGAGTGGAGATGGAGTGAGCTTCAACCCAACCCCACTCTGAAAATAATATTAAGTACTCTCCTATTGTAAGCAAAGGGAGAAGGGGGCATCACCAATGCAATGGACATGACTCTGAGCAAACTCAGGGAGACAGTGAAGGACAGGGGAGCCTGGCGTGGTGCGATCCATGAGGTTACAAAGAGTCAGACGTGACTGAGCGACTGAACAGCACCACCAGGGGCCTATGCAGATTAAGTTGTGTGTAGAAAAAGAGTTCCCGTCCTTAATTCTCTGCAAATCCAAGAATCTCTGTGGCTTTGTCACCACCCTTGTGGATGGCAGTCCTTTTATTGTACTTCCCAGGGGAGATATTACAAAGGGAGACAGGGCTTCTTCCCCACCGCCCTCCGCCTCTAGTCAGAGTCACCAGGGCCAGGAAGGTAAATGATGGAGGCATTAGGGAGTGGTGAGGATGGCCCCTCCTCTCCAGCAAATTATGGTCACACAGGAATGCAGACTGAGAATGGCTAGAGAATCCTGTTTTCAAAATGAAGCCAGATATCCAGATTTTTGTGCAATACATTCCCATTAATAAATGTTGGCAAGTAATTCAGTTTTCTTCTTTTTTTTAAACCTCCATACAGGCCAAACAAAACACATCTGCTGGCTGGATTGAGCCTGTGGGTGGGCTTCTAATTTGCAAGCTCTGGTCTAGACTGACTAATTCAAGCTTTGGAACCTGCACCACCACTCCCATTCCACCCTGTGACCTGGTGGAGGGACAGGATCTCTGCTAGGGCAGTGGCTCACAAACCTAGCTACACATTAAAGTCTCTCCTAGCTACCTGGGAAAATAAAACATGTCCTGATGCCCGGCTCCATGTCAAGAGGTTCTGATTTGACTGGTGCACGGAGGCTCACCAGCAAATATCCAATCAGATTTGAGCTTCCCCAAGCAAGGGCAAGAGCAAAGAGCCATGTTTGGAGAAGGAGATGTTCTTGGGAAGAGAGTGCCTAGAAGTCTGAAAGTCAAGGCCAGGCCAGAAACCCCTGTCAGCATGTGAATTTGCCTTGCTTCCTGCGGCTCTGTGTAACAGTCATGCGAACAGCTATGAGGAGTTTGACCTTGATAAAAGTTTTGTCTTCCAGTTTCCTTCAGATATCTCCAGGCCATCACTACCTTCTCCCAACCTAGTGCAGGTGGCGGCAATGGTGGCGATGGTTTTGTGTGGCGGGGAGGGGAGTGGAATAAGGGACGCAGGAAAGACGCCTTGTTCCTGCTGAGCGCCTCCACAAATGCTCATGCAGAGAAGCAGCACCCCCCATGGGGCTGAAGCCTAGTGGGAGGGGAGACTTTGGAACCTGAGGGGCTGCAGAGTTAAGGCACATCACCTCTTTTCCCCATTCCAGAGGGAAGCGACTGCTGCAGTTGGGGTGAAGGGGTAACTCTTAAACGATGACATCTTTGATACCTAGCCCAGGGTTTAGCCCATGGTGGCCCGTGAATGTTTGTTGAAGAAATGGAGAGAAAGAGAGAATATGGGGGCATCAGTGACTGTCTTTACTGCCTTTCTGCCCTTTGAGGCAGTTCTTACTCTTCTTCCTCCCTCCCCATGAGCAAACCAGGGGTCTGTATGGGAACTGGGTCCACTAAACTTTGTTTTCCATGAGCTGCTGGGCTTTCCAGCAAGTTCACAAGATGCCAGTGTGGTTTCATACAAAGGCTTCACTCACATATATTAATTTGCCCTTAACACACAGGAAGACACCAGCGAGATTTTATGGTGTGTAGAGGGTTTTTTGAACCAGGAACCAGATTCCCAGTTTCTCTTGCACCTATTCTTTTCCCTTTGAAGTCAGCAGGAGCCCTGCTCAGGGTGTCTAGAAGGAAACAAGGATCTGGTCTAAGTGAATTGTTAGGAAAATGCATTAAAGTGCTAAAGTAAGATTATGTTACCCAGAAAAAATACACTTTGGCCAACAGAAACTGCAGTCAGAGCCATCTGAAGGGGGTCCTGTGGTCAGAGAAAAGAAGAAAACACATTTAAAAAATTCAATTAATGTGTTCAGTTGCTTCAAAGGAAATAAAGGCCCATTGTCTTTTATGTGCTTCAAATATGAATCACCAATTAATGATGAGATTGGCAAATTGCTCTACAATTAAAAACATAGAAATGTTGTTTAAGGCTATTAGAATAATTGACATATGTTAATTATGGGTTGATGGATTTTGCCAAAAACTACCTTTTCAGTTTGAGCTTTTCTGAACAGAATCCAAATCCATAAAGACATTGATATAATAAAAACTGTCTTCCCTGTTGGCATGCCTGCCGTATTTTCAGTGTCTTTTAAAGTGTGTAATTATTTTTAATTAGGTCTCCAGAAGAAAATTTCTCAACACATGCTTTTCTGCTGCTGCTGTGCTGTGCTCAGTCCTGTCTGACTCTGTGCGACCCCATGGACTGTAGCGTGCCAGGCTCCTCTCTCCATGGGATTTCCCAGGCAAGAATACTGGAGTGGGTTGCCATTTCCTCCTCCAGAGGATCGTCCCACCCCAGGGATTGAACCCACTTTTCCTGCACTGGGGCAGGTGGGCTCTTTACCACTGAGCCACTTGGGAAGCCCATAGGCTTTATGAGGTCATCCTTAAAGAACCTCGTAATTAATATGAGGGGAGAGAGGTATAGAAGGAATTGCATATGTGGTAAACCTTGGTTTAGATATTAACTAGCTGGGTATTTTGGGCAGATTGCTTAGCTTTTCTGAATCTCAAAGTTTAAAAAAAAAAAAGAAAAATATATACCTTACAGGGTTGCTGGGGCTTTGTATGGGATAATATTTATATATCCCCATGTATTGTATCTGGTGCTCAGCAGATGCTCAATAAAAACAGTTATTGTTTTTCTAGAAATAGTGGTAAAAGTAACTCAAGTTGGCATGTCTGTCAACTGTTTCATTACAGTAAAATTCTTGCAGTTACTGTTCTCACAACTAGGACTGACATGTGTAAACATTCAGATTATGCCCTGCACAGTGTCTGGGATAGTCAATGACATTGATGTTTATGTGAATAATGCTCTGTTGTGCAGGGAGTTGTGCAGTGTGCAACCTTCACAACTGTACATTGGTGCTCTGCTTGTAATCAGATCCTAATTTTCAGTCCTTTTTAGTCTTTGTTCTTTAGATAAACATGTCCTGTTTTTCTTCACTAGACCTTCCCGAAGCTGGACTTTTTCAGCAGTTTTTGTCAGAAGTTAGTGGCCTAATCTGGCCTGCAGCCTGTATGTGTAAATGCAGTTTTATTGAACTATAGTAATACTTATTCATTTATGCATCATATACAGCTACTTTTGAGCTGCAGTGACCCAATAGAGTATTTGCAAGAAGGACTCTATGGCTGACAAAGTATTTGCTCTCTCACCCTTCACTGGGAAAGTTTGTTGACCTCTGGTGTTCATGACTGTCTAGCCAAATTATGTTTATCATGATTCCAGGGAAAGTTAATGGCTGATGCTTGTTTGTTTGTTTCTCTCTCACACCTCTTACATTTCTTAGTCAGGAGGTGGGGTAGATGTTTTTCTTGATCCTAGTTGCCACTTCCAGACCATTTGCCTTCCTTTCTCCCCCAAATCCCTACAGCTCTGAAACTCATGATTTTAGATTCTCCCATACCCTTCCTTGATTCCTTCTTGATTTTAGCTTGTGCTTCATCCAGCCTGGCATTTTGCATGATGTAATCTGCATATAAGTTAAATAAGCAGGATGACAGTATATAGCCTTGATGTACTCCTTTCCCAATTTGGAACCAGTCCGTTGTTCCATGTCCAGTTCTAACTGTTGCTTCTTGACCTGCATGCAGATTTCTCAGGAGGCAGGTCAGGTGGTCTGGTATTCCCATCTCTTTCAGAATTTTCCACAGTTTGTTGTGATCCACACAGTCAAAGGCTTTGGCATAGTAAATAAAGCAAAAATAGATGTTTTTCTGGAATTCTTTATGCTTTTTTCTATGATCCATTGGATGCTGACAATTTGATCTCTGGCTCCTCTGCCTTTTCTAAATCCAGCTTGAACATCTGGAAGTTCTTGGTTCATGTACTATTGAAGCCTAGCTTGAAGAATTTTGAGTATTACTGTGCTGGTGTGTGAGATGAGTGCAATTGTGCGGTAGTTTGAACAATCTTTCTGGACAATCCCATGGATGGAGGAGTGTGGCAGGCTACAGTCCATGGGGTTGCAAAGAGTCAGACACAACTGAGCAACTTCACTTTCACTTTCACTTTTAATGATCTTTGGCCATTGCCTTTCTTTGGGATTGGAATGAAAACGGACCTTTTCCAGTCCTATGGCCACTGCTGAGTTTTCCAAATTTGCTGGCATATTGAGTGCAGCACTTTCACAGCATCATCTCTTGGGATTTGAAATAGCCCAACTGAAATTCTATCACCTCCACTAGCTTTGTTCGTAGTGATGCTTCCTAAGGCCAACTTGACTTCACATTCCAGATGTCTGGCTCTAAGTGAGTGATCTCACCATCATGGTTATCTGGGTCATGAAAATCTTTTTTGCATAGTTCTTCTGTGTATTCTTGCCACCTTTTCTTAATATCTTCTGTTTCTGTTAGGTCCATACCATTTCTGTCCTTGATTGTGCTTATCTTTACATGAATTGTTCACTTGGTATCTCTAATTTTCTTGAAAAGATCTCTAGTCTTTACCATTCTATTGTTTTCCTCTATTTCTTTGCACTGATCACTGAGGAAGGCTTTCTTATCTCTCCTTGCTATTCTTTGGAACACTGCATTCAGATAGATATATCTTTCCTTTTCACTTCTCTTCTTTTCTCAGCTATTTGTAAGGCCTCCTCAGACAACCATTTTGCCTTTTTGCATTCCTTTTTCTTGGGAATGCTTCCCATCATAATTCTTGGTAATTTTCATATTGTTTTCATAAATGGTATTTCCATTATCCTGGCCTCTCAGGTCTTGAATTAGATCACCTCCAGTGATTTTGCTTTTATTCAACATTCAACAAGATCTGGAGTGCCAGACCTCCTCCTTCCATATTCTGTCAACTGCTGACTGCCATGGTCTCCAGACTAGTACTCAACAACTGGAGCAACTCCTGCCCAATCTGGCCTCTCTGGCTCACTCCCTTAGCTCTCATATTCAAGAAATCCCAAACCCTGGGCCTTATTGCACTGATGCCACACCACCTTTCTCACTGTCCCTCACCCTTTTCTGTCTTCATGTCCCTTACTGCCTGGCTTACACATCATGGCCTTTTGTTCTAATTACTGTTTAACATATAGTCTCAAGTTCCCCTGCGCCTTCACTGCTTTGTAAGGATCTTCCAGCAAATCTTGAGTTCTGGTGATGTCCAATACTGGACCCAGCTGCAGCTAAGCCCAGGAATTTGACTAAACGGATACATACAGCCATGCCCACTTTCATCCATGCCCTCTAACCTCAAGTGAACATGTATGTTTCCTGATCATCTTACTCCATGTCTCTCATGTCCATTCTCATAGATGATTTTTTCATACCTTCTGATGGCTCACTGAGCCTCTGACCCCTCTACCTGTATTCTCTTTCTCAGTGAGCTATGTGCTTCTTTGCCATTTAATCTGCCTTCCAGCTTATTTATGGCTCCGTGATCCTGGGTAAGACCATTCTCTCCATTTGTCCACAAGACTCCGTCACCTCTTGCCTATTCAAAAATATCTGAATTCTTGAATTCAGGTCTCCACGTTTCTCTTCTTCCCTTAGTACATTATTGGTTCTTCCCATTTTGTGCAAGAATATTTCGATCATTACAAGTATCTTATATCCTCCCATCTTTTGACTCTATTTCCCTCTTTGACCACCCCATTTCTTTTTTTAATTGATTTATTTTTAATTGAAGGATAATTGCTTTATAATATTGTGTTGGTTTCTGCCATACATCAACATGAATCAGTCATAGGTATGCATATGTCCCTTCACTCTTGNACAAGTATCTTATATCCTCCCATCTTTTGACTCTATTTCCCTCTTTGACCACCCCATTTCTTTTTTTAATTGATTTATTTTTAATTGAAGGATAATTGCTTTATAATATTGTGTTGGTTTCTGCCATACATCAACATGAATCAGTCATAGGTATGCATATGTCCCTTCACTCTTGAAGCTCCGTCCCACTTCCCACCCCATCCCATCCCTCTAGGTTGTCAGAGCACCAGGTTTGAATTCACTCCATCATATAGAAAATTCCCATTGGCTATCTATGTTATATATGGTAATGTATATATTTCTACACTACTCTCTCATTTTGGCCCACCCTCCCCTTCCCCCACTGTGTCCACAAGTCTGTTGCCTAGCCCTGTGTAGAGGTTCATCAGTACCATCTTTCCAGATCCATATATATGCGTTTATATGCAATATTTGTTTATCTGTTTCTGACTTATTTCACTCTGTATCATAGACTCTAGGTTCATCCACCTCACTAGAACTGACTCCAGTGTGTTCTTTTTAATGGCTGAGTAACACTCCATTGTATATGTATACCACAGCTTCTTTATCCATTCATCTGTCAATAGACATCTAGATTGCTTCCATGTCTTAGCTGTTGTTAATAGTGCTGCAATGAACACTGGGTACATCTGTCTTTTTCAGTTATGGTTTCCTCAGAGTATATGCCCAGTAGTGGGATTGTTGGGTCCTATGGTAGAGACATTACTTTGCCAACAAAGGTCCGTCTAGTCAAGGCTATGGTTTTTCCAGTGGTCATGTATGGATGTGAAAGTTGGACTGTGAAGAAAGCTGAGCACCAAAGAATTGATGCTTTTGAACTGTGGTGTTGGAGAAGATTCTTGAGAGTCCCCTGGACTGCAAGGAGAGCCAACAGTCCATTCTAAAGGAGATCAGCCCTGGGTGTTCTTTGGAAGGAATGATGCTAAAGGTGAAACTCCAGTACTTTGGCCTCATGCGAAGAGTTGACTCATTGGAAAAGACTCTGATGCTGGGAGGGATTGGGGGCAGGAGGAAAAGGGGACGACAGAGGATGAGATGGCTGGATGGCATCACTGACTCGATGGACCTGAGTCTGAGTGAACTCCGGCTGTTGGTGACGGACAGGGAGGCCTGGNGAAACTCCAGTACTTTGGCCACCTCATGCGAAGAGTTGACTCATTGGAAAAGACTCTGATGCTGGGAGGGATTGGGGGCAGGAGGAGAAGGGGACGACCGAGGATGAGATGGCTGGATGGCATCACTGACTCGATGGACCTGAGTCTGAGTGAACTCCGGCTGTTGGTGACGGACAGGGAGGCCTGGCGTGCTGCGAATCATGAGGTCGCAAAGAGTCGGACACTTCTGAGCGACTGAACTGAACTGATGGTAGTTTTATTCCTAGTTGGCTTTCTTTTTTTTTCAAACTTTAAACCTTTTACTTTGTATTGAGGTATAGCCAATTAACAGTGTTGTGGTAGTTTTAGGTGAACAGCAGAGGGACTCAGCCATACATATACATGTATCCATTCTCCCCCAAACTCCTCTCCCATCCAGGCTGGCACATAACAGTGAGTAGCATTCCATGTGCAGGTCTTTGTTGGTCATCTATTTGGAATGTAACTGTGTATACATGACCTTCCCAAACTCCTTAACTACCCCTTTCCCCGGCAGCCATAGGTTTGGTTTCTAAGTCTGTGAGTCTCCTTCTGTTTTGTAAGTAAGTTCATTTGTATAATTTTTTTTAGATTCCACATATAAGGGATGTCATGCAATATTTCTCCTTCTCTCTCTAACTTGCTTCACTCTCTAGGTCCATCCAAGTTACTGCAAATGGCTTTATTTCATTCTTTTTAATGCCTGAGTAGTACTCCATTGTACATATGTACCACATCTTTTTTATCCATTCTTCTGTAGATGGTCATTTAGACTGCTTCCATGTCTTGGCTATTGCAATCAGTGCTGCAGTGAACACTGAGGTCCATGCATCCTTTCAGATCATGTTTTTATCCAGATATATGCCCAGGAGTGAGATTTCAGGGTCATATGGTAGTTCTGTTCCTAGTTTTTTAAGGCTATGGTTTTTCCTGTGGTCATGTATGGATGTGAAAGTTGGACTGTGAAGAAAGCTGAGCACCGAAGAATCGATGCTTTTGAACTGTGGTGTTGGAGAAGACTCTTGAGAGTCCCTTGGACTGCAAGGAGATCCAACCAGTCCATTCTGAAGGAGATCAACCCTGGGATTTCTTTGGAAGGAATGATGCTAAAGCTGAAACTCCAGTACTTTGGCCACCTCATGCGAAGAGTTGACTCATTGGAAAAGACTCTGATGCTGGGAGGGATTGGGGGCAGGAGGAGAAGGGGACGACCGAGGATGAGATGGCTGGATGGCATCACGGACTCGATGGACGTGAGTCTGAGTGAACTCCGGGAGATGGTGATGGATAGGGAGGCCTGGCGTGCTGCGATCATGGGGTCGCAACGAGTTGGACTCGACTGAGCGACTGAACTGAACTGAATACTGTCTTCCATAGTGGCTGTATCAATTTACATTCCCACCAATAGTGCAAGGGGGTTCCCTTTTCTCCACACTCTCTCCAGCACTTGCTATCTGTAGATTTTTTTATGATGACCACTCTTGACCCGTGTGAGATGATACCCCATTTCTGTTTTGATTTGCATTTCTCTAACAGTGATCAATGTTGAGCATCTTCTCATGTGTTTATTAGCCATTTGTGTGTCTTCTTTGGAGAAATGTCTGTTCAGGTGTTCTGCCCATTTTTTGATTGGGCTGTTTGTTTTCCTGATGTTGAGCTGTATGAGCTGCTTATATATTCTGGAGATTAATCCTTCGTCAGTTGTTTCATGTACAGTTATTCTCTCCCATTCTAAGGGTTGTCTTTTCATCTTGTTTATTGGTTCCTTTGCTATGCAGAAGCTTTTATGTTTAATGAAGTCTCATTTGTTTATTTTTGTTTTTATCTCCATTACTCTAGAAAGTATGACTACCCCATATCTCTGTTCCCTTTCGTAGGACAACTCCTCAAAACTGTTATCCATCCTCATGGTGTCCAATTTTTACCTTCAGTTCACTTTTTAACATTCTTATCATGCTTTTGTTACCTTTACTCCACCCGAAGAGCTCTTGCCAAGGTGACAGATGAAATCTGTATTGCTAAATCAACGGTCAGTTTGTAGTTCTCACTTTGACCTTATGAAAGAATTTGACATGGTTGACTGTTCTTCCACTTAGCTTCCAGAACACCATGTTCTCATCATATCTCAGTCATGGAAAAGAACAATTTAAAAGACCCTGAGGTGCATTTGGAGTGATTGTATGGAATGCAAAAGGAGACTCCTTTTGTAGAAGCCTCACCCTTGTAAATTGGATGCTTTATCTGAGACTACACCGCCCTCTTGTTCCTGTGGTGCCCCAGTGGCTAAAAGGGCAGTGGGGCTGGAGGGATGGAGGTGGGGAGAAGGGTGAGCTCTTTTGAGTTGAGTCCTTAGGAGCTTGTGATCTTGGCCAGGTTACCTGTAATTCCTCAGCCTCAGTTTTTTTTATCAGTAAAGTGTAGATGGAAATATGTGCTGCATAGTCTTATTGTTAAAAATAATTGAATTTGTGTTAGAGAAAGCTTGGGATCCTAATTACAAACCCAAATGCCTGCCAGGATGGACAGAAAGAAAATAAAAATTAGGACAGTCAGCAGATGGCTAGCCCCTAAAGGTAGGTCATATTTAGATTTTGAAAATAAACACACCAGGTCAAATAGACCATACCTGAAGGCCAAGTTGGCCCACATTTTTCATGGGCTGTGGCTGAGACATGGTGGATATTCAGTTGATATTAGACTCCCTTTCTTTCAGAGACTCACTTTGATCAGTCAGTCGTTCAGTCACCCTACTATGTTTCATGCTTGTGACACTCATTCAACACCTATGTCCTCAGCCCCCGCTGTGCCAGGCACTGTGCAAGGTCAAGTGGTGGTCCCTTCTCTCAGGCTCTATTTCTCCTATTAGAGAGGTTGACTGACAAATTGGGAAAATAATAGCTGTGAAAGAACCGTAAAAAAGTGTTATGACGACAAAGGGATGTGATTAAGAAGAAAGAAAAAAAAGTGGAAGAGGAGCTGGGAATCTCCTGTAATAAAAAGGAAGCATATGAGAATGATGGCTAAGTTCTGGAGTCTTGAATTTCTGGAGCTTGAGTTCTGGAGTCTTAATTTCCTACCTCTGTGACCTTAGGCAAGTTTCTTATTTTTCCTATGTGTCAGTATTCTACAGGCAGGCCTTGTTTCATTGAATTTCACTTCATTGCACTTCACAGATATTGTGTTTTTTACAAATTGAAGGTTTGTGGTAACCCTATGACAAGCAAGTCCGTCGGCACCATTTTTCCAACAGCGTTTGCCTACTTCATGTCTCTGTTGTCACATTTTAGTAATTCTGACCATATTTCAACCTTTTTCATGACTATTATATTAATGTTTGTCACGTGCTGTGTGATCAGTGAACTTTGATGTTAGTACTATGACTCGCTGAAGTCTCAGATGATGGTTAGTGTTTTTTAGTAATAGTGTGATAGATTATAGTACAGGTAAACATCCTTTTTCTTTTTCTTTTCCATGATGGTCTGTCGGTTTATCACAGGATTTTGAATATAGTTCTCTGTGCTTGTTGTTTATCCATTCTGTATGGTGAATTTAACTCAGATGACCATTATATCTACTACTGCGGGCAGGAATCCCTCAGAAGAAATGGAGTAGCCATCATGGTCAACAAAAGAGTCCGAAATGCAATACTTGGATGCAATCTCAAAAATGACAGAATGATCTCCGTTCGTTTCCAAGGCAAACCATTCAATATCAGTTATCCAAGTCTATGCCCCAACCAGTAATGCTGAAGAAGCTGAAGTTGAACGGTTTTATGAAGACCTACAAGACCTTTTAGAACTAACACCCAAAAAAGATGTCCTTTTCATTATAGGGGACTGGAATGCTAAAGTAGGAAGTCAAGAAACACCTGGAGTAATAGGCAAATTTGGCCTTGGAATGNTCTGGCTGCTGCTGCTGCTTCAGCTGGAGCCCGCATCGGCCACAGCCGACCCGCGGGCGCCCTGCGCCGCCTCCTGCACTTGCGCTGGGGACTCTTTGGACTGCGGCGGGCGCGGGTTGGCGGCGCTGCCAGGGGACCTGCCCGCCTGGACGCGGAGTCTGTAAGTGCCGCCCTTTACGCCCTCCTCACGCCCCGGGGGGCTGTCACTTGTGAACGGGACAGCTAGGGTGCTTCTCCGAAAAGGGGCTACGCATTGAGTTGCCTGTGTGTCAGGTTTGAATGAGCTGCAAAACTGTTAGTGTGGGATTGTGGTGGTGACATGGTCCTTGGGGATCTGGAGGAGACTGTGCGTGCGAAGAAGTCTGGATGGGAAAAGTGTGAGTCTCGTGAGTGTGTGGAGGTGCACGAGCGTGTGTCTTTGGGGTCTTAAGGCGGGAAGTGTACCTCGTGGGGGAAAGGATGAGATCGAACGTTGGGTCTTTGTAGTTTTAAGGTGAGCGAATGTGGGTCTTGAGGTTCTGGAGAAGAAAAAGTGTCGTAGGGGTCTGGAGGTGAGTGAGCGTGGCTCGTGAGGGCCATCTGGGAGTTGGTGAGTGGGTGGGAGTGTGGAGGTAAGAGAGTGTGAGTGAAAAGTCAGGAGGTAAGGGTGCATGTGTGGGTGGAGAGCGGGAAACATCTGGAGGGGAGAGTGTGAGGAAGTCTGTCTGGGGGTCCGCGAGTGTTTCTTTTTCCCCTCTCCAATAACCCACCTCTCTTGTCTGAGCTGCTCGGCGTTTCAGAGGGTAATGAATGAAGGTGACTTTTGGCTCCAGTCTTCCATTTACATCATTTATAAGTGAGAGTGTGCGTAGCCGCCTCCTCATCCACCAGTCTGGTGGCCTGGACTTGGCTCTGGCCCCACGCAGAAGTCTGGAGGACTCCCCGAGTTGAGTTAGGGGACTCTGAGAGTTCCTGGAGATCTATGACTGCCGGAAGTTGGTCCTTTCGCCTCTGGTTGGCATCTTAGGGAACTGTGTTCCAGATCCTTCCTGTCTGCTTCCTGGGGAGCTCCTAGGGCTTGCCGATCCCGTGCATCTTGGGGCCCACCCTGTAGCATTTCTCCTCTATAAATGGTGCAAATGAGTCTTGGAGTATGGCTACTTCGGGAGAGGGCGCGAGACTCGGGTGCCAGACTCTGATTTCAGCAGAGTGTGTGAGCAAGAGGCTCATCTCTGTGCCGTCAGGATTTTGACCTATTGGGAGTTGGTGGGCCACTTCTCAGGAAAACACAAATACGGAGTTGTGTAAACATGGCAGAATGTCATAACCTTTTAAAATTTCTAACAAATCTGCTTCATGAGTCAAAATCCTGTCCAGCTATCAGTAATTAGCATCTCTGCAGAATTGTTAGTACCTTCCAGAAGAGGCCTAGCTTGAAGAGTCTGCTTTTTAGTTGAATAATTGGACATATTCCTGGAACATACAGGAGTCACAGTAGTGACCTCAGGCATGACATTCACTCTTCAAAAAGAGAAAACTGGTGACCCCAGTTTTAACCAACACCTGTGGCTTGATGTAAGAGCATGTGGTCTGAGACCCAGGCTGCCATGAGGGGAAAGAAGTTGATTCCTTTCCAATGTGAAGATCCTGTGTCTCTGAGAGTTAACAGATCTCTTAACGTTCCACACTGCTTGGCAACCCCTCCCGCGCAGGTGTGAAACTGCTTAGCGACCCATCCCGCGCAGGTGTGAAACTTGACCCTTATGCACAGGATTTCTCTTCAGTGTTCTGCTGCTGCTTTGGAATTCCCTGACTTAGGGAAAACCAGTGGTCAGGTGGTGGGGTTTTAACACAGGTGGTGGCCGTGTAAATTAATGGGAAGTAGACCCCAGAGTTGCCCTTCAGTAGTATTGTATATAGCTGGGGCAGTCTGGGGGTATTGTGGGTTTTTTACATACTCTAAAGTAGTTTATTTTATTTTTTTAAGTTATGGAATCAGAGTAGCTGATTAAGCGTTCACCTGTTAGAATAGTGACTCCCAATGTCAGTGTCGGTTGTGTCATGGGCAAGGAGCTAAGTGCAGAAGTGGGGGGTTCCTGGCGAGGACAGGGTATCCTCTTGTTTTCACTTTCCTATGGTCACAAGATCCTCTTTGCCTTGCCCTTTAATTTTTGGGGCAAAACTACTGGTTTTGTTTGGGGGGCTTTTGTCGCCTAAAGAGTGACATTTCACAGGTCGTAAAGAACTTTAAAATTGCAATCTTTTCTCTTTTCCCAACACATTTGATGATCAGTGAATACAAAACTGGCTATTTTGAACTCCAGGAGACTTGATTATACTGATTATGGTGTTAACTGATTAGGTTTTAAGTGAGTAGTATGGCTGGTTAGTATGTGGTAATATGGTATTCAGTATAGAAATGTGTGTCCTTTGAAAAAATGTGAAGTTTGTTTGTTTTCTTCTGATTAAAAAACAATTAGGTAAATATTTCCCCCCTCCTTCCCCAGACTTCAAATTTCTCCATTCAAGTCCTTAGTCTAATTCTGAATTTTCCATCAGGATATTTATGTTTTACATTCCTGGCTATGATTCAGTAAGACTTGAGGGGAGAAAGTCTCTGTCTATATATATAATAAAATATGTTATAGCTTCACCAACTTTACACCCTCTGAGTCCATTGTGTCTAGAAGGTGCGTTGAGCTAGTTTATAACCCCGTGAACTAGATTTACTACTGCAGCTAGTTTAATTTCAGGCTGTGGGTTTGAGATCGAAGGGGACCTGTGGCTTTATGGAACTTTTTTTTTTTGCTTTTNGTCCATTGTGTCTAGAAGGTGCGTTGAGCTAGTTTATAACCCCGTGAACTAGATTTACTACTGCAGCTAGTTTAATTTCAGGCTGTGGGTTTGAGATCGAAGGGGACCTGTGGCTTTATGGAACTTTTTTTTTTTGCTTTTGTAAACAGTGCATCTAATTTTGGAATTGCTGTTAAGCCCCGCATAAGGAAAGTAAAACTCCTTAATAGTGGATGTAAATGCAGTTAGAATAACAGAACTGGAATAGTGCTGGGAGAAGGGAAAATATGTTCGTTCCTGGGGCCTGAGGATAACTTATTCAACACAATAACTTATAGTTGTAGTAGTTGAGCCATAACTGAGTCTGCCATCCCATTACGTAGGTGAGAACGGCCTAGTCCAACCAGCACATTCATAAATAGCTCCCAGCTCTGCCAAGCTTTCTTCAAACTTCCCAGAACCTTAGAAGACTTTGAACTTCTTAGAACTCAGATGTTTTCTTTCTTTGAAATTGCTTTGGGGGAGTATGGCTTCAGAAGCTGTTTAAGATGCATTAAACACAATTTACCTTCGACTTTTGTCTGTGGCGTAAAGTTGAGCAGAGCTTTCCTTGTTCACAGGGTCTGGCAGCTCATTGATGAGCTAATGGGACTGCCATAGGAAGACAGGCAGGCCCTGGAGGAGGAACCACTGATTCTCAGCTTGGAGGGAAGATGACTTGGCATTCGAAAGCAAGGACGCTCCCTAAAGGTCACCGAGTGCGGTCATTCTGAGTCACATTAAGACAAATGTATTGATTGATTCTCCTTGTGTTTCGACATTAAGACAAATGTATTGATTGGTTCTCCTTGTGTTTCGTCTCCCTACCTGTTTGCAGTACCAAACCCAGGAGACTCAGTCGAACTTCTTTGTCAGTTTGGGTACCTAAGTGATACTTTGGATTATATTAGAAAACAAAATGCAAGCCCCATGGTGGTTCCCATTGTTGTTGGGGAGCAAAGAGGGCCTTTGTCTTTCAAATTTTACAGCTGTGCTGGAAGGCCCAGGTGTGCAGGGTGTTGTGAATTAAGGGTTTGGAAAATAGTTTCCATCCTGTTTATGCAAATTAGATCTAAAGTGCATATGACCAAATTGTTCCAGAACCAAAGTTAAGATTCACGCAGGCGCGCGCGCGCGCGTGTGTGTGTGTGTGTGTGTGTGTGTGTGTGTGTGTGTGTGTGTGTGTTTAAGAGGTAGATAATGGTCTGGATTGTCCTGAGGTCTTCCTTTCTGCCCATTTTCCTCTTTCTGTCTCTATCACTTAAGAAGAATTCAGCAGACCATGAACATCCAGTTCGTGGGGATGGACAGAGGTTTGTTCTGAAGAGGGAGCCCGTCCAACACAGGGTAATGGCAGAGAGAAAATCTGAGAAGTGCAAGTGCTTTTAACGTTTGGGGGAGCTTTAGACTGAGCTCAGAGTCCTTTTCTTTTCAAGTGTCAGAAGCCTGGCTTCACCTCCTCTACATGATGGAGCACCTATCTGATACGTCGTTGTTGTTTAGCCACGAAGTAGTGTTCAACTCTTTTTCGATCCCCGTGGGCTATAGCCCTCCAGGCTCCTCTGTTCATGAAATTTCCCCAGCAAGAATACTGGTGTGGGTTGCCATGTCTTTCTCCAGGGAATCTTTCCAACTCGCATCTCCTGCTTGGCAGGCAGATTCTTTACCAATGAGCCACCTGGGAAGCCTTCATCCCTTATGTTATCTGACACTTTTTTTGAATAAGGACAAGTCAGGGAAATGAAATTGGGTGCCTTTTTTAGACGCAGGATTTAAGTCTCTTTGATACAAAATTATGGTCATAAAATCTAAGTTTTGAGGACTGAAATTAGGAAGTGCCCAGAGACTCCAAAGCCCAAGGTGTCTCTTGCCCATAGTGTATGTCAGGGCTGTTCCTGCCCCCTTTAACAAGGAACAGTTTTAAAAAGAAGCTTGCTCATCTCTTTTCATATTTACATCAGGTCACCAGATTTCCCAACCTTTGGACTTTTTGAATGTGTTGTGGGCAGTACTTCTTCATCTCCAGAAGGATGACAGTTCTGTGCAGAGTAATCAGATATGGGTCCCAGTGGATGTCCAGCTCCACAGGACTTCCAGCTCTGCCCCAGGGCCGTAAGTCTCTCTCCCTTTCTATTAATGCCTAGGCCTGAATTCCCCACGCAGCCTTCCCTGAGCACATTGGGATGACCTCTGGCTGACCTTACTCTCCCTCAGACACCATGCTTACAATGAAAGGGCCTCTCCCCCATTCTGCAGAGGTGTCTCCCTGGTGCAAAGCCTTTTCAGCATCTTCTCTTTCAGGGTGGACAGGAATGCAAGAGAGCCGCTAGGGTTTTGTGCAGCTTAACAATACTCCCGGCCTAGCTCTCTGCACCTGCTGCAGCCCCAGAGGTCTGTTATCTGGGGAAGGACATGGTTTAAAATAGCCATTGGTTATTTCAAAAGTGACATCCACCAGAGAGGGAAATCTGCTGAAGGGATTCATTGAACTGAAAGTTGTTATAAGCAGTCAAGGATGTTGATTGTACCAGTATCTCTGGTTTAAAACTTAGAGGGATTCCTCTAACTTAGCCCATAGGTTTAAAGACCAAGTTTCATGAGCAAGCCTGATTTTCAATGACTTGTGAATGAGCTGGTGACATTTATTCATTGGGGACCTTTCCCCTCCTCAGCAACTGCAATTTGAAACCCTGGGGGTCTTTTAGAGGAGAACTCTGGGCTCTGTTAATATTCAGAGCTGTTTACAATGGATGCAGTTTCAAAGGCTGGAGGCATTGTCTTGAGACAGGAGGAGGAGGGGTAGGAGGAAGATTCCCAGGCAGAGGAGGGGAAATACATCTAAAAATCCCCAATGTTTCCTGGCTGATGGGAAATTGAGGAACCGTTAGTGGTGGTGTTTAACGACTTACGCATGTCATTGAACCTATGGCCCATTCCATCTACGTCCTGGCTTCCGTTCAGAGTGTGTGTCAGTAATGTGGTTGTCTTCTGCATTTGTTTCATGTTAAAACGTGGGAATCTGTCACAAACTCAGATCTGTTCGTATTTCCCCAGAGAAATAGGACTTCGGAGACCAGAGGTAAAAATTTGCACAATAGTTAACCCTCTTGGAGTTATTTTTTTCTATATAACTGTGGGGTTTAAAATGGCAGTCCAGACTTACCTATTAATTGGCCAACTATATGAGTAGACTGAGAAATTTTCTATTGAAGAACTTGATACAGGACCATTGTTGCCATGAAGCAAAATGAGTAGTTAAATAAGGATTATAGAAAAAATGTAACTTGTGGTTTGTCTATGGTCTGATTGAAAGTTGCTAATTTGTATCCTGGTTTTGAGGGTTTTGAGGGGGTATGCTTATGAATTTTTCTTATCCAAAGGCTTTATGCTTTATACATTTCTCTAATATGTTTTATATAATTTAGTACTTTACGTGTGGTTTCAATATACTTTATGCATAATCTTCTAAAACACAAGCTATAAACACAGTCTACTTATAAAAGTCACTCTGTTTTTTAAAAGCTGCTTCCCTGTTCCCCCGGATTTCGTGCTTTTGGTGTCCTGCCTTCAGCTCTTCTCTTTGTCCTGTAGCTGGGCATGTGATGCCCGATTGTTCCTCAGGTCTTGGTTGGGTTAGTGATGGAGGAAAGACCGGATGAGGGCATAGCTTCCTTTATTCTCTGGTAATGGTTTGGATGCCTCCTCCCTGCTGATGGCACCCAGTACTCACCATTCACTCCAGAGTAGTGATGATGAGACCGGAAATTATTTCTAGGGTCCATTCCTGGCTCCGCCACCCTACAGCTATGTGTGTGATTTGTGGTGAAACTCTTCCCTTCGTTTCTAAAAGAAGGAATCATAATATTCTACCTTAAGCTGCTGTGAAGACAAAGTTAGGCGATATATGTATTCAGCCTAATGCAGTGTGGGTCAGTCACCTTGCTGATGATTCAGAGCACAGCTCGGAGGCTAAGACACCTCCCCACCCCCATTAACAGGTTTTGTATCCTCTTGTGGCATGGCCGGTCTCTCCAAGTCAGAGTTCCTGGTGACAGAGGCTTCCTGGGAAGAGTGCTTTCCTGACATGAAGATCTCATTTTTGGGGGGCAGGTGGCAGGGCTCAGACCCCAAGTGGCCTTCTGCCATAAAGTTTCTGGTGATATGGATACAGTGAAGCTCTGTGTGCCCTAGAGAAGCTCAGACAAATTCAAGGGGGACTCTATGAACAGTTGCAAAAAATTATACAAATTATGCAATTAGCAAAAAATGAGGTAGTTTATAAATGTATTCCAGTTGTGCAAATACATCTGTCTATTGAGCATTACCCTCCTGGGAGGTGGGGTATGGGAAGGAGGCTGAGACGTGAGAGGCCCTTAAACTAATAATTTTATCCTATTATTTCTCAGGGTTTCACTGAAACTGATCCCTACCGAGAAGCTCGGTCAATTGCTTGGAAACATGCAGGTGCACTCTTCCAAACAAGGGTTTGGTTACGAACTCTGGGGCTGGCTGAATCCTCTGCTGTGCCCACTTCTCTTTGGAAATGTTTGAGGGAGGAGGTTGTGTGAAGGGAGATGATTGTGGGGTGGTTTGCGCAGGGCTGGAGATGTCTGACCTTTTTTGTGTGTTTGGCTTGTCTGCCATCGTGCAGTAACTTTGTAGGGGACATGGGCATTGAGCACAGGGTCATCCGTGGAATCTGGCAAGGATGCCACCTGAAAAGCCGTTTGCTTTTCTTGCCCCTGCACCTGTACCTGCCTCCTTCCCCCGTGAATGACCGTGATTCACAGCCTTGCCCACATGAACGGCTACGATTGTTTGCGTCTTTATTACTGTTTAATTTAGCATAACCGGTAAAGCCCATTGTGTGAACAACCAGTCCGTTCATCTCCATAAGTCCTAGTACATCTTGGTTTCCTTATGAACCAGGATGCAGGTTCCAGTCACTGCTCATTGAGCTTATTTTGGCAAAAGGTGGCCTTCGGAGAGTTTAAAGAAAGCATGACCTGTCTTCTTTTGAAGCACTTTGCATTGATTATTCTTTAAACGTTTATGGTGCCCAAGTCTCTTATCTTTTATGATCTGTAGGTACTTTTTTTTTTCTTGAGGTCTCTTATTATTGGGAAGAAAATGAATCAGAGGAGTGAGGTTCTGTCCTGCAATAGAATTACCTAAATGTTGAGAAACAAGATAGTGGAGAGTTAATTTTTTTTTTTTTTTAGCTGATTAAAAACAAATCACACAACTTCATCTTCTAAGACTGTATTATACAGTATTTAGGAGATGTCCCCCTGCCCCCACCTCCTCTTCCTGTCCTTTGCTCCTACCACCCGTTTATAATTTGCTGTTCCAGTAATTCCACACTTATCTTGGTCAGGGCGTACACTGCACTGATAAAATTCTTCCTCACTGGATTAGCTACTTGATGATGGCCTGTTAGATATACAGTGAGAAGAATCAAGCACTTTAGAACTAAGGAATGGATCATCTCACTTTATTTCCAAATTTTGTAGTCACTGTGCTCTTCGTTCGTACCCCGCAGCTTTAGCACTTCAAGCTGGGTGAAAAGGCATTGACACCCCCCTCCCTCTGCCACTGGTAACCACTGGTTTGTTCTCTATATATGTGAGTCTGCTTCTTTTTCTTTATGTTCACGACTTTGTTGTATTTTTTTAGATTCCACATAAAAGTGATAGCATATAGTGCTTGTATTTTCGTCTGACTTATTTCACTTAGCCTCATGCCCTCCAGGTCCATCCGTGTTGCTTCAGATGGCAAATTTCATTTTTTGTGACTGAATAGTATTCCATTTTACATATATATTTGGATGTCACATCACATCTTCTTTATCTGGTCACCTGTTGATGAGCACTTAAGTTCTTTCATGTATTGGCAGTTGTAAATAATGCTAGTATGAACATTGAGGTGCTTGTTTCGTTTTTAATTAGTCTTTTTGTTTGTTTTTTGGACTTATACCCAGGAGTGGGATTGCTGGGTCATATGGTAGGTCTAGTTTTAGTTGTTGGAGAAGGCAGTGGCAGCACCCCACTCCAGTACTCTTGCCTGGAGAGTCCCATGGACGGAGGAGCCTGGTGGGCTGCAGTCCCTGGGGTCATTGTTTGTTTTTTGGATTTATACCCAGGAGTGGGATTGCTGGGTCACATGGTAGGTCTAGTTTTAGTTGTTGGAGAAGGCAGTGGCAGCACCCCACTCCAGTACTCTTGCCTGGAGAGTCCCATGGACGGAGGAGCCTGGTGGGCTGCAGTCCCTGGGGTCACTGGGCACGACTGAGCGACTTCACTTTCACTTTTCACTTTCATGCATTGGAGAAGGAAATGGCAACCCACTCCAGTGTCCTTGCCTGGAGAATTCCAGGGACGGCGGAGCCTGGTGGGCTGCCGTCTGTGGGGTCTCACAGAGTCAGACACGACTGAAGCAACTTAGCAGCAGCAGCAGTTTTAGTTGTGCATTTTAAAATAATTTAATTTATTTCTTTATGACTATGCTGGGCCTCGTTGCCACACAGGCTTTACTCTAGTTGTGACGAGTGGGGTCTAGTGGGAGCGTGAGGGCTTCTCACTGGGGTGGCTTCCCGCTGTGGAACAGGACCGCTCTTGGGCTTTGGCAGTCGCAGTAGCCGTGGCTCCTGAACCTAGAGCACGGGTTCAGCAGCTGTGGCGCATGGGCTTAGTCACTCCGCAGCAAGTGGGGTCTTCACAGCCCAGGGACTGAACTCTTGGCTCCTGCGTTGGCAGATGGATGCTTTACCACTGCCGCCAGGGAAACCCAATTTTTATGTTTTTGAGAACCCTCCATGCTGTTTTCATATTGACTACCAATTTACATTCCCACCAACAGTGCATGAGGGTTCCCTTTTCTCCACACCCTCCCCAGCGTTTGTTATTTGTGTTATTTTTTATAATGGCCTCTTTTGTTTAATCTATGCCTTAATAGACTTGTCCTCATGGTTATTCCCCCCCTCCTTGGGGGGGTGGGGAAGACAAATCCAAGCATATCACTTCATCTGAAAATATAGATAGGTTTAAAAAAAATTAAGATATATTTATTTTTGAGATATAATTTACATATATTATTTGCTATAGGGTGGTTTAAAGACGTGTTAACTGTAACAGCCTTTTGGGGGGAAAAAATCATTTAAGTCTGTTTTTCCAAAGGAAGTTTTTGGTAAACTGGACCTTTAAAGAATGTTTATTGAGCACATAGTGTGTGCGCTCTCAGTTTGTGTGCGATCAGAATACAGTTTCCTCTCTCTCTCTCTCTTTCTCTCTCTCTCTTATGAGAGGTACTTAATTCCTTTGTCCCATTGTCCTTTGCCTGAAATGTGGCAATTCTGAGAAACTCTCATCTCTCCCCATGTAACTGTTCATTGGGAAGTTTCTTCTGTGCTGTTAATTATTGATTAGAATTATTTTGTGAACGAGCATAATTCCAAATGGGTCTTTTAAAAAGTGATATTTCAGGTACCGTTGGTTAATAGAGGGGTAATTAGCTATTGGTTGTAGTTAAAGTCGTGAGTCTGAATCAAGTTAACTATTGTTTACTTTGTAAGCATGACCCTCCAGCTGTGGCTACTTGAGCCTGCTTTAAATAGAGTGAGAGGCACCCTGGAAGAAAATCCCCCCAAAGCAAAGAACTATGTTCCTGGAACCCTCTGTGCTTGATTTAAACTTCACACGGATTTGAAAATGCTTTTCTCCAAGTAGCTGCAGAATGGTTTGGTTTTGTCAAAGTGCATAATTTCTTTGCAGCCTGTTACTTTGTTGGTTAGGAGAGACTTTCAGAATGGATTTCATGCTGGTTGCAGCTTAATTAGCAGTCCGAATGGGAGTTACATACCAATCCACTTGATCAAAGTCTGTGGAATTTCCATATTCTGTTTGTGAAAATCTAATTCTGTATGGATCCTGTGGTGATCGTTGGTTTTAAAAGCTGTCCTACATATCAGGTTAAATTCATGCATGTATTAAGCTTAATAAAACTTATGTGGTATTTGACCAGATACCATCTTACAGGGCATTCCGTGTTTAGGGAAGTGGACGCTCACACCGAAGGGGTTAAGAAAGTTCTACAGGTGGGAGGGTGCTTAAAACTGAGAACTTCTGACTGTGAGTTTAATTTCTACTTTATAAATTAGGAGAACGTTGTTTCATCTGATTTCTGCTGTGCAGGACCTTGGTCCAGTACTATGCATCTTGCCTACATTTTAGTTTTCATTTTATTTTTAATTAAATTTTTTTTTCCTTGATTTCTTCCCTACACCTGGGCTGGTGTGAGTTTCTGGCACACAAGCTCCCAGAGCTTGCAAAACTTCTAAACAGCCAGAAGAGCTTGTTGCTTCCAGGAAGTCGGTTGTTGATCCAGCAAAGTGATGGATGCAGAAGCTCCAGCTCAAATGGAATGGAGTTTCCTTTCGTCTTTGGAGGAGAGGAGATCCGGAAAGCGAACTGAAATGTTTTGTAACTCTTAAAGTCTGCCCCATCCCAAATTCCTCTGAATGTTTTCTCGGATTTGGTGTCTGTGTGGGACTCTTGGCCCCAGTGGTTTGGCTTCATCGATGGTTGTGTTTTGTCCAAGAGAAAAATCTCCTATGGAGATTTTTGGATCCTTTCACAAGTTCATTTGAAACAGAACTGTGAATTGATTAAATTATATTGAATTTCAGACTATCCTAAAATAAAGACTGGCTGACCTCAAATATTATTTGGGGAAGGGGGGAGGGGAGGGGGCCGTGTAGGGAACTACACTGTATGTGAAATCTCAAAACTTGCTGCATCTTTCTGGGCAGAAAGGAGCTAACATTTTCATTAAGCATCTTAAAGGGGTTCTGGACCAAAGAGGGGTAAAAACTATTGACCTAAAAGGGGAAAAACTAATCGTTGTCTTAAAGCTGTGAAGGTAGGAGTGTGGACGGTTGAGAAAATAGCTGGACATCTGGAAAGTTTGGGGTTTTATCCCAGTTCTGCCCCTGCTTGGCAGTGTGACCTTGATCTGATCAGTTCATTTCCTTGCTGTAAAGCGATGTATGATTTCTAAGGCTGCTCATCTTCAAGTATAGGAGTCTATCTGAATTGAAACAAAGAGGTAATAAACTTACACTACTTAGTGAGTGGTAAGAATCAGTCAATTTACTCTGTGTCTAGGATACTCAGTCACCTTCCATGTTTGGTGCTTCTGAGTGGTATCCTCGTTTGGGTGCCCCCGGGGAAGTAAAGGGCAACAGGGTGTGCATGTGGGACTCTCACGAGGGCACCTCCTATGGTCCTTTAGGAGTTACTGAAGGGGGGCATGTACTCCACCGTATTTCTTCATTTGATCATTGCCTCTTTTTCCCACTAACCCAAAGAAAACCACAGAAGCTGGTGCAGACCTACATTAGATCTTTGATTTAGCCTTTTAAGATCTCGTCACAAAAGGCAAATAAATTAAGGGCCTGTGTTTTCAGAGTCACTTGTCTCCTCTGCCTTTCTTAGGGCCACTGCAGGCAGCGTCGCTCTCAAGCCGCCGTCGGGGAATGGCTAGATGAGCACCTGCAGCAGGTCCGCTAGTGATCGTTCGGGCAAGGGCAGCAGCACCCCACCTCGTCTGTCCTCTCTGCGCTGGCTTGCCGTTGACAGCATGCAGGGAACATCGCGGGTATCAGAGGAGCTGTTAACCCTTTACCAAGGAGCTCTTCTGAGGGTGCCTTTCAAGGTGGAAACTCAACAGCATGTTATGTCCATACTATCAGATCAAGGTCATACTATGCCCAACACATACTATGTCCAAACTAAGTCCAGGGGCCGGATTTTTGCCATTTGGATGTCTCTCTCCTTCTGGTCAAACAATTTACCCATCTGCATTGGGTCTTCATTGGTTGTCACTTGGTCAAACACTGGTTTGGAAAATCGTGATCTTTGTCATAATGAAACTCCTAAAAAGTCTTCATTTGTTACACCAAGTCTGGGAGCTTTTCTCCTCTGTGTCCTGAATATCCACCTTTCTTTCATGTGGAGTTCATTTGCGCCTTCAGTGGAAAGTCTTGGATTTTTTCCCTTCCACTCATTCTTTATCATACACGATTTCATAAGGTGGAACCTTTCGGTTGTTTTTTTTTTTTTCCCTGTAGAGCTAATTCTGGGAATCTGGAGCCCTGTTTGAGCTAGCTAAAATGCAGTGAAGTTGGAGGCACAATTACTGATTTGGAATTTCTTGAGAGGAAGGTTGACAAGAGTTAGGGACTACTTTAGAACTAAAGGAAATAGTCCAAAGAACTAGGCTTTCTTTCTTTCTTTCAATATCCTCCTTTTCAGGCCTAAATGTGGCCTTTGCCCATATGCGTTCTGAGATAGTCCAAATAGTCCTCCCACCCTTCCACGAGCTTTTGTCAGCAGTAGACACACTCTCTGTTATTCACTTGACCTTGTTCTGGTGGATTTATTGTTTATATGTTGTCCTTCCCCAGAGGAATCTTGGAGTCTCCCTGCTTAGGTAAGTTTTCACACATCCTTGTCTCTCTTCTCTCCACTTAAGACAGCAGGGATTGTTCAGTTTCACATGCCCAGGAATCGCTGGGTCAGTATTTGTTTATTGCTCTACAGCTCTCGTTCTTGAGGCTTGGTGCACCTTTTTGTGGGCTGAAAGGATCCCATGTGTTCATCGTGTCTGAAAAGGGTTCTGAAGTTCACCCTCCAAGTGAGATTACTCCTAATTGACCTTTGTAGAGGACTCCACAGAAGTGTGTTTGGAGTTAAGGTTTACAGAGTAAAAGGCCGTTTTCTTTGTGCTGAAGATCTGCTTTGCCATGGAGGGCCCAGCTGATGGGTAAAGGGATAAGTTCAGGAGCCTTCTTCAGTCGTGGCACTTCCAACAGTGTGGACCTTCAGGGAGAAGTCATGGCTTGTGCTCTGTCTGATTTTATGTGGCGAAGAGCCCTTTTGGAGGGACTGTTAGAGCTAAAACAGAAATCACGGATGGGCTTCCCTTCCTTTCCCCTGTATCCTTATTTTCTGCTCTCTGCTTGAGAACCACTTCAAAGAATCAGATGTGTTGATGCCAGACGCCATGCAGTTATTGTTAAAAGAATTTGGAAATATAATTGAAAACAAACTTGGTCGAGCAGAGCAGATCTAGGCGAGTTCTTAACTTTGGGGGAGAAGGGAATTCCAAGTTTTTGCTCTATTTGGAGCTGATGTCTCCGAACACTTGTTCTGCGAGATGAATCATCTGTGAATTCTACATCTGGGAGTTATATATTGGGAAATGGCATTCTTTTTCAATGTAGAAGAAACACAAAAGCTTAAAGTTACAGTGTAGTTGGAAAATTCTAGTCAGAGTTTAAAAAAATAAAACGAGCATTGAGGTGAAATTGGCAGAGTAATTGGACATGAGATTGTGATTCCTGAAATAGACGTGTCCATAAATGGAAAGCAATATGACCGCCACACTTATTTATTGGGCCCCCTCCCTTTGTTTTGAGACAGAGGACGTTTAAAAAATTTTTTGTAAACATCAACTAATCAGAATCATTAGTTGTGGCAAATGTGACATTAGAGTCCAAATTTATTTTAGCATTTGTCTTGAACTTTTCAAGTAAGTTCAAGCCACAAAACCCAGGGAAAGGCCAGAACAGTACACCGTTGTAGGGTCTGCTGGGGAAGATAATGCTGTGTCCCTGTCCTCTACAAAGCGCCCTTCACGTTACCTGTGTGATGAGGAGTGTTGGTGGCAGCGATGAAGCCAGCCATGCTTTTAGGTACCACAATGCTAACAGTGGCACGTGCCTTCTTTGCTGGGTGACCTTGGGCAATCTACTTAGCTTCTGAATGACTCCCTTTCTTCTTCATGTTAAATGAGGATAATCATAGAGCCCACCTCACTGAAGTTATGGTGAGGGAGGGCAAAATTGTAGTCATTTATAACTGTTAGAAGAAAGGCCCCAACACATAGCAGTGATCGTTTGTGTTTTTGCTTGAGGACACATGAACACAAACTCATTTAGCTGTCACCTTTACTCTGTGGAGTATCTTACATCTTTGCTATGCACAAGGCCCAGGGTGGTGGAGTAACCTGCCCAGAAACTAGCCCTTTGCCAGAATTAGAACTCAAACGTGACTACATACCTATATTTAGAAAGACTTCAGTAAGATTGGTGTCATCTGCTTTCGTGTGTTTGTCTGGCATCCCCTTCAAGTCTGTGAATCCCTGGAGCCCCGTGATCGGTCCTTCACCTCCTAGGTGGCCTGAAGCACCTAACACGGTTCTAGGTGTATGGCTGGTGTTCCATAAGTGGCGTCTGGAACGTGATCTGGAAGGGCACGTGTCTTCGTCGGCAGGCTGGTGTGTCAGCATCCATTTCTGGTGTGCCCCTCTGGTGCAGGGGGTGGCAGCCTGCGCATATGTCTCGCCATCTGTTGTTTATTGTTTCTGCGAGGTTGTGGTTTGTGTTCCTGTTCCATGTTTCTTTGGTTTCTGGAGCAACTGCGAATATTATATGCCCGGGGATCAAAAAAAGTAAACTATTTATAAACAGTAAAGTATCCTTGGGTTTGGAAAGTGTTTTTCTCAAATGCATGTGTATTTGGTGGCTTTATTATAATCCCACTGATGTATCGGCAGACAGTTTGCAGATTGAGGCACATTTAAAAGATGAGCAAGTCACAGGCCCGCCTTGTGTAACTGGCTTACAAAGAGCCTTGGTGATAAAGCCCTGGTGTTAACGCTGACCTGAGTGGTGTATTTTTAACTCAAGAACGTATAAACAGTTAGGCCAGCCGATGGAGTGTGTACTCCGCCTGTGATCCTTGGCGTGCCTTGGGTGTGCAGCCCTGTGGGCTGTCCCGGGAGGCTGCTGTGGCCATCAGTGAGCCACTGCCCGCTTCCCCACTGCCTCCGTTTTATAAAAAGATTATATCGGAGAGATGGAAAGAGGGTGGAGTTCATCAGTTATTTGGTGGATCAGTTTTCTTCTATAGTTTCTTTGTGCTATGCTGACTTTACAGAAAGTAAAGAACTTTTTACTCTCCTCTTCCACCCACCACCCCCTACCTCAAGACGTGGGGGTCTTGGCAGAGTTACACGTTGGAACATAGGATTCCTGCTGCCTAACGCTCTGGGCATCCACCTGCCTCTCCAGCTTCATCTTTCCTTCCCACCTGGTTCCGTGCATCCCGGCCACCAGGTGAGATTTTTTACAGGCTCTTTTAATACTCCATGTGTCACATGTCCCTTACACCTGTCCCTCTGCCTGAGAGAGGCGTTCTTCTCTCTCTGCCTTTCAGACTCCTGCTCATTTCCCTTAAGTGTCTTCTCTTGGAGACCTTTGCTGACCTTCCCTCTGGGTTACAGAGTCCTGCCTCAGGGACCCTGCAGTACTTCACACCGAAGCTCTGCATCCTGATTGGAAGTTCTGTCTCCTCACTCCCCCATTAAACTGTCAGCTCCCTGGAGCAGGGACTGGCCTTGGTTCTGATCCATGTGGTGCCCCAGAATCTCTTCCCAAGCCTCGCATACAGTAAATGCTCAGGACAGATCCTGATATAGCTGGAGCTGTCAGTCCTCTTTCTGTGTCGTCCTGTAAGTCCTGCAGAAACACCTTTCCCAGACAACGGGCATCGTTGAGTCCTCCCAGGGGCTCAGCTATCTGTCGTTTCCATACCTTGTCTATTTGATCGTTTTCTCCACCCTCCACCAAATGTTTGTGCTGAAGAACTTAAAAGAATGGAAGGAAGAAGAAAGAAGTGGCACCCAAGTGGAGACAGGACAGATGGGCACCCCCATGCCCCAAGAAGAAATGGAGATAGGACAGATGGATGCCCCCATGCCCCAAGAAGAAATGGAGAGAGGGCAGATGGGCGCCCCCATGCCCCAGGAAGGTTTGGCTGCTTTTTGGTCCCTCCCTCTGCTGTGGGAGGGTGGCTGTGAAATCCTGTAACCAAATATTGTTTCGTTTTTTAGTTTAAGCACCACACAGGACCTGCCTCCCTTTGGGGTCTCTGGTCTCCATCCTGCGTGTTGTGTTTGCTCTAGGAGCCCACGGTGCCGTTTCCCCCTGGCGCCGTGGTCTCCCCTCTGCTCTGGAGCCCAGCTTTGCAGAGTTGACACAGAGCAGGGGAGGGTTGCCTCTCACCTAGTCCAGGGCTGTCTAGACACCCTTCCACTTGTGGTTTTTCTGCTCAGTTTATGCTGAGCCCTGGCCAGGCAGCTGGTTTGGGTTGCCTGGCTCTTCTTCATTTCGCTAAGACCTCTTCTTTGACAGAAGGGATGATCAGGCCAAGGTCATGTTTTTTTCCTCCCTCTTTGTTGGCACAGGGAAAGGCTGTTCTTGACCAGATGAGTTGTAAGGACGCTGAGGGCAGGTTACTGTGTTCTCTGGTTCAGGCCAGAGAAGAGACTTAGTCTGTGGCTGGAGACATTTTGGGCAGATGGATTTCCAAGTCTGGCCCTGTTGAGCGTGCAGGCATGGGCAGTCCCCTGGACACGTTAAGGAGAGGCAGCGGGAAAGCTGTCTTCTCCCTGGTAAACTCTGCCTCAGATGTTTATTTTAGTGGTTTAGAGGCCTTGGGCTGTGATTCAGAGGAAAGGCCCTTTTGTACCTGGTAAGCCAAGGAAGGTGACTTCATGTGGAAAGGGTTTTGTGCCATTAACCTGATATCCCAGTTACATGCATTTATTTAATTTATCAATTATCCACACCATGAGACTTGTGGGATCTTAATTTAACCTCAACCAGAGATTGAACCTGCGCCCTTGGTAATGAAAGCTCGGTGTCCTAACCACTGGACCGCCAGATAATTCCCCATGCATTTTTTTAGTTACTTTTAACTCTCTGGTGACACACGGTAGGCGCTGTATTGAATAAAGAGGAGACTGCACAAGAAAGAGTAGTTAATCTTACTATCTAGTGGTAAGTATTACCACCTCGGTATATGAATTTATATACACCACCTTGGTGTATAAACTTCCAGTAATGTCTGTGGTTGAATACTATTACAAGTTTCATACATATATATATATTTTTAATTATGGTTACTATTCAGTTATAACTGCTTTTATAAAAAAATTTTTAATTGAGGAAAAATTGACCTGTGACGTTATATTAGTTTCAGGTGTATGTACAATAGAAAATGTGCTTTAAGACTCAGTGTCATGAATATTTTCTCCAACTTTAAAGATTTAAATAACTATGATTTAAGTCATAATTAAAACTTCCCTGATATTGAATATTTAGATTGTTCTTTAACATCCTTATGTGTTTATACATTTCTTATTTCCTTAGGATGACTTAAATCTAAATTGCTCTGGATATGCAAATTCCTAAGACTTGACATGGCGGCTTCTAAGAGGCTGTGGATTTATGATTTACATGTGAAACTGTGCCCATTTTCCCCTCACAAACTTGAGATTGCTTTCTTTCTCCAACCACATACCAGTTTAATACATGGAAATAACGTTGGATTACTTTAATCTGCATTTCTTCAGATTGTAAGGTCAAAGATCTTTGCTGGTGTTACCCATGGACACTTCCATTTTAAGTTTCCTTCTTTTTCTTAGGTTTAGTTAGCCGAAAAGCATCTCTTAGCACCCTCAACTGTGACCTTTGGGCTCGAACACACATCCAGTACCCCTGATACTCAGAGATGGGGTGTTTCTGAGGGCCTGGAAAGCCTCCCTTTGCAGCCCTGCCAAGGTGTAATTGCCTAGAAAACTGCTTCTGTATGGGTGTGTCAATTTCCTAGTTCACTTTTGCCTCTGAACTAGGAAATGTTTGTGTGTTCTTCTTAAAGCAAAGTTGATTGTGCGTCCAGGAGGGGGATGTCGCTGTGTCTTTGCGGGTCCCCCGAAGTCACCCCAGCCTGCAGCCGTGCCTGCAGAGCCAGCCTGTCTGTGCCCAGCCCTCCCCGTCTGTGGCCGGTGTGCCTGGCACCTCCAGCTGCTAGGAATCAGAGCAGATTAGCGTGGTGGAGAGCCCTTCAAGAACAGCTTCCAGCAAATGGAAATTATTTTAAAACAAATTGATGTGGTTTTTCTGTCAAACCTACTTGGAGCATAAACAAGGTTGGACTCTAAGCCACTTCCCTTCCACAAACGAGCCCGTGTTTAAAGTGTGGCTTTCGGCAAAGTAAACATGGTCTCGAAAGTGAGTTGTCCTGGTGTGTGTCTGATTTGAAAAGTAAAAGTAGTGCCCCCCCCTCCGGCATCCCCGTAGACCGCCTGATCGCCCTTGAGATGTCCCTTTTCACTCATCTGTCTTCCTGCCACAGATATCACAACTTCCTGGAAAGGTTTAAAAGGTAAGGAGTAATCTTGTGTTGAAAGGGGAAGAAATGCCAGGTTCATCTGTGTGTAAGATCAACATTTTAATCTTACTCCTTTGCCAAGTAGGAATATCAAAAACATCTTGTGAAATACATACCTCTCATGTGAAGTGTGAGAGTGTGGACAGGTACCTACCCTCTGACCTGGGCATCTTTGAATTGTCTGCGGCTTATAACAGTTCTTCCGTCCAAGGGACAATGTCGTCGACTTTATTAAATTGGCCACAGTTTCTCTAGAAGGCGAAACAATGCTTTTAATGTTCCTATTATATATTAATGAACAACCGGGCCAAGGGACATTTGCCAGAAAAGCTACAAAGTGAGAAAGTCACCAATATCAGAGTGAACTTTGCACTCTGAAAGTGTGAATGATGTCGGGTGAAAGAAGTTTATTGCATAAGGGGAGCAACTGGAATCTCTTTGATGTTGGTTAGCGTCCTGGCCCCATTAGACTTTTGGACTTTCCAGTTAACTGCATGTGTGCTGGCAAAGACTGTGCTGTGCCATGGTACCTGCAGTCTAGGGGGACACTTTTTGAATAGAGGGACCAGCATCCCCGTTCGGAGAGAGTAGGGGCTGTTGGCCGTTTGTATCTGCTTTCGATCAGCTTCAGTGAATTTTTAACATAAAACTGAAGTGTAGAGTCTCACCCCCGCCCAGCTTTTCCCCTGGAAGGACTTTTCCTGAAATAGCATGCTTTTTTTCCCCTAAAATCTGCCGGCACCAACCACAGAAAGGGGTCAGATCTTAATTAATTAGATCTTAATCTAACCAATTTATTTCCTTCCCATTGTGGTGACACTTCCTCCTGCCTCTGGCTTGTTCTTAATTTTTGAAAGACTTGCCTTTGGGAAAACCCTGCTTTCCACAGCCTTATTAAATAATTACTCAGAAGAAGAAAAAATGCTCTTTTGAAATCTTGAGAATTTATTTTCTGCGGGAGGATACATTCCAACTGAGATTTTCCACTTCTTATGGGTTTGTGGACTGAGCTGTGGTCCTGATTGTAGTGCAGTTTAGGAAGCAAGGAAGAGTTGATGGGGTGGGAAGGATTTTAGAGGTGGCATCATGCCTTGAGCATCTGAAATGTGGACATTTTGCCTGTTCCGAGAGAAAAAAGTTTATTTCTGCATCTGTGTGATACAGAAGTATTATAGCTAGGTGGCATTTTCAGTCTGTAATTTTGAAAGCCTGCTAAAGCAAAAGTGTTTGTGTTTTGTTTATAATAGATTGATTAAAATGAAATTTAAATATCTAGAAGCCATCCTTTCAAACTATATGACTCAGGGTTTTTTCGCTTATTCATAGAGTTGTCAAATCATCGCTGCTAATTCCAGCACATCCTCTTCACCCAAGGATAAAACCCTGTTCCCTTAGCAGCCTCTCCTCACTCTTCTTCCCATCCCCTGGCAACATCTGCTTTCTGGCTCTCTGGATTTGCCTGCTCTGGACATTTCATATAAATGGAATCATACAGGACATGGTCTTTTGTGTCTGTATTCTTTCATTTGGCCTTGTGTTTTCAGGGTTCTTCCATGGTGTAGCATGTATTGGCAAATCTTTGCTTTTTATGGCTGAATAATATTCAATAGGGAGGTGTGAAGTGCTCTGTGGAGACCGGAAGCTGGGGGGAGGGCTGACGTGTTGAACTTGGGCGGCTTCGGGGTGGTAGGCTGACACAGCTAATTGTACGGGTAGACCACACTGGGCCTATCCATTCATAAGTTGTTGGACTTTTTGGCTGATGCGAAACTGCTGCTGTGAACATCAGTGTACAACATTTATTGTATGAATGTATGTTTTCATTTCTCTTGGGTAGATACTTGGGATTGAAATTGCTGGGTCATATGATATTTCTATATTTAACTTTTTGAGAGTCTGCTAGGCAATTTTACACAGAAGCTGCACACCACCTTTTGCAATTTCATCAGCAGGGAATAAATGTTCCCATTTCTCCACAACCTCTCCAATACTTGTTACTTCTGTCAGGTTAATTACAGCCATGCTGGTGGATATGAAGCAGGATCTCCTTGTGGTTTTGATTTATATTTCCCTAATGACTAGTGACTTCCCTGGTGGCTCAGACGGTAAAGCGTCTGTCTATAATGTGAGAGACCCAGGTTTGATCCCTGGGTTGGGAAGATTCCCTGGAGAAGGAACTGGCAACCCACTCCAGTACTCTTGCCTTGAAAATCCCATGGACAGAGGAGCTTGGTGCAGGCTACTATCCATGGGGTCGCACAGAGTCAGGCAGGACTGAGCAACTTCACTTCACTAATGACTAGTGATGCAGAAGTTTTTATGTGCTTCTTGGCCACTTGTATATCTTCTTTGGAGAAATATTTATTCATTTTCTTTGCCCATTTTTCAGTCGGATCATTTGTCTTTTTGTTGAGTTGTAAACCGGGCAAGTTTTAAAAAAAGACAGGTCATAAAATCTTCGATGGACTGAATTCCCCAGGGACAGAAATGTCTCTGTCTCACCTTCCTTGAGTGAGCTGGATTTTATTTTTGAGTTTAACGACTTAAGATCTTCAGGTAGAAATAAAATGGGCAGTATTTGCCTAGTGTATTTGCTGTACCCGTCTCCCTGTTTGTAATTCCAAGTGAAGGAGGAAATGTGGCAGAGCAGAACAATAGTTGCTCCCACAGCGAATACAGAGTTCAGGCTCTCTGGGGGAGCTTAGCACACCGTGTCCGCCGCTGAGACAATGGGAGAATTTGCCCTTCTGTCCCCTACGGACATTTGCTGGGCACTTGCGTGTACAGCCAGGTCTGACCATTTTCTCTGCACTTCCTCTGCTCCAGGGCAAGGCTGCCTCTGCCGACAGAGCTTTGCAGCTATAAATTAGAAATGCAGTCCTGAGGCTGTCCAAAGGCAGGCAGGGTAATTGCTCTGGACAGGTTTACAATAGGGAGGTGTGAAGTGCTCTGTAGAGACCGGAAGCTGGGGGGAGGGCTGACATGTTGACCTTGGGCGGCTTCGGGGTGGTAGGCTGACGCAGCTAATTGAAAACTGGGGCCCTGGTGGCTTCTAATGGGAAAGGAAGCCAAGGCTCCGCAGCGGTTTCCTTTAGAGCCAGAAGCCGGGGAGAGTGGCTAGTGGGGTTACTTCAGGGGGTCAGGACTGCACCTGGGAGCACTGGGAGCCCTGGGCCTGGCCTGGGGGCCCGATCTCCTCTTCCTTGTTTCTCATTTCTTACTCGACTCTTCTGGTGTGCTGAGGGCCCTAGGTGGTGCAGTCTTGCTTGAAAGAAGGGCGACAGGTAGATTTTGGACAAACATTGCCAGTCCACCTCTGGCAATCCAGCGAGGCAGGTCAACTGGCCAGCGGGCTGGTTGTCATTGAAACATGACATGACGGCCGTCTGTCTGTCCCCCAGGGAGCCGTGGGGCCCATTTAGCGTGTCTGAGTCTGTGGGGCCAGGGGCTGAGAATGGGCACTGTGAGCAGTTCTCCGGGGAACTGGGGTTTTGAGTCTGAGGTGTGAGACTCACCTCCCTGCACACTGGGACCCCTTAGGTCCAGCTTCGTGTGCGTGTGGCTCCAGGCCCCTGCTCCTGCCTCCCGCCCGCCCTCCGCTGCAGTCACTGCGTACCAGGTGCGCCCCGCACAGGACTGGTGTTACCTCTGCTGGCCGAGCCGTCGCTTGCCTGCAGAGCCTTTGCCTGTGCTCTCACCCCTGTGCCTTCTGCGCGTGACCCGTGTGATCCTTCTGGTCTCAGGCCAAACCACTGCTCAGAGGGGTCTGTCCAAACACCCAGGTGAGGGTGGCCACGGTCATGCTCCAGGGTGGCCTGGGAACATGTCTCTGGTGACTCAGCATCTGTCTCCCCTCCTGTTTGTGCACTCCGTTACGGGAGAGGCCACCTTGCTACCAGGTGGTCCTGGAGTCCAGCACCATTCCTGGTGCTCAGTACACGCGTGTGTGGTCACTCCTTTCCAAACCAGGCATGAGTGACCACTGCTCTTCCTGCTGTGCCATCTCGTCCCTAGGCACTGTCTCCCCACGCCCTGAAACACCTGGCGAGGTTACCAGTGGCTGGCTGTGTCCCGGACGTCTGCCCTTTTGGGTTTACTACTATTTAGTCTTCTGTCCCTTTTAAGGGCCAGCTGCCCACCACCGAAGTCGTGGCTTTATTAAAAACTAAAACAAAATGTGGACCCAGCCTTATTTATTTCCAGTGCCATGGTAGCAACTTCTCGAAAACCCTTTCAAAGGCGGGATATGAGAGGTGTGGAGATGGTGCAGGTGATAGGCTCTTCCTTGAGCCTTGTGGCGGTTAATGTGTAACTTCTTTAACAAGGGTTGTGTGGACATTCATGTGGCCTTAGCGCTATCGCAGGTTCATAAACCCAGGCGGTAGGTCCCGTGTTTGTATGGAGTTCATGGCTTTACAGATAACACAGACCCCCGAGGTTTAATTTCCCTTGGTTGAAGAACAACCACCACCAACCATTGGTCAGCGTCGTGTCCTGCAGCGTTGGAGACACTCGGGGGTGGCTGGAGAAAACAGCCTTTCAGTCCTCCTGCCCACTTTCAGCACACATATGCACCGTTTTAGAGGAAACTGAAGTGAGATAAGAGAAGTGGAAAGAGTAGAGGGGATTGGGCCCTCCTTTTTGAGGGGTTGACAGCCTGATCTGAGATCCAAGCAGCTTGCCTCTTCCGTAGGCACCTCCTGCTCTTTTGCAATGGCATTTTGGGGACTTGACCATCTGCCCAAATTAGAAACCATTAAGCAAGTCTACAATAAAGTCTTATCAGCAAACTAGGACTTGTGCGATCCTGGATTTTCACCTTACTGGAGTTGTCTAGCTTTTCCCTCTGTGTGTGCATGTGCGTGCTAAGTTGCTTTAGTCGTGCCCACCTCTTTAGGACTGTAACCGCCCCCAGGCTTCACTGTCCATGGGATTCTCTAGGCAAGGGTACTGGGGTGGGGTGCCATGCCCTCCTCCAGGGGATCTTCCAGGGTTTTGGATAACATGTAAGCCAGAGGCTGAGCAACCCGGATAGTGGTGTATCTGCCTTCATGCCTAACCTTTTGAAGTGCTACCTGCCCCTAATGGCAACAGAAGCCATCAGTTAAATAAACCAGCTGTTAAGTAAGAGCTAGAACAGGAGTGTTTGCACAAACCACCTTTCAATTTTCTAATCCTTGATGAATGTCAGTTAGTTTGTGAATTATTAACCTCAGTGTGCGTGAGGAAATATTGTGCACTTAAGTGTCCTGTATATTTTTATGTGAGAAAAAAATAAAACTGACCACACCTTCAGCTGCTACCACTTTGGGCTCAACGCTGGCCTGTTTCCACCCAGCAGGAATATTTAAAGCAGAAGTAGGAATGCTGGCCCCTCACAGACCGCACGTGCCTTATAGCTCATCACTTGCTGTCACTTTTTGCTCAAGAAGGAACGGAAGTGATTTGCAGTCCATTGGCAGACTGACGTTTGATAATCCTTATCGGGTTGCGTGGAGTGTCCAGATCTTAGTGGGGGTCTTGGGGTACACCCAGCTAAATGGGAAGTATTGTGTGTATGGGCTCAGAAAAGTAGATCCAGTGAATCGTAGGAATCTGGCTTGAGAAATCTTTTCGCTGTCACTCCCCTGAGCTTTGCAGGAGGGCTTTCAGGCACGTTCTTTGACCTGTCACTGGAGAGAGCACCCTTTTCCTCCAGTGCCTCAGTTTCCTTGGCATAAAAGCCTGGAGTCAGCTGCCCGCACATGGCCACCACAACGCCTCTCCTTGAAGATGTCAGCACAGTGGATGGAGGGAGTGCAGCTCAGCGTCCTTTGTGGAACGGGCATCTCAGGACTTTGAGTGCTGAGGAAAGGCTTGGAGGCCTCCATTTATGAACCTCGTTTCCACGATGTACAGCTATTATCAAGGGCCTTAAGGGCCTCCTAACTTTGATGTTTACCTGAAAGGGAGATTGTATATATGCCTTTTTCTTGGGAGAAAGGGAGACTAGGGGAGCAAGATTCCTTACAGGGTGAGAAGGAGGAGGTCCAGGAGAGTTGGAACTGAGCAAGAAGGGCTCCTGAAGTAGCACATGGCTCCCTTTGAGCTGCACATATCTTGGGTATTGGTTGCTGGATTAATCCTGCAGTGTGAGTAAGTCACACCTAGAAATGCCGGGTGTGGTTAGTGCAAGGCCTAAGCTTTGTTCATTTCCAGAGCGGAGAACGCACATGCCTTGGGGAGGGGGACAGCAGGCGCTCTGTTTCACTTGCCCGTCTCTTTATTGTCCTCGGGGGCAAGGCCATTTGATATCGGCAGTTCTGAAACACATTGAACGCTTTCTTCTCAGCTGCTGGATTATAGCTGACATAGACCATGGGCCCCACCACCAGCCTCCTGTATGGCAGTGGAAGAAAAGAAATTCAAGCTGTAAATGAATCTCTGTTGGGGAGTTTTGTAGTGGCAAAGTACGTGAATGAGTGAATTGTAAAGGTGCCCGGTTTGTACCATGGTGAATGCCTAGGCCTTAGATAAATATTGACACCGGCAGTGCGGCAGGTCTGCCATTTGTCCTGTGCCCCTGGGAAGAAAAGATCTTTTCTTGAGGCACTCGTGACCTCCCAAACCACCCTGACGAGTTCGTGCAGGTGCTTTCCCCAGGAGCTCTCTGGGTCTGGGAGTGTGGGTGGTTTTTGCCTTGTGCTTGTGCAAGGGGGAGCCTCCCTGAATCCAGACCTGCCCTCGGCTTACCGATCAGGGCCAAATTTGCCGCAGCTGAATGGAGCTGCCAGTGCGGTTTTGCAGAGTCACGCTCGTGTGGCCGCGTGGACCTGACCTGGGATGGGATGGGGGCATCTCTTATTTGCTGTGACAGTCTTCTGTGGGGAGGAGGGAGCGAAGAGACAGGAGAGGCAGCCTGGAGAGTCTGAGTTGGGGGACAGGTTGGGTCTCCACTGGAGGCCTTATCGCCCTGACTCTGCCACACTCCCAGCTGTTCCTTGTTTGATTTTGTATCTCAGTGCGTGGAACCCAACTGGCTTCTAACCAAAGAAGGTTTCAGATGCCAGCTTTGTTAGCATGAAGTCTGCAGGAGCAAGTCAGCCTCTTCCCTGAGAGTGACAGAGTTGGTTGACCAGGGCAAGCTGAGCAGTGACTAGTTGGAATTTGATGACGTCATCTTTAAAAAGGAGTGATGGTGGAGGCTGGGGGCTGGGCGGTGGTAGTGCTCAAGAGATAACAAGTGTTAGGCAAAGGAGTGCTGGCTGTTCTTAGGGCAGCTGCCTCCCTGTAGCCCATGTCATGGATGTCTGGTTCTGGCCAGACCAACGGCTTCGAGTTCCTGCTGAGACGGAAACTGGATGGCTTTTGTCTCTCCCGAGCACTCAGAGAGGAGATGGAGTAACTCGAAGTCCATGTGGTGTTTCTGAGGTCTCTTCAGCCTGTTAACAGGGACTCCATAGGGAGCCATGTAGGAATGATTTTCAGTAGAGCTTTTAATTGCTTTTGCTGCTGATTTACTTTAAAAACAGACTCATATCCCATAGATAGTAACAGTCATTATTTGGTTGAGATATAATTTAGCAGAATTCACCGTTAGGATCCCTCCTTTAAGACACATCTTTGGGAGTAAATGACCTGGAACTGCAAACTCTGAAGAGGCAGGGAGGTGGCGGATGGACGGTGTGACTGTGAGGAGCTGAATGTTAGGTGCCCTGGGCCTCAGGGAATGTCAGCCATGTGGAAGAGAGAAAGGATCTTTTTTAGATTCAGTCGCTGATGTGTTGTTTTTCAGTTGCCTAGTCATGTCCCACTCTTCAAGACCCCATGAATTGTAGCACACTAGGCTGAGTCGGACACGACTGAAGCGACTTAGCAGCAGCAGCAGCAGGCTTTAGAAACTTTGATGAATGACTAAAAAGAAGAAGCAACAAAAGTATATTGTAGCTCTGTCATTTTCACTGCCAGTTCTGCATTCGAAGTAGTAAGTTTAGTATGTCCGGGGTGCGGGTCACAGGCATCATCTGACTGCTGGTGTCTGTCCTCTCTGTGAGAAGGAAGGCCCCGTATTGCAACAGCAGAGAACAGCGCTCTGTGCAGCAGCTGCACTGAAATGCTCCACCTTGCTGCTCCACCGTAACTGGCTGGGTCTCTGCTCAGCCATTCCAGCAACCCGCGCCAGAGGAGTCACCACAGCCCCAGGACAGTGATGTGGATGGGCTTTAATTTTATGGTGTTTGTGTGACATCTGAGCATTTTGGCTTCAGCTGAGCATTTCATGACACACACAAACTCTTAAAAGCCCAGCGGAAAAATTGACAGAACGAGATCCCGAGTCGATAAGCTAACTAATAAAGTCAGCACCTTCACTGTTAGCCAGGAGACTGACCTTTCCAAACCGCGTTTTCTTTAAAATACTTAACTCCAGTCCCTCGTGTGCCTCCCTGTAATACAGAGGATGTGTTCTTGAAAACTTGTGGGTAAATTCAGTTTTTGAGTTTGGCTAACTTAGACTGGGTATCTGTTCTTTATGTTTGAGTTATCTTCATTTTTAAGTTGGGAAGTATCTGAGAAATGTGGGAAAGGATGGGAAGATAAACCTAGAAGGTAATATTTGACTCTTTGAGACCTAGAAGAAGATACAGAAAACCGAGAAGACAGTGTTTGGTAATATTTGTGGGAACCTGACTCTCCATCAGCTTGTAATGCAGAGTAACGTGGTAAATGCAAGTAAACCTAGATTTTTCTGTTGGCTTTGTAGCTTGCGAATGCTCGCGCTTTGCATAGGCACAGACAGATGCCTGGGACTTTAGTGAATGCTCGGTGTGATTTCAGTTGGAAAAATAAAAGATGCATGTAAATTCCACTTCAAGCTGATAGAGGATTCCAGAGAATACCTGTATGAACGTCTGGCTTTCCAGAGAAGGTTTTCCTTATGAGCAACTTTATTCTGGGAAGGTAGTTATGCCCACTTTATGTCATTTGTCCCTTAAAATTTTTTGTGTCAGATTAGGAAAGATATGCTGATAACATTAAGGTATATTTATTTGTAAAAATGTAATTACTGGGGGAAAAAATCATTTCCTTCTTGCCCCTTTAAGGGGGATGAAAAGTCGACTTACCATGTTACCGGTGGTAGCTGAGTCACAAAGTTGTTTCTGACTCTTTATGACCCCATAGACTGTCTGTATATATACTGCCCTTTTGTAACACAAAATTATGTTTGCCTAAAATGACTCTTCTAAATACTTTTTTAAAACAACATCAACAGACTCTGATCATCACATGTGCAGAGTTTCATTTTCATCTTTCAGTGTACATTTCTGGAATGTGAAGCTTGTGTACTATTTTTTCATTGATTAGCTTATGGTGTAAAGTGAATTTTCAGAAATGAGGGTTAAAAATGCACAGAATGAATACCTTGATCCTTGCCTGGTTCAGGAAACATCTAGAGAAGAGTATTTAGAATGGTGTGTAATGACTCAGATAGCGGAAAGGGTTTTTTTTTTTTTTTTCTGGTTGGTTTGTTTGTTCTTAATATTTCAGTATGTGTGTCTCGTACTCGAGGGAAGTAATCCATTATTGGAGGTTTCATTTCTGAAGAATCTCAAGTCACTGGTATAGGATTTCTTTATCCTTTTATCCCAGTGAAATCCTCGATTATATCTTCTGCCAGCAAGACAAGCTTGGAATCTGGCCAGGCTGTTCTTGCAACCAGGAGTACCTTTTACAGGGCTGTGTGAAAATAGTTCCTTTCCACTCTAATCATCGCAGTCCTCCCAGGGCCCTTAGGTGGGGGCATGAAGTGTGGGAAACCACTCTGTGCTCTGTGGGGAAGCATTTCAGTGTGTTGCAAAAGGAAACTGATCCCAGTATATGGTGGTGCCACCATTTATATAGTTACATTTGGTTGGGTGACATATTGAAAAAACTGTTCCTACTGTGTGACATCTTGAACAGGTCAACTCAGACTCAATGCATTTCAAAGCCCCATCACCCTTTTACTAAATACCCTGTATTTTGCAGTGACTGGTTCAACAGGAAGTGAATCTGAAAGTAAGTATTTGTCAGGGCAGAGGTACAGGTGGAGATTTTAGGACAGGAAAACAGTGATCTGTGACCAGAGGGGCACTGGTGGACTCCACAAAGCACTTGGCAAATCATGGATTCCAAATTTATCCACTGGATTAATGTGTCCCTCACTTCCTGTCCCTTTTGCTCGGCTCGTTTTAACTACTACAGAAGCAAGAGCCTCCTTTTCCTGCCTTAATACAGCATGGTTTTCATTTAGGAAGCTCCTCCTCCATTTTTTTTTTTTTTTTTTTAAACCAAAGGAACTCCAGCCTCTTGAGTGTGTTGGTGGAGGTGAGCCCACATTCTTGGAGCTCATTTTAGAGCCCTTTTAGGTCCTGACTGATGAGCCCTTTGCTCTCTCCGGAGCCCTGGTGAGAGGAGGAGAGGTTGGTGGGGGTGGGAGGGCCTGGCCCTGAGGCACCGCCACCCTCTGTTATACGGAATGGCTGGGCTTTCAAGAGGGAGGGTGAAGCTGTGTGTGGAGTGATCCCCAGCAAGGGGGTGATGACTTTGGAAAGCCCAATAGAGCCTAAGGACTGTCTGAAAGGGCCAGTGTGTGATCCCTCTCCAGAGGTGATAAAGGAGAGAACAAGTGAGGAGACTCCTGACCCCTCACCGCCTCTGCCCATTTCCAAGTCGGTGCAAAGTCTCTTCTCTAATAGCAGAACCAAGTGACGGCCGCAGGTGCTTCTTCCCTGCTGGGATGTTCCTGGGTTTTGGTGTCTTTGTGACAGGTTTGGGGGGTTGGGTGGTCAGCCTGTGGTCAGCAGCTATTCTCTGTCCAAATCTTCATTGTTAGTGAGGTCCCCACCAAACTGCTTAGTTGCTGCAGCAAATGGAGTGCCTTTTCTTAATGAAATTAATTAATCTCTCATTGTCAGTGATGCACAGACCATATTTAACAAGTGACTATTGCTGGAAAAATTGTGTACTCCCCCTAGTATATCCTCCACAATCAAGCACGAGACTGCTTAAATGAGAGAGCCATATCATATCCAATTGCTTTCTCTCTTTGCCCAAGCTAAGACTTGGGCAGGAAATGCTGATCCTAGGATCTCCTGTTTTAAGGGCTGTTGTAGAAATCGATTACTTTCAGTGATGGTGGGCGTCTTGAGCGTTCAGGTCAGAACTTGAAGTAGATGAGCAAGGAAGATTTTCTGTTGCTGCGGGAATCACCTGTAATGACCTTGTAATAATGTTCACAGTGGACCTGGCATTGGGGTTTATTATGGTTTGCACACCCCTTGCCTTAACTGCCTGTGGAGTTGTCGCTCTGACACCATGGGGCTGCATGCTCTTCTCCACTTAGCCTGCAGCCTTTCCTGTCTGGCCCTTCTCTTTTCTAGGAGCTCCTGACTTGGCTTTTTTTTTTTTTTTTTTTTTTAAAATCTGTGCCTTATTATACTTTTCTGGCCTTATATCCTGAAACTCTTCCTTAAAGCCATGCTGTTCTGCTGCTGCTCTTCCAGATTTAGCAAAGGTCTTGCATTTTCTGATAAACCTTCCTCATCACAGTTAATCTTCCCTGCTCTGAATGTCACCTGGACTCCATGCCAGGAATACGAACCCACATGCTTGCAGGGGCAGGGAGATACTCCAAGTGAGCAAAGAAGTCCTGAGGAAGACCATAGGAGTGGTGAGGCCTGTGCTGTCAGCATGCTGGCTCTGTGATGACAGGCAAACCGCCTTCTACTGCGTTTCACTTTGTTACATTTTTTACCAATTGCAGTTTTGTGACAACCCTGAACTGAGCAGTATTTTATAATTAACGTATGTTCATTATTCTTTTTTAAGACGTAATGCTGTTGTATACTTCATGGACTATAATATGGTGTAAAAACACAATTTTGTATTTACTGGGAAACCAGAAAAATTGTATGATTTGCTGTATTGTAACATTTGCTTTATTCCTATGGTCTGTAACTGAACTCAGATTATCTCTGAGGTATCCCTGCAATTTCAAGAGACGCTGAAACTTCCAAATTTTTGCTGAAAACTTTAGGTCTCTCCAAATACCATTTGGTCAGACACAAATTTCCCTGCAGCTCACCTTTGGCCCAGGAGCTGTCATTTTGCAACTCTTGGTTCATCATTCCCAAGATGCTTGCCCTGTTAGAGCCTTTGGGTGGAATTATTTGGTTTNTGAAACTTCCAAATTTTTGCTGAAAACTTTAGGTCTCTCCAAATACCATTTGGTCAGACACAAATTTCCCTGCAGCTCACCTTTGGCCCAGGAGCTGTCATTTTGCAACTCTTGGTTCATCATTCCCAAGATGCTTGCCCTGTTAGAGCCTTTGGGTGGAATTATTTGGTTCAGGGTCTTATCTGACCAATAGGTTGTGAACTCTTTAAAGTCACGAACTAGATCTTATCCTGATTTGTGTTAGAACTTAACCTAGGCGCAATATAAACTATAGACCAATTGTCAAACTTGACATCTGCTGGGTGCTAAAGGACAAAGACTTAAACCTGCATTCAGACTAACCACAGGCCCGGGTGAGCTGTGTGAACTGTCAGACATGGAAGCACACTTAAGACCAGCAGGATGAGTTTCACAAGGCTGACTTCTTTCAGACAGTGTCTTAAGCATCAGAAGTTGGAGACCCACACTCATTTCTAAAGCTGGTTTTAAGAAGTGAGTGACTCTGGTGTGTGGGTAATGGCTAGTGTGTAATAACTCTTGTTTTGAGTTGCTTGTAAGCCTCATTTGCATATAGAATTATCTGTGTAACATTTTCAAAAGTCAGAATAACTGTGACTCATTACTGACTTTGTTCAGTGTTAGTGACCTAAAGCTGTCAAGGTGAGCTGTTACGTATTGAGTTCTGTCCAGTGATTTTGCATTTGATTATTTGCTGAATGTATTTCTTTTTCTGAACCTGAGTTTAGGGAATATGTGGTTGATCACCTTACAGAAGAAACACAAGTATAAAACCACCTTCTGTCTGGTAATTCTTGAGTGTGGATATCAGAGAAATGATAATCTAGTTTAAGATACAGTTTTGTCATTCTTAAAATAAACCTTCAATGTGTATGATCAGCCCTTTCACTTATGGCTTTTGGTTAATGAGGGGAAAGTGTTGTAATAGGAGAAAAAAAAGGTGAGGGCATCTGATATCCTAGATTTAGAAATAAATTTCTTCTCATAAAACCTTATAATGTGGGCCTAAGGAAGACAGTGTGGTGATTTCGTTGGATCTTAATATGTACGACACATAACTGCTCAGAAGGCAAAAATGCAACAGAAAAAGCCTTGAAAGTTTAAGAGATTAAATGACTCTAACAAGTGTGCGTGTTCTTCCTCATTCACACCCCTTGGGAAAAAGACTAATCACTTTTTCCCGTTAGTCCTAAGCGGATGACTCCTTTTATAATGGATGGCAGGCAGCACCCTGTAAGGTTAAGAGGAAATACACAGCCAAGCCCACAGGCTGCGAGAAAGAAGAGGCACCCCTCTGGGCCAGGCCGAGGCACCCCAGTGTGCTCAGCAGATGGGTTGCTTTCCGGCTGCATTCTTCGCTTTAGCTAACATCTGAACGCTTAAAATGTGCAAGGTTCTGTTTTGCTCAGGTGCCCAGACAGGGCTGAGCAGTGGGAAACAGACTGGCCTGGAATCCAAACTGAATGGGAAAACCTCCTTTCCCAGAGGATTCCTGTCACAGATTTGTGGCCAGTTCCTTCCACTTTGGATTATTTTTCTTCATAAAGTTGAAAATTACAGCTGTGTGTGGCACTTTCCTTCCTGTGAGAGGTTTTGCTTGTAGACTCAGTGGTCTGTGAGCAGTGCCTGTCTTTGAGGGTAAAGTGCTGTTGACATTGTCTAGTGATGCTGGGGTTGTCTCCTCACCACAACTTACTCAAAAGTAAGTGGAACGTTTTATCCCCCAGTTTCCAAGGAGTCAATGAATTATTGTTTGCCAGCTTTGAATAGTGTTTGCCAAGTTTGAATATGTGGTTCTGGTTGTAATCCAGAATGGTGCTGGTCAGATTATGTCAATAACTGATAAAGCCTATAGAATTACATTCAGAGGGCATTTTTTTAATTTGAGTGTTTTCCTCATGGATTTAGTTTTCAAAGCCCTTTTCCTCTGTTGGGATTGGTTAAGAACTGTGTGTGCCTGAGGGACAAGGGCTGAGATCCGTGCCCCTCCCCCACCACGTTTTTAACAAAGCCTTTGGGCTTCCCTAGTGGCTCAGACTGTAAAGAATCAGCCCGCAATGCGGGAGACCTGGGTTCAGTCTCTGGGTTGAGAAGATCCCCTGGACGAGGGCATGGCAACCCACTCCAGTATTCTTGCCTGGACAGGGGAGCCTGGCGGGCTGTAGTCCATGGGGTCACACAGAGTCAGACACGACTGAGCTTCTAAGCACAGCTGGTGCTAGATTCCAGTGGATTTAGATTGTTGGGAAATTCAAATTTATTATTTCGAAATTTTATTGAAGAAAAGTTATTTACAATGTTGTGTTAGTTTCAGGTGTATAGCAAAATGACTCAGTTATACAAATATCCACTCTTTGTTAGATTCTTTTCCCATATAAGTCATTACAGAGTATTGAGTAGGGTTCCCTGTGCCACACAGTAGGTCCTTACTAGTTACCTATTTTGTATGTAATAGTGTGTATACATCAGTCCCAATCTCCCAACGTATACCCCTGCTTTACCCTCTGGTAACCGAAAGTTTCTTCTCTACATCTATAACTATTTCTGTTTTGTCATTTTTCACAGAATTAGAACCAACACAATTAAAATTTGTAGCGAAACACAAAAGTCCTGAGTACCCAAAACAATCTTGAAAAAGAAAACTAGAGCTGGAGAAATAACACTCCCTAACTTCAGACTATACTACAAAGCTGTAGTGATCACATTTATTTTTCAAATCCAACTTTCTTCCCTCCATGCCATTTCACTTTAAATATTTGTTGATTACTCCTTGATTTCAGATAATAGAAATTTCAGGGGTGATGGAAATGGCTTCTCCCTGCTAGCCACAGGTGGTTGGACACTTGGATAGTGGCTGGTGCCCCTGAGACCCTGAAATCCTAATTTTCTGTAATCTTGATTAGTTTAAGTATGAATGTCAGGGTCACTTGGCTGGGTGCTGCCGGATAGGAGAAGGGCTTACAGAACAGTGGGGGGTTTCTCAGCTATCTGAAGACTTAGCTCTTCTCATTCTGTGAAGTCTGGGTAGGGGGTCTTGCCAGGAAGAGGGCTCAGCAAGCAGATTATTGCCATGCACTGTTACACCCTTTGCTCTTCAGCAGCAGATAAAACCTGTTAAAGACTTGAGCCAGTCTCTGCGGAGGGGCCTCTGGCACGTTGGGCAAACGGTGGGCCGGACAGTCAGCAGATTAGCAGAAAGAGTATCTACGGCTGGGCTCCATTGTTGGAAGAGTGGTGCACCCTTTTTGCAAGAAGAAGGGAAATTTGTGTTATGACAGTGGCTGACAAACTGTCTAATGAAAGCTGCAATTGGCAGTAACTAAATTCCCTAAGGTTTCTTTCCTCTCCGCTTTGGTCCTGAAAGGTGCAGAAGTGCTTTTGACAGCGTCTGTGCTGCTGATAGATGGATTGTTTTGACAGGAGAATCTGAAACCTTCAACCAATAACATACTCAGATGTCGGGCCTAGTAAGGCTGACCATGTTTGCAGAAATAAGTGAGATGCCTTAGACTTGTGTGCCTGTCAGCTGCCACCTGAGAGAAAAAGGTCTCCTAGGTAAAAGTTTTCCACGAATTAACTCTTAAATTGTTATTCAGACCCTTCTCTGCACAGTTCTTGAACCAAAGTATATGGATATCATTCATCTTGGAGAAATGAACATTGTCAGGAAGTGTGGCAGTCAAAAGAGTTTTTTTTTTAAAACCGTTATATGTTATGCCGGGGCCTGGTTGGGGGATGACCATTACACAGCAGCGTGATTCACAGTAACCAAAAGATGGAACCTAATATCTGTCAGCTTTTATAGGGAGAAACAAAATATGGAAGGTACACACACAGAGGTGAATAATGGAATGCTATTCAGCCACAGAGAGGAACAGGAAGGCATGGCCCATGTTGCAGTACAGGTGCGCCTTGAGGACACTGCGCGAGTGAGAGAAGCCAGGCACCGAGGGTGTGGTGCGGCTCCACTTGGGTGAAGTACCTCTCGAGTCCAGGTCATGCAGACAGCATGTAGAGGGAAGGGGGGCAGCCAGGCCCTGGAGGCCGGGGAGAATGGGAAGTTGGTATTTAATGGGTGATGAGTTTCAGTTGGAAAAGATGTAGAGGTGCTAGGGAGGGAGGGATGGTAGTGATGGTTGTACAACGAGAATGTACTTACTGTCCCTGAACTGTGCACGAAAGCATGGTCAAGATGGCACACTATAGGTTATGTGTATTTTACCACATAGGAAAATATTGATACTGAGAGTGTGTCTCCCAGAGATGAGCAAACAAGAAAAATGTCTGTGGACTTTACTTCAGATTGTGCTTGTCAGGGAGAAGAAAGTAAATTTTTTCCCTGTTTTCTGATAAAGCAGTTGGTAATCACATAAAAAATCAGAGCCTGAGCTTCTCTTGAAAGTGAAGGAGACTTGGTCTTCACCCACCCTCGTTTTGGGAACCAGGTACAAATGGCCCCTTTAGGTGGCAGGCAGGTGAGTGGACATGGCTTTGTCAGCCTCGTACCCCGCTTTGTACCAGGATTTATTTTTCAGACTTAAAAGCTCTTTGTCCCAAAGCAGAGCCATTCCAAGAGACCTGAGCCTCAGCCTCTGTGTTGGCGATAGGCGCTGAGAGGAGAATAACTCTTAGAGGCAGTCTGGGTTGGTGATACGTCACTTTTCTAGTTGATCAAGAATCGAAAAATCACTTCATCCAGGCATACCCAGTGAACGCTGAAATTTCCACTTACAGGTCTCTTGAACTTATTGCTACTTCCTGGAATCTCCGTGTTAAGTACTAATACTGTCTGGCTTCTTGATAAAAGTAGCTTATGGAATCCCCCTTTATCAAGTTGCCTTATCTAAAAAGCAGAATTTGTACAAGGTTTTTTTTGTTGTTGTTTTTTACTTTATTTTAATTGGAGTATAGTTGATTAACAATGTTGCATTAGTTGCAGGTGTACAGCAGAGTAATTCATATGTTACAGTTATGCATATACATATATCTATTCTTTTTTCAAATTCTTTTACTAGTAAAGTCACTACAGAGTTTTGAGTAGAGTTCCCTATGTTATACAGTAGGTCCTTGTTAGTCATCTGTTTTAAACAAAACACTAGATACAGCGTTTTTGAAATGTAAATAAATTGTATGTGCTCTTTAAGGGAAAAAATAGAGACCAAAGAGAGTTGTGATTTTAAATGTCTTTATTCTAATCCTGAGTTCCTAAAGGACCTGGACTTTTCTGGTACGGGGATTGAGGGAAGTGATTTCCTTTCAGATTGTTCAGAACAGAGCCACCAGGCCTAGCTTGGGCCCTAGACCCTGTGAACCCCAGCTCCTGCCCTGGCCGCAAGTTATGCATTTTGAAACTAGATCCGAGGTTGGAAAATGGTGATCCTCTGCTTAAATGTGTTCTGCACTCTTATGTATGCAGAGATGTGGTCCACACGCACCGCCAGATTTTTACTTATACATTTAAATTGAAAAGACTTTACATAAAATTTCAGCGATCAGGCTTCTTGAAAAGAGAGACTGGTCTGCACCACCCTTCTTTTGGGAAACTGGTACAAGTGGCCTCTTTAGGTGGCAGATAGGTTGAGTGGGCACTGCTGTGTCAGCCTCATTCCACACCTGGCAGGTGACCCCTTGCACCACTTGTTTACCCTTCCAGCTCTTGGCTTTGTGGTTTCTGAGTCTTTCTCTCAAGCCTTCTCCAGCTTAGCAACTCCCCATTACCTGTGATGGTATGAATGTCATAGTCATTATCAACTCACACTACCTGTAGAACCAGAAACAAGATTTCTGCCCCACTTTGTCATGATAATATGTTCATCATAGGAGAAACTTTCAATCCATTCAGTCCTTTCTGTGACAGGAGAGAACTCTCTCCATTTGTGGATTTTCTGTCCCAGGTCTAACTTGTTGATTTCTGTGTAAGTATCTCATTGTAAATACTCCCAAGAACAGGCAAGCTCACACTTGACTTCAATAGGTGGTTTAAAAATTACCACCTTCAATTTTTATGGTAACATAATCCCTGGACAAATTGCTTTTAATTCAGGCTGTGCCCCGAACACAGATGTACCATTAATTTCAAGGGTGGTTTGACTTTTATTTAGATAAATGTCTTGAGTTGACAGTGAAATGGCTCTCAGCTCTGGCTTAGTATTGATTGGAATGTCTCTGGAGGAAGCTTAAAAGAAAGTTGCCACTTAATGTGATACTGGGCCCCTTAAGAGACTTTGAACTCTCGATTCGTAGTACTTGTTAATTGGCAGTAATGGCAATGGAATTAATAGCTGAGATGAAAAATGTTAGCCAGCTCCTTTGGCACACACAGGACTGGATGTGTTTTGGTGGCAGAGAGTGAGGCACAGTGAGGGCCCGTGTGGACCTCATCTGTGTGGATTCTGTTCCTAAAAGACCAAGCTGGTCTAGGTTTGAGGGTGTGCTCTGGGAAGCTCAGCAGATCAAACATTGCCCTGCTTGGTCCTTGTCTCCCCCTAAGAATGGGGTCACAGATGGGCTGAAGGAGAGAGAGATGTAGTCCTGAGTCATGTGATAGACGCTGTCATCTTGAGAATGCTGCTGGCGTGTGAGGCTTTGGTTCACACCAACGTGATTTCCTATGACACTGCTCCTCTCTCTGGCATGATTATCACTTGAAATATTTATTCCTCGATGATGGTAGGAATGCCATGTTCGTATAAACCTTATGATTAAGATCTTACATTGCTCACTTATTAGATAGCCCTTTCAGCTTGAACTGTACGTCCGATCGAGTTTTGATCCTGAAGCTTTTGTTTAGACCAAGGCCTCTCAACCTCTGAATATTCTGTTGACAGTGAAGGCTGGACCTGTCCTTAAGGGCTTCCTGTCCTCTGGAGGTTGTTTAGCAGCATCCTTGTCCTCTACCCACCAGATGCTAGTAGGATCCTCCCCTCCCCTTCCCTTCAGTCGTGACAACTAGAAATATCTACAGACTTTGCCAAATGTCACCGACGGTTGGGGACCACTGATTCATTTTTAGTCAATGAAGGATCAGACTCCCTTTACTACTTCTTAGTAGTGTTTGATGCCTTAGTAAAACAGTAATTTTTTAAAATGCCATTTGATGTGGTGCCAGGCATTTGGACCAGCATGGTGGTCACAGAATCCCTCCGTCCGTGGAATTCTCCAGGCAAAAAATACTGCAGTGGGTTGCTGTTTCCTTCTCCAGGGATCTTCCCGACACAGGGATTGAACCCTGGTCTCCTGCATTGCAGGCAGATTCTTTACTGTCTGAGCCACCAGGGTTACTTAAAATAGTACATAAGATGGGGGCAGTTATGAGTAAGAGGGATTATTTCTCCTGGGGAGGGATGGGTAGATGATTCCTGAATTTGGGAGTATTGACTGAATTTTTTCTTTGTTTTTTGCTCTCCTTTTACCAGAAACCTGAGTTACAACAAACTTGCTGAGATTGATCCTGCTGGTTTTGAGGACTTGCCGAATCTACAAGAAGTGTGAGTGCTTTTCCTCAAACTTCTGGGGTTGGTAGGCAGGATGGCAAGCTCTTGGGGAAGATCCTCTCATGTGGCAGTGCCGCTCTTTCCCCTGGATCAGCAGTCTGAACCTTGTTAGAGGGGACATCTGCTGGGGGCTGTTGGAGACAAAAGGTCCTGCCTGCTTAGCACTCCTTTGCTGAAGCCCCTCTCTTCTTCCTGGGCAGTCAGTGATGGGTGTGTCCAGTTGGTGTGAGTTTATTGGAATTCACGGGCCCACGGGGGCTGTACAGGCTTGTGGAAAGCCTTGGGGCCCAGGGGGGCTAACACACCTGGCTGGTACTTCCCCCAGTCCCCAGGGACTAGAGCAGCCTGCTTTGCAGGGGCATATCAGCCAGCCCACCCCTTCTCTTTCCCAGAAATCCAAGGTATAGAGAAAGGCTGATTTTTCTCTCCTGCTCTCCAAACAGAACTAGACATTAACTGTCTTTAGAACGCCAGGTTTGCTGTCTCTTACAATGTCCTTTAAGTCAGGCCTCAGTCTTTTCTTCCTCTTTTTAATGTAAGGAATTCTGCTTTTAACGTGAATGTTAGAGTTATTCAGGATTTTAGTTCCACGGGGACTTCAAAGAAAAGTCATCATACCCACTGCAGAAAATTTGGCAACTGTAGAAATATGTAAAACAAATTAAAATCACCAGTATTATCACCCAAGGCTAAACACTGTGGACACTTAGTGAAAAATACATACTTCTACACCTAATTTTGGAATCAAACTATTTATACCGTGGTTTTACATCTGTTTCTTACTTCTCCTTATATTTGTGAATACTTTGTCATGTAAATTAAAAGATTTTTACTATCCCATTTCAATTTTTATGTAAAGCTACTTATGCATGAATATTTCATAAATCACTCACCCATTTGCTCCTGTTGTTACTCTATTTTTAGTAGACATTAAGTGCTTTACATATTTTACTTGTTACATGTAACTGATAAAAATCCTTGTTTATTGTTTTTTGATCCCATTGTTGAGGGTTTATCTAAAGGAAATTTAATCAGATGATGCAATTTGTTAAATACTTGTGTTCTCTACCACCATCTCCAGATTCTCCAAAATGCTGTTTATGATTTCCAGATCAGTTTAAAGAAGGTTCCAACTTCCCAAGTTAAAGAAAGATGAGAGTTGGAAGGGACCCTTGGAAATACTTTGTCCAGGGCCCTTATTTTTCCATAGTGTCATAGTGATTGGGACTAGTTTGGAAGTGGATCATTATGCAAGTTTACTGTAGTAAAAGTCCACAGACTGGGTGACTTAAATAATAGCAACTTATTCTCTCAGGGTTCTGGAGGCTAGAAGTTCAAGATCAAGGTCCTGGCAGGGTTGGTTTCCTCTGGGGCCTCTCTCCTTGATTTGCAGATGGCCACCTTCTTGCTGCCTCTTCCCGTGGCCTTTCTTTTCCCTGATGCGTCTTCTGTGTGTCCAAATGTCCTCCTCTCAAAAAGGCACCAATCATACTGGATTAGGACCCATCCATATGACCTCTTTAAAAACCCTTTCTCCACATACGGTCACAAGCTGAGGTACTGAGGGCTGGAACTTCAGCCTAAGAATTTTGTGGGAGTACGGTTCAGCCCACCACAGCCACCTGAAATGATAAACCCAGCCCATGAAGGAGCCGGTTTGGGCCATAACCCAGTGCTTTCCCTTGATCCAGGCTGTCTTTAACACTTGTGGTTACTGTATTCAACTTCTTTGTGTTGAGTCTCAGAGCTTAGTGGTTTTTTTTCGAATTGGACAAAACAAAAATCACGTTATTTCTCGGCATCATTCAGGCGTTCATTTACGATTTCCTCGAGCACCTCCTATGTGCCAGGCGCTGCTCTGCTGCTGGGGGCTCAGGACTGAATAAGGCAGACAGAGAGAGCCAGGGTGAGGGTTAGGTAAGGGCATTCACCGGTAGTGCAGGATTGAAGGGGCTTCTAAAGATTCAGCAGTCGAGATAAAGGACATCTTAATGTAGTACTTGGAAAAAGCAAAATGAATGCCAAATAATAAAATAATACTAAGCCGTGATGAAAAAAATACAGAAAGTTTAAGTAAAGTCTGAATCAGCTTAACTGATTATTTTTCCTTTTGCCCCAGGCTCCTGTCTGCCTTGACAGGGCTCTGTTGCTGATCATATCTTGGTTTGAAAACTTACATACTCTGCTCTGAATGAGTGTTGTTTTGCATTCACTTTCATATTTTAAAAGTGCTACATTCATATATTCTTTATTCTGGCTTCATAGTTTTCTTGGTGGCCCCTTAAATGGTGTTCCTGTTTCCCACAATCCTGGCACCTCAGACAAGCCTCGCCTGTCACAGAACCACATTAAAAAAGGGAAAGACGTGGGGAACAAGGAAGCCAGGAGACTCACTAGTCATACGTGTTTTGGGGGCCTAGAACAGGATCAGGGGAGGATTTTCTTCTTTGATTTTGGAGAGGTAATAATGGAGCTGGAGTGCTCAGGGTGGTGACTGACAGGCAGATCAAGCAGATGTGAGTGGTGTGGACAGGATGAGCTGCAAATAGAAGACAAGGTCCTCAGAGAAGGACCAGGACGAGGGCCATTCTGCCTGGTGTACATGAGGGTGGGGTGCGTGGCCAGGGCCTGGGTCCCTTTGGGCCCTGGGGGTCATGTTAGGTTGTGGATCCAGTGTCATCGGTCCCGCCATAAATTGGGGGCACAGTTGATGCTCCCATGAGTCTTTTTTGTGTTCTCTCTAGCTCTCTGTTTCCATTTGTTCCTTCCCCAAACAGCCGTCCAGTTTGAATAGATTTGGTTCCCTTGACCTGCAGCTTTTAATCCCCCTTTTACTTGAAGCTTTTTTGGAATTTAATCCCCACCCAGATCTAGAACGGAGAGCATCTGACTTGCACCTGTCCTTCACTGGGGATGCTGGTTAGTCTTAAAAATAAATTTCCCGAATCACAACAGCACAGCAATGACAGTAACACCACACTTAGCCTTAGGGGAAGATGGCTTCATTTCATCCTGATACCAACTCTATGTGATTTAAATTCTTTTCTTTACAGTCATTTTCTCCACTTTACAGAGGAGGAAATGGAAGCTCAGAGAGATGAATAAACCTGTTCAGTGTCACCTGGTTGGTAAAGCTGAGAAAAGTGTTAGTCACTCAACTGAGTTTAACTGTTTGCAACCCCATGGACTGTATCACATCCGTCTCCTCTGTCTATGGAAATCTCGAGGCAAGAGTACTGGAGTGGGTTGCCATTCCCTTCTCCAGGGGATCTTCCCAAACCAGGGATCAAACCTGGGTCTCCCACATTGCAGTTGGATTCTTTACAGTCTCAGCCCCAGGAAAGCTGAGAGTTGAACTCAAATCTGTTTGATTTCCATTTCAGTTCAGTTCAATTCATTTGCTCAGTCTTGTCCTACTCTTTGCAACCCCATGAATCGCAGCACGCCAGCCCTCCCTGTCCATCACCAACTCCCAGAGTTCACCCAAACTCATGTGCATTGATTTGGTGATGCCATCCAGCCATCTCATCCTCTGTTGTCCCCTTCTCCTCCTGCCCCCAATCCCTCCCAGCATCAGGGTCTTTTCCAATGAGTCAGCTCTTCGCATGAGGTGGCCAAAGTATTGGAGTTTCAGCTTCAGCATCAGTCCTTCCAATGAACACCCAGGACTGGACTCCTTTAGGGTGGACTGGTTAGATCTCCTTGCAGTCCAGGGGACTCACAGGAGTCTTCTCCAACACCACAGTTCAAAAGCATCAATTCTTTGGCGCTCAGCTTTCTTCACAGTCCGACTTTCACATCCATACATGACCACAGGAAAAACCATAGCCTTGACTAGACGGACCTTAGTTGGCAAAGTAATGTCTCTGCTTTTGAATATGCTATCTAGGTTGGTCATAACTTTCCTTCCAAGGAGTAAGCCTCTTTTAATTTCATGGCTGCAGTCACCATCTGCAGTGATTTTGGAGCCCAGAAAAATAAAGGCTGACACTGTAAGGGGCAGAACCTGCAAACTTCCACCCAAGATTTTAAAAGGATGGAAAGTCCAGTGTTCTATCTCCTCTGTCACTCTTGCTGCATGGTCTTCTCTGTCAAGGTACTGAGTGTTTCCTCTGATTCCTCCAGACTCTTTGTCCAAACCCACATCACCCCTTCCAAGCCCACCTTCCCTTCTCCCTTCACATTCTGACTTTTTTCCTTCCCCTGAGCTCCTGTTGAATTTAGAGATAGGGTGAGACTTCTCGATCCCGTCGTCTACCCACTCTCTACTGTGTGTGTCTTTTCTTCTTCCTCCAGCTAATGCACTCAGAAAAGTTGACCATAGCTAGCTATTGTGCTAATGAAAAGCCCTCCACATCTTATGGTCATTTCTACATTTTCAGACAGTTGTGGAGCGGAGCCTGGGAACCTGGCTGCAATTGCATAGCTAGTACGTGAGGGAGTGAGGCCTAGAGTCCCTGGTCTCACTCCTATCCCAGACTCTCCATGGCAGCACAGCCTTCCCAGGCGTGGGAGTTGTAAAGAGAGGGATCACTCCTTGTGAGTACAGTGTCGTGTCCTGGGAGGATGTGAGTTTGGTAGTAGGCAAACCTGGCTTGGAGTCCTGCTTCTGCCCCTTACCAGGACTGAGTCTCCGAACAGGTTACTTCCTTCTGTGCTGCCTCTGGAACATGGGTGTAGTGACGTGTTATCCAGTTACAAATACAGTAACTATTCATTGGATCTGAGTTCCAGAGCATGTACACGGGCAAAGCTCTGTGCTGTGTGTTCAGTCTCTCAGTCATGTCCGACTCTCTGCGGCCTCGTGGACTGTAGTCCGCCAGGCTCCCCTGTCCACGGAATTTTTCAGGCAAGAATACTGGAGTGGTTGCCATTTCCTCCTCCAAGGAATCTTCCTGACCCAGAGATTGAACCCAAGTCTCCTACATTGGCAGGCAGTTTCTTTACTACTGAGACACTTGGGAAGCCCAGGGGCACACTGTCTATTATTTATCTTCTGCTACTTTGAGAACCCCAGAGCTGCCCTCTATAATCCTGCCCCGCCCCCCTGCCCCCCTGAGCTGGGTGGCTTGTTAAGAAACAAAGCCTTGGGGGCTGATAGGGTGAACCCTTTACCAGTGTGACTACCCCTGGTCCCCAGTATCACACTGTGGGATGGATGACACAAATTTTCCAGGGCCCAGAGCAATGGAACTTGTCATTGATAAAGATCCAGTCCTTTCCTGAAGGGAATCCTAATACATCGTGCAGGCAGGAAGAGGCAGTGAGGAACAATGGGTGGGGAGATGGAGAGGGATATTAAAGAAAAGAAAAAAAGTCACAGTGGGCACACAGTTGCTTCTAAATTAACTGGGTCTTCCAGGGGCTGTCAGTTCTCCTGAAACCTCCACAGCCACCAGCCACTTGAGTCTGGAAACCTCAGCACGAGGGGAACCACAGGCTGGCAAAGCCGTGGTTGGTGGTTTAGCAGTGGTTTTATTTTGGAGGCTGGCAACCGCAGAGCATCGTGGGCCAGTTGGAGAGAGAAAGCGAGCTGGTTGGGGGCCCCCAGAGGACTTGAGGATGTTGGCGCAGCTGCCGCCAGACCACATGGTCGTCACTGCCCGCAGCGCTGAGGAAAGCCCACCAGGGAGAGCCTCCAGCCAGGAGTCGTGGACTGCGAGGCTCCTCTATTAATAAGAGGGGCTATTTATACCGTCCTCCTTCAGAACTGCGCTCGGATCGCGTTACTGCTGCCTGGCCCGGGAATGCCTAACGTGGGTGCTGCGTGTGCTTTCCAGGGCCGTTGACCTAAAAGGTTCTGAAGGCTCCGAGGAAGGCTGAGCGTGTCTGCCTCTGGGTATTTATGGCTCGCCCTGTGGTGGCCCAGGCTGCTGCTGCCCGTGTGTGTGCGTGTGCAGTGTGTTGCTGGGGAGGGTTGAAATCATAAGGGGTTGTCATTTGAGGCACTGCTTTTTGGCTGTGAATCACCACCACCTGTTAAGTATTTACTATATATCTGGCTCTCTCCTAGGCTGTTAGATTTAGTGATTTCAGCCAGATCCTGCCAAAACCGTATGGAGTTGGGGCTTGTCCTTTGCACATTTGGTGGAGAAGAAAGCTAAGGCGCAGTGAGGTTCAGTGACACGCTGAAGGCCGTTTGATTGGTACAGGGTTAGCTCACTGTTAAATGGACCAGAGTCTGTCTGATTAAACATTTGAACTGTATCATCTCCTCCTAATAATCCCTGCTCTGCTGTGTGGTAACTGGGTCTCAGTCTGTTCTTTTAACATGAGGTGGTGATTTAGTGCCTTACTTCAAGGGCTGACGTGTTGTTCAGGGACACATGGCACGGAAAATCCTCCGCACAGAGCCTGGCACACAGAGAAGTGTTTGCCTTTATTGTCGTTTCTAAGTGTTGACTTAGAGGAACTGTATTCTTTGTCATGATACTGAAATACCTGTACCTGTCCAGCTGGTGTGCAAACTGTAAGTCTTGCCAAAATTGGTAACGTGGTCTGCCTTATTCTCGAGTAGCTGAAAGCACTGATGACAGCTATTGGTGAAGTGGTCCTAATTCCAGTGTGGCTCCTACCTGCTACTGATGACTTTCTCCCACTTCAGAAACAAAGCGAACTGATAAGGCACCCCCAGCCCAACTTTGACTGATATTGATGGCAGCTCACTTTGTGTTTGGAAACAATCAAACACACAGTGTCTAGAAAATTAGTGAATCAGCTACATCGGTCGTGGTTCATTCATACCATTCATTGCAGCAGAGGAGCACTTCACCTCTGGTTAAAAGATTTAGGGAGATCCCGGTAACCCACTCCAGTATTCTTGCCTGGAAAATCCCATGGACGGAGAAGCCTGGTAGGCTACAGTCCATGGGGTCGCAAAGAGTCGGACACGACTGAGCGACTTCACTTCACTTCCAAGATCTATTACTAAGGGGAAACTGGCACGGAATAGTCTGTGTAAGACATAGGCATCTGTGTGGAAGAAAACCGTGTGTTCATGGGCAGCAGCCTGCAGCTGGAGCTTCCTCTTGGAGGCAAACTAGGGGGCGGAGGGGGTTGGGGGGGTGGTGATGGCTTTCAATATATATTCCTGGTGTTCTTTTTTTGAAACAATTTGGAATTTCACTGTGTACTTATATCAGCTATTCAGTAAGTAATTAGGGCCAAACAGTTTTTAAAAAACAGAAAGGGCTATAACTCAAAATGATCCTGTGGGTTTGTTTTTCATTGTTTGTTGATGCCTAATTTGATTGAGGCAGTCAGTAATAAAAGTTCTCTGAAACATCCTTTTTAACATTATGCATCTTGCACGATGTGAAAACTTTCTTTCTCCAAGTCCAGTAAATGAAAGTTTCAGAGAGAGAGCTGAGGGGGCCCAGAAGGCTGGGAAAGGCCAACATCCAGGTTCTGCCCCAAGAGTGGGATGGGGAGTTGGGGGATAGGGAGGTGGTCTATGCAAAGCTCTCCCCCCATCCCACCCCATGCCTTTTTCACACCTTTCCCAGCTGCAGGGCTGGGCCATTGTTCACGGTCTGATGCTTCCAGAGCATTTCTTGGTCCTAACTCATCAGGAAAAGTTTCAGTTATAGAAGCCAGATATTTAAGAAGAATTTTTAGGGCCTTTGGATGGAAGCAGATTTGGAGGGAGTGAGAAGTGGGGGGAAAGACTGCACAGCCCTAGATATTCAGAAAATTTCATCAAACACAGTCCTAAATTCTGACAGCATCCCTACACGTGGAGACTGTGCCGAACGTCCCGAGGCCCTTCTTCGGCTGGCTCTGGAGGTGGTGCTATTTTTGACCGGTCTCTATTTCAGGCTGGCAAGTTGGTAGTGTCTCAGCAGGAGTTGGGCCTTTGTTGCCTTCCGAGGGTAGTGTTCTGGTTTCAACGAGGGACAACGCAAGCAGAGAGCCAGTAGTGGAGGAGCTGGTTGAGGTTTACTTGCGGTTCTTTTGAAGTAGAAATGATGGAGAAGTAAGCTAGCCTTGCAGATCCTCTCCTCTATGCTCCATCTGAACTTTTCATGAATCCAGCAGCCCTCTGCTCAGAGTCTGCGATTTCTGCCTCACCTTGCTGACTCCGGGCTGCTGGTCCAGATCTGAAATGCCCTGTGTACCTTCGGCACTGTCGGCCACACCTGCACACTCTGCTTCCAGCATTTTGGTCACGAGATATTTGAGATATGATAACGATGCCCCCTTTCCTTGTTCAGTTATCATTCCTAGGAGTTGGGTGGAGCAGTTTGTTGTGTGTGCAGCAGGGTGGTCCGAGACCCAGGTCAATCAGCCAAAGTTCTCCTGCAGAGAAGTCCTTACTGACACCTGAAAGACAGCTGCCATGGCACTCTGAGGTTGTAGGCTTTCTGCCTGCTAGCCTTTTCAGCTGTGGCTCTTCTGCGGCTTGCAGGTGCACTTTGTTCACCTCTTGTCCAGGCCTCTCTCTCTGTCACCTTAGGATGGTGACTTAAACTTAGAGACCTCAGCTGTGAGGTAGAGAACAGTACTAACGCCTGGTTCTGAACCCAGAGTCTGACGATCAAGTTGCATAATGCTGTAGAGTTGCTGCTGCAGCTATAAATAAATGGAAGAAACGGTTAAGAACCTAGACTTTGGGGCTTGACCCCCAGGGCCACTGCCTTTTACTGCTGGTGACCTCAGTTAAATTACTTAACATCTTAGTGATTCAGTTTCCTCATTGGTACAATGGAAATGTTAATGGGGCCTGCCTAGTAGGGCTCTAAGGACAAATTAATATATTGAAAAGCCTTCAAGAGTCAGGCCTGGCACATAATAAGCCCTCAGTAAGTTAGCTGCTGCTATTATTATTATGACCTGCCCCCACCCCGCCCCCCGCCCCGCGCATCTGTGTTTTAGAATAAATCTCTAAGAAATGAAGAGTTTGTAAGCAAGCTGCCTTCTTGGCAACAGGCCCTTGACCTTAGCTTTCCTTGCCCTGGTAAGATCTGAGGATCTCGTCGAGGAATACATACATTTATGGTACTGTGAAAAGTTATTAGTAGAGATTCCAACAGATGGTGAGTTTTCAGCATCCCTGTACAAAGATGGGAAACGGATCACAGCAGGGATGGAGAGATAAAAGGTGAAGCAGAAGCAGTCTGCTTTAGAGGCAGTCAGATAAGAGACTGTTAAAGTAATTAATCGTCTACTTCAGCACACAAACAGGGCCCTTTAAGTGGAGAAAGGCTTTGCCACGTGGTACAGATCTGCTTTCTCTCTGCCAGATGCTTCAGTCATGAAGCTGTTGAAATAGACATTCTGTGTCCCTCAGCCCAGTAATTGCCAGGCTTCATCTCTAACCAGCTTTGGCACTGAAGAAAGCGAATGGGATAATTCAAGGCCTTTTCCTCCCCCTCCCCATTCATTCCATAAAAGATGGCAGACAACCAGATTATTCTATTCAAGCAAATACTCGCTGTAAACTTGTATGAATACAGCTGTCATTTCAGTGGCCTTGTCTTCAAACCATAACTGGATACTGTGTGTAAGACATACTGTGTAAAAAAACAAGAATAAGATAAACCAGCTTTATCCTTGATTCTGCATCTCAGATACCATTTCTGTCCAGGCTGTCCCCCGTCAAAAAGCCTGATAACCATGCTTTGGCTATCCTAAGGATTTCAGGGCTCACTTTGCAAATCTGATTTTGAAGTCTCTTCCCCAATTTGGAAATACATATCCATGTAAGGAAGCTGGATTCCAGAGCCTCTAGGGATGGCCCAGGCTAGCTGTGTTCTGGCTTTTGGTCTTCCCCTTCCATTAAGAGTTGAGAATTATGGAAGTATAGCTATAGAATATTCAAGAGGGAAGGGAGCTTGGGGAGCATCTCTGGTCTGCAGAGGATTTTCAGATTGTCTGCGTGCAAAAGTGTGTGTGTGTGTAGATATATTCCTGGAAGACACGTCTGGAGGCTTCCTCAGAGTTCAGAGAAGCTGGAATTGCAAGTAGATAAGAGCCTCCAAGAACCAGTCATTGGTTCATGTGTCTCCAGCACCAGGAACCCCCCACAGGAGTGCGTGAATCTGTGGCGTTGAGGGCAGAGCCATGTCGTGGAGGTGCACAGAGCAACTAGGGGAGGAGGGTGACCCCAGTGGGAGTGGGCTCTGGTCCTTAGCCCCCGAGGAGCGCTCTCATGATGGTCTTGGGGAGCACTTGTTTCATTTCGTGCATCTCCACCGGTGTCCATAGTTCCTTGTCTGTTAGTCTTGATTTCTGGGCTAGAGTGGAAGCTCCTAGAGGACAGGGACGTGTCCTGAGTGTGTGTGTTCCTAAACTATGAGTGTGGTACATAGTGTTTATGACCTGGCATAACTTCTCTCCTATTAAAAACTTGCTTTTAGATTCTTGTATTCAGTGTTACAGCATAGCAGTTTGCCCAGGGCCATTTTTTTTTTTTAAAAAACATCCTCGGGTATCTGTAATTTCATACGACTAATTTTAATGATTTAACTGATTCATTTCTTCTTGTTGTCATTACAGGTACCTCAATAACAATGAGTTGACAGCCATACCATCCCTGGGCGCTGCCTCATCCCATATAGTCTCTCTCTTTCTGTAAGTGGTACCATTTGGGAGACCCTGGGCTGTGTGGGGAGGCCGTGGTATCATGTTGTTGACATGGGGTATCAGGGAAACTCATATTCCTGGGCTCACTGGAAAAAATGGTCTTACTCCATGTACCTCTAGTGATCATGACACATGGGTTGCTTGCTGTTTCGGGGTGTGTAGAATTAAAAACGGGAAGTTTTGCCTCATCTCTGGCTTGGCAGGAAATTATCTTAGTACCCAGGGGTACTAATGGATAAGCTGGCAGTTTGAGTGCCTAAACTGAACTTAGAGAACACTGTATGCGTGATGAGACAGCAGGCTCATCTTTGTGGCAGTAACTTTGGTAATGTGACTCAGCTCACTTTCAGGGCTTAAGAAAAAAACTCATCAGGCTTCTGACATCAGCATAAAAGTAAGAAATTCTTTGTCCCGATCAAGTGTTACACAGCATAAAACCTGCCGACTATTGTAGACAACACAGTGGAAATGAGAAAGGGACTAAAGGGACCTCAGTGAGAAAGAAAGGGAGATGCCCTGGGAATGTCATTGTTGGGGCCAAGAAGTACCCTTTGGGATAGTTAAGTACTGGCAGTTACCCCACTTTTCCAGCAGTCAGACAGAGGTGCTCGCTTGTTTGAAACTCACCCAGAGGTCTTTCCAGATACACCAGTCACAAGTCCAGCTGTTTTCTAGACCAGCTTTTATTGGCAGCGTCCCCAGCAGAGCACCTCCCTCTTCACGCCAAATTTCCTGTTTCCACTCCAGCCCTGCCAATTTTTATCTGATTGTGATCTTGCTGGTGTTATAACTTGTCTGATCACCTGGAGGTATCTTTTCTGACACTGACCCGAGCAGAGTGACTTGGGGAGAAGGCTTCATCTCTCTGATAACTAGTGTGGCTTACAGGTCTCTGGGTTTTCCTGGCTGCAGGGCCTGTGTTCAGAAGATGGCCCAGCCTTGGGAAACACAGTCTTGGTTTTAACCCTTTTCCAGGTGTTGTGGGGTTGGGGAGCAGGGGCTTAGAACTGTGACCCAGCCTTGTGTCCTAAACAAACGGCTTCATCTCTCTGAACCTCATTTTCCTCATCTGCAGGATGTGTTCCTCTTCCCCTTGCGTTGTACACGTAGGGGCAGTGAGTCCAAAGTTCGAGGGGATGAGGTACAGGAAACTCCTAATGTCTTGCACAAGCCGGAATAGGTGTTTGACAGGTGGCAGCGGCTGCTGGCTGGTGGCTAGTTGTCACCTGGCCCCTTGGGCCTTGGCATGATCTCGCCTTTAGGGCCACAGGGTCTGCGGGTCACTTCTTGTACCTATGAAGTGCTGGAATGATGCGTGTAGCTCTCTGTCCCAAGATGATCAGTCAGGGATCTAATTTTCTTGTTGCACCTGTTTGGCCCATGGTGTTCTAGCATCTGGAAAGTGTTTCATTGCTGTTTAAATGAGTTATCCGTACCTGAGGCCAGTTAAGGACATGTCAATCCCTGGTATGTTTACAGAGCAATGCACCGGAAGATGCTTCTAATGTCTGGCTATTTAAAGGACCGTTCCTAGCCCAGCAGTGTGCTGTCAGTACTGAGCTCGTTAGAAATGCAGACTCCCAGGCCTCATCCCAGTCCTGTTGTCAGAAGCCGTTTTCACTGGTGCCCCTGGCCATTGACCCATTCATTCAGGGTTGAGAAGCACGGCTTCCCCACCCCTTGTTCTTCACTTGGTTAGGAAGCCCAGGCCACAGAGACCATCTTTATGTTACCAGACAGGAAACCGAGGCCGCCTGAGCTCCTGTAAGTTGCGCAATAGAGCGGTGAATGGAGACTGCACGCACATGCCCATGCATGGCTCCTCTCTCCCCCCACATGGGGGGCAGGAGCGTGGCAGGTGACTGTGACCCACCCCGTGCCAGGACGGGCAAGGCCCCCCATTTGCCCTGAGGCCTGTGGCGCTGTGAATCACTCCTTGCTCTGCTAACTAAAAATACATTTCTGTTCCTTGGCCCAGGTGTCTGAAGCAGCGGGGCTGGTTGGCCTTGTTCCTGCTATTCCATTAGACAGCGTTAAAATATGTAAAGTAGGAAGGAAAAAGAAAAAAAGGCTCCCTCCCAATTCTGATTCAGTTTGGAAAATGCAGGTTTATATTGGCAGATACTCCCTTTGGCCTGAAGCTGAGCTCCATGTAACTTGGTCAGTGAATTCTCTGAAATGAAAGACGCTGAAGGGTCTTTACCTTCCTTCTGTCTAAAGGGCCTGTGTTCCCCGATCTTAAACTCGTGGATTTACTGCCTGAGAGTCAGGCTAGCAGCATGACATCACAGTAGCAGAATTATAGATAAATTTGCTGTCTTCCTTCATGCCTTCCTGTATCTTCTAAGTGAGTTGCGCAAAGAGCAGGGGAGATCGGACAGCAGATGAATGTGACTTTCTCACCCCGACCTCTAAGAGAAAACATCTCGCATCTCCATCCATCCACGGTTGATAATTCCAGCAGTTGAGCCTGGGTTTTTTTTGTTTTTTTTTAAGATTTATTTTACTATTTACGGCTGTGCTGGGTCTTGGTCGCTGCTGAGTATTTCTTTAGTTGCAATCGAGGGCTGCTCTCTCATTGCAATGCACGGGCTTCTCACTGTGGTTTCTCTCGTGGAGCACGGGCGCACGCGCTTCAGTAGCCGCAGCTCCCGGGCTTGCTTAGGTGTTCCACGGAATGTGAGATCTTCCCAGATCAGGAATTGAACCCATGTCTCCTGCATTGGCAGGTGGATTCTTTACCACTGAACCACCAGGGGAGCCCACCATTCAGGCTTTGAAGGGCAAGTTTTGCTGGTGTGTTGTGGTTTTTCAGAAGAATCGCACTAAAAGTTGTCACGTATTCAACAACCATGTAGTAGGAACCTCTGTGCTCCTGCAGTTGGAGCCCAGAGTGACCTGGGAAAGACACAATACCATCACACGTAGAAGGTTCTTGATGTATTGTCTGTGGACATGATGGGTCAGTTAGCTTAATCAGCATTCACCTTGGTAGCCCTTATAGTCTCCAGATTCTCCCCTTCCTGGGCAGGAGGAGGAGGAGGAGATAAATAATCAGAACTTGCCAAGGGACCATATGGCTGAGGAGCTGGGCCACTTTCTGGGGATAATGCTGTAGGCAGGTGGGTCAGGGGAAAGAGGGGGACCAGGCAGATATCCAGCTGTTTATCTCTGATGATACTGTGAGCAGGGAGAAGGTGCTTTTTCCTCATCTGGTGGATGAAGGGGTTGAAATACTCACAAAAGTACACTTGCAGCTTTTGTATCCCTTCCATGACTAGGAAACTGAGAGTTGAGGCAATAATGTCACAAAAGAAACACTGACCCTGCTGTCCCATAACTGCTCTTGCTGCCTTATGTCTTTTAGGACAGATAGCAGCTTTGTGGTTTTCCGTTCAGACACCTGTGATTAGGGGCTTTTGCCTCTGGATTTTGTTTGCCTGTCCAGGTCAGCTCTTCATCTCTGTGTTTGGTTTCTTGTCTCCCGAGTCTGTGTCAGTAACCCTGGTCCCTTGCTCACATGACAGAGCTCTCATCACCCGCATACCAGAACCCTGCTTCGCTGAGGTCACACTTGGGAGGACTGTGTGGGGAAGAGGGTTTGTTTCAAGGCTGGCTTTACTATTAGGGCCTCAAGACAGAGTTTTTTAGAGTTTTGGGGAACTGGAGTCCTTCAGGAAAATTTCAGTTGGTTAACAATTTCTGATTAAAGGAATCTAGTTCAATTAATGCATTTGTCAAAGAGCAGATTTTTATTTGCATTGTGTTCTGCAGATAAGGACAAAGCCATTTGTCCTTAATAACCAAAAAGCGTTCAACTCAAGGAAAGCTTTTAATAGGATTGGGTTGGAGTGAGGGAGCTAGATTTCATGAAATGCTTCTCAGAAAAAGAAACAGAGTTTTGTTCAGTGAGGGCAGACTCTGCTGGTAGATTTTCACGTTTGAGTTTTTTCTTTCTTTCTTTCTAATTTGAAGTCCAGGAAACTCAAGTTACAATTCCCACAGCAATAATAATTTCATGTGATGCATAAGTGACATTTCTGGGGAAGAAAAATTTCCGCTTTTCCTGTGGTGTTACTGCACTTGTATCACTGGGGAGATTGGTTCCAGTGGAAATGGTTCAGTGTGGGGTTTTTTTTTTCTCCCCCTTCAGCCCTAGGAGTAAAATGCTTGCTGTAAAACCAACTTGAGTTGTAAAGCCCAGCGGCTTTGTTTCATGTGTGTTAGCTGTAGGGTGTAAGCCATGTGGCCCTCGGCTTTGTCCACGTAACTTCTTTTCCTCTTGGTGGTGTGCTTTGGACCCTGTCCCTTACCCATGTTTCGTGGCTTCCTCTCCCCCTCCTTTGGCCTCGATCAGGTAAGGAGACCTAGGCTAAGACTCCTCAAACACTGTTACCTGTGACTTTGTAATTGTGCTGTTAAAATCCTTAGGTCTATGTTGCATTTGAAAACACAGCAAAATATTAATCTTTTACTTCGAATCTGGGGGAAATAAACTTTTCTGAAAGCTTTTTTTTTAATTGAGAGAAAACATAACATAAAACACTGTTTTAAACAAATTTCAGGTGTACATCCTCAAAAACAACACACCCCTCAACACAATCTAATTTCAGAACGTTGTCATCACCCCGAAATAATACCCGTACTCCTTAAGCAATCACCTCCCCTATCCCCACCCTCTCAGCTTCCTGAAAACTCATTTTTTTTTCTTCTTTTGAGTAAAGTATTTTTCTTTCCTGTTAGCAAATGTACCTGGAAGACATAGAATTGAATCATTTAAATAAAAATATCAGAAGCAGAATGAACTATGCAGTTGTGAATTTTGCCGTGACCTCTGAATTGAAGAAAAACTGATTAAAGGCATGGAGCATTTAGCATTACTTTATTGTTAGTTACAGAGAATAAAACCTGGAAGGGATGAAACCTGCTGTCCTGTCTGTGACCCCACTTGGAGCCAGTTAGATGGAAGGAGCACTGGGTGGGGCTAAGGGACCCCAAGGCTGGGAAGGATGGAGCGAACTCTTCTGGGCCAGGTCTGCTACGAACGTAATATCAGTAGTGATATTAACTCTCCCTCTGCCTAGCAAACCCTCTAGAAGAAAGGGACTGGATCAGTCTTCGCAGGTTCATTCATGGGCAGATGAGGTCACATTAAAGAGTAATTGAAAAGCGAGAGCCTTAACGCAAGGCTAATTCCTGGTGAGGACCTGGGCTGCTTCCCAGTGCTGGAATCCATGTCTCTGAGGGCCCAGCCCAGAAGCCAGAGAAATAGGAGCCCCGGACTCCTCTTCAGAAAATTCGGCTAGGCTTTGGGACCTGAGCGGAGACTGTTAGTAATCAGGTGAAGTTTTACTGAGTAATAGTTTCTGGGCATTGCTAAAGCCGTGTGTGGGTGTAGCTTGGGTTCAGGCCTCTTGCCTTTCCTTTACTCTGCTGCCCTTGAAACTTTCTCTCTGTTGCTTCACCTGGAAGAAGGTCATCATTTGTAGACATGATAGTTGATGCTGAAATCTGTTTTTTACCATGATGTTTTTCCCCCAAGTGTGAAATCATAGCTTGTCTTAAAAAGTTGACAGGTAACCTTGGACGGTGGAGCTCTTTACATCACTTTACAGAGGCGGACCTGTGGGGAGTACAGGTTTGTGTAAGGCGGACATCAGAATTCTCCCCAAGGTGAGATCCTTCCTCTGGGGAACTTGCTGGACCATCCATGAATCATCAGGTTAAGAGTGGACTGAACCAAGTTTAAGAGAAAATGGGCAGTTTTCTCCCATTTCTGCTTCTGAACCATGTCCTGGAATAATAACCTAGTTTAGCCTTGCTGGTGAAGGAAGGCCAGTCAGCTAGCACACTGGAGTAAAAGAACCCCCTGTGGGTTCTTGGCACCTTATTTGCTGTGGGTTTTTGGACACACTCTCATCAGGATCATGGAGTTAGTAGTGACTGAAATGCTTTAGGGAGAAACTGAACATTGTGCTTTGTCCCTCAGTTACGTCTGACTGTGACTCCATGGACTGTAGCCCTCCAGGCTCCTCTGTCCATGGGGATTCTGCAGACAAGAATACTGAGTGGGTTGCCATGCCCCTCCTCTAGGGGAATCTTCCCAACCCAGGGATTGGACCCAGTTCTCCCCATCTGAGGCAGATTATTTGCCATCTGAGCAACCAAGGAAGCCCTGGGTTGAAAGGCCATAAGTCAAGCGTGAATGTCCCAGTGCAGATCCCAGGTGCTGAAGGGAAGCCATGGCCCTCGTCAGAAGACAGCACAACAGGAAAATATACATAAAGCGGGGGCTTCGGTTCCTCTTCTGTGTCTTCACAGATGTGCTAACCTTCTGCCTTTCTTGTCCAGAGTTCTCTGGGTACATGTGAACAAATTCTTTCCTCTGGATAAAATGTCACACCCATTACCTTGAGAGACTGTGGCTTCTCCATCACCTGTGTGGTTCTCAAACTGGACCATTTACCAGAATCACCTAGAAGGCTCCCTGGACTATAGGATGGCTGGGTCCTGGCCAGTTTCTGGTATGGCAGGTGTGGGTGCGATGTGATTACGGAATTTGCTCTACTCACAAAGTCCTGAGTGATGCTGATGCTGCTGATCTGGCAACCCCTGCCCTTCTTTTGAGAACCGCTACCTGAGCATCTTTAGTGGTGCGTGGGGGTGGGAGACTCCTTACTAACCAAGCTGCTCAGCTGTTGGAGGGCAGTAAATTATTTAGACAAATTCCCCATGTCACGAGTGTGGGCACGGGCATTTACTTGGGATGGTGGAGCTCCAAGCCCTGGTTGAGGTCTTTATTTCTGAGGAAAGTGCTGAGAGTGGATATCAAGCAGGCGCGGGCAGCACAGCTCTGCCTGCTGACGATGATCACGCAGGCCTCCCTATCGGACCTTCACCAGTTCCTGGGAGCCGCTCAGCAAGCACCCTCTCCTGGCAGGAGACCTGCTCCTGCCTCCCACCTCGGTGTTGGGTGTTGCAGCCCTCCTTATAGCCTGCGTCCCTGGGCAGGAGGGCCCGGGCCGGGAGCTGCTGTTAATACCGCTTACCTTTCTGCAGGTTATTAGCCACTGTTATCAGATGCAACTTTGCCCTTGACTAAGACTTGAGCGGTGCTGCTCTGTGCCAGGCGGAAGTTAAAAGGAACATCTGAAAGACAAGCACAACAGTGCTGTCGGCCCAGATGGGGGATCGGAACGTTGGGCCCACACCTTCTTCCCACCCCAAGTTGTCCACTCCCAAATTGTCTGTGACCCCAGTCCTCGACTCTTGTTTGCCCAGCCTTCTGCCCCGGGGAGGCTGTCTTCCAGGCTGTCAGTGGGTACAAGAGCTGAAAGGAAAGCGGAGGAAGCGAATGTCAGGGCCCAGGGCCCATGTGCAAGGCCGAGGAGAGGGTTACCAACGTGTGCCCCATGTGGAGCCCAGGGCTGATGAACGTGCCTTGCACATTGGAGCCCCTGCCCTTGAGGAATTCAGTCTTGCTGCAGAGAGAGATGAGTAAACCAGCAGTTGCCATACACAGTCAAGGCCTGGAGAGTGTCTCAGGGGCTTCTCACCACTGTCACTGATGGGCTACAAGACAAGGAAGATTCCCAGATGAAGTGACCTTTTGTGGCTCCCCTTTCTTGCCCCACATATGGGAACGCTGGTTATGGGCCTCAGCACGGTGCTCAGCCGGCACGCTGGCCACTTGGAGGAGCAATGGGAGAAGTGTTCATAAGACATGGCTGGTTCCATGTTAAGGGGAGTTTCCTCCCCGCTCCCCACTCTTTCTTCTGTCAGCAGGCAGGCTGCTCCGAAGGGCCAGCACGCTGCTGCCGGAACCAGGGTGGGACCCTGGTTCTCAGAACCACAGCCGCCTCAGATGCTGGACACGACCAGTGGGCCTCGAAACAGAAAGTTAAACACCCAGTTGACAAAGCAGCTCTCTGTCCTGTAAGCTTCCCCTGGATTCTGTAGTGTGGATCGCTTCTCGCCCGGAGTCTCGGGAGCCTTTCACTGGGAAAGGAGCCGTCGAGGCCTCTGAGGCAAGCCTGCCAAATGACACACAGTCCTGACTTGTCGTTTTCCTTCTCTTTTCTTTCCTTATTTTTTTTTCTCTCTCTCTCTCAGAGCGGGGGTGGCGAGGCAGCCAGATGAGCGGTCCATATGCATATCATTTGCTGAGAAATTGAAGCAAACTCCAGCTGTGGGGTCTGGGAAACGGAGGAAGGGGTGCGCCCATGGAGTAACAACTTGGTCACGGAAGACACTGCCTTCTGTTGGGAACTCGGCAGCTTAGGGTCTGTTGGCCAGAGCTGGCCTTCATGGTGTGTCTGGCTCTTTCCTTCCCCCTCTGTCTCATTTTTTCTGATGACCATGTAAGCTTTAAATAGAGTCCCAGATCCAGTGGGAATGGGGTGCGGGTGCG
>SJYX01023197.1:114480-192989 GCA_006410675.1 Oreotragus oreotragus
CCCCCCCCCCCCCCCCCCCCCGCATCATTGTCTCTCACATGACCTAATTCTACTCATTTGTCCACTTAAATCTATTTCAGGCTTTTATTTTCTATAAACCAGATGAATACCAACATGTGTAAACATTGTTGCTCACTCCATGTGTTAAGAACAGTTAGTCTACAGAATTAATTTTCAACACTTGATGCAAAATTAGATAATACAGAGTAACTTTTAAAGAGAGCTTCATGGCATGGGTATTACACTCAGGTTAATCATTCAAGATGGAAACAGTTACTTCTCTTGTTTGACAACCCATTTACATTTTTCACAGGAATATCACAGTGAAAAGTAAAGAAAAATGGAAATGAAGATTATTCAACATATAGACTACCTAAGGGTGTGATGAATCGGAAAACATAAGAACTGCAAAAGAAACAAATGATTTAACACAGGATCAGAAAATACCTTGTTAAAGTTTCACATGCAACAAAAACTGAAGGCATTACAAAGAAGAGTAAGACAAAGAGAATGGACATGAATGAAAATTTCATGAGAAAAGCTAAGCTAATTGCTAAGTCTATTCAAAAATAGGTTAAAAGAGAAAACAGAGCTGATGGAACAAAAGAATTGAAAAATCCATATGTTGACTCAAGAATTTAAGGAAATGTTTTTTGCTTGCCAAAAAAAGGAAAGGGTGGGTTGTTTCCACTTTGTCTCTATGATTAAAAAAAAAAAAAAAATCAAGAAACTTTTGAGTAACCAATATTTGCAATGTAGGGTTTATTAGTAAAAAATATATATAATTCTAGTTACTCATGTTTATTAGTAATGAATCTTCTATTTTAATGATCAGATTAGAGTCTTGATCAGGCAGCACCTGATCAGGGGTCCACAGAAGAAGAGCTACATCGCCAAGAGAAGAAGCCTAGGTGACTGGCCATCGCCACACTCTTACAAGCTTATCAGAATAACTGAATAGGAAAGACATGGCCAAGTATGCATCTGGTTGTGTTCTGGGTAATCGAATCCTGGCCTCAGGCAATTAATGGAGCCACCTATTAGCTGTGGTTATTTAGCTAACATGACAGTTCTAGGGCCTTCCCAGATGACGCTGTGGTAAAGAATCCACCTGCCAATGCAGGAGATGTAAGAGACACAGCCTGCATTCCTGGGTCAGGAAGGTTCCCCTGGAGTAGCACTCCAATATTCTCGCCTGGAAAATTCCACGGACACAGGAACCTGGAGGGCTGTACAGTCCATGGGGTCGCGAAGAGTTGGAGACGACTGAAACAGCCCACAACACGGCACATGTCAGCTCTAACACCTGAAAGCACCCCGTGAACATTCTAAACTGCCTAAATGCTCTGCTTTGAAATAGTTACTTTTCTCATCTGAAGTTAACCCCATGCAGAGTTGAGTATACCACATTTTATCTTAGGCCCATGCAGAGTTGAATATACCACATTTTATCTTAGGCGTCTGAGGCTGGCGCAGCCCTCTCTGTTAGCTCTTTTCTATGACTGTCAGAGCTCCGTGTCCTCACTGTCTGTCTTAGGATGGACCAAAGAATGAGGAGGAGAAGTTCTTCCTCCCACAAACACGAGGAAGAGGCTACGCGTGGGTCTTAAAATTTCTAGAATATTCTTGCCTCCTCTAGGACATTAAGGAAAAATATGAACAAAGAACTATAACAAAGAGGACATAATATATCCTCTATATTTCCTCTCTTTCAGAAAACTGTGATCTCGGTTTTTCCACATCAACATTCATCTGTAACTTTCCCACAGGAAAGTTGGTCCTAACCTTGATCAATCAAGGTGACATTTTTGTGCACAGGCAACACTGAGTGTGGTACCTGTGTCACTGGGGTCGTTGTATGTATTCCAATTCCTTTGTCTCCCAGAGCCTATCTCACCCATATTTAATAGCCCTTTATTCTGAATTATTTGTCTCATTACTAACCAAGATCTCTCAGGCCTAAAAAGTTCTCCAAACTAATCCACGGTGGCAGAAAGCAGAAGGGTGGTGCCCAAGGCATGGGATGGTTTGGGGTAGGGGAATTAACTGCAAAAGGCCAGGAGGAAAACTTCTGGAGTAAAGGAAATACTCTGTAACTCCTGGAGTAATGGAAATACTCTATAACTTGATCATCATGGTGACTATGTAGGTGTATACATTTATCAACAGTAAGCTTAAAACAAGTCCATTTTACTGCATGTAAATTATAACTCTATAAGGATGTGTTAAGGTGTGGTTTTAGAGCCAAAAAATGGAGACAACCTAAATGTGCATGGACAGATGAATGGATAAGCAGAAACACACACGTAATGGAATATTACTCAGGTTTAAAAAGGAACGTAGTTCTGACACCTGCTATAACGTGGATGAACATTGACAACATTATAGTAAGTGAAGCCAGACACAAAAGAATAAATACCCTATGCACTTATATGAAGCACTTAGTCGGAAAGTAGAGTGGTGGTTGCTAGGGGCAGAGAGGAGGGGGAGATAGGGAGTTAGTATTTCTTGGATACATAGTTTCCATTTGGGATGATGAAGAAATTCTGGATAGTGGATGGACAGTGGTGATGACTGCACATAATGTGAATGTACTTAATGCCACAGCATACCTAAAAAAGTTAAAATGATCATTTTTATGCTATGTATATTTAGCCACAATTTTTTCTAAAAAGAGTGGCCATATTGAATCAAATGTTAGAATTCCCCTATACAGATATGCCCTGTTTATTCGACATCTGATCTTGTTAAAGTGGATTCAAGTCATACACTTAAAATTAGTTCATCCACTGTATGGATTAATTGTTGATGGACTGCTAACTTGTTAACTATCTGTCCTAGTCTACTTTTTGATTCAAATTGTATTATTTTATACTGTAATTATATACATTGACTTCACTGGGAAGTAATGCAAGAATGATAAAACTGACTTTGTTGTCATTTGAAGATTTGAATTTGAGGGGCTAATTTTGAGGAGAAGAAATTCAGTGGAAATGGAAATCTCTTTGAACCAACAGAGCAAAAAAAATAGGAAAGACTAAAAGCTTCCTTCAAGAAAACAAACCAACTCCACTTCCTATTGAATGGGAGGGGAGGAAGCTAAAGAATTAAAATAAGAAACCGCTATCAAGTGCAACAACAGACTGTCAGAAGGTGATACTGGGGAAGACAGACAAGCACATTCATTCCGGGGACCATCCATAGAGGCTCTGCCAGGTATATAGTAAGACATAGACGCAGATAATTCAGAGGAGTTTGCAACTAAAGAGAAACCAAGAGACTTGGATCACATTTAGATGAGATAAATGGATTCCGTAAATGGTTATATTTTTTGTCTGATCCAGGTCACACATTTTATGTTCATCACTTGCATTATGTTCTATTTTCTGATATATTTATTAATATAAATTAAGAGCCCACCTGCCAGTGCAGGAGACATAAAAGACATGTGTTCAATCCCTAGAGGAGGATATGGCAGCCCACTCCAGTATTCTTGCCTGGAGAATCCCATGGACAGAGGCACCTGGCAGGCTAGAGTCCATGGGTCACAAAGAGTCAGACATGACCGAAGTGACTTAGCTCAAGAGTATTAGGATGGGGAACCACAGAATCCAGAAATACGCCACAAAATTAGCTGGAGGAGTCCTCCAAAAGTTGATCAATGAGGGTATTATAAGAATGAGTATTAAAACTGGAATGTCCTTCTCCTTTGAACTATTATTTTCTGTCTGTTTTTCATTTATTCCCTCCAAAATTGTGTTTCCAGAGATGCTGACATTTCTTTTGCTACCTTTAGAGAAGAGAAATTTCATTGTGAATAGGATCAGGATGTGGTCAGACTAAGAGTGGGGAGTTTTGTTTACATAAACTTTTTTTTTTTTTAAGTTTAACAGGGTTGTTTTCTTTTTAAAGAGTAGTCAAAATGTCTTGACATCTAAGGAGCTTCACAAATGCTGGGGCATCAAAATGGTCTCATCAAAATGTTATGGATCTAAATATTAATAAGTAAACCACCTAAGTCAAATGGGGTGGCTCAGATGGTAAAGCGTTTGCCTGCAATGAGGGAAACCTGGGTTCAATCCCTGGGTTGGGAAGATAACCTGGAGAAGGCAATGGCAACCCACTCCACTTCTCTTGCCTGGAAAATCCCATGGATGGAGGAGCTTGGTAGGCTCCAGTCCACGGGGTTGCAGAGTTGGACACGACTGAGCAACTTCACTAAGTCAGATAGGGCCTGGGTCTACAAAAGCAAAGCAAAGTGGTCTATTAAGATCACTGTTTACATAATTTAAGCAAATACACACATAACTGCACAATTTTTTTGCTTGATTTGACTACAGCAGACACGGAAGTGAGCTAATTGTTTCTAGGCTGGTACAAGACACTTGGGATTTGGCATCTTGGGAATTCCGTGTTGTTTTTAAAGAAAGAAAGGTTATTTTTATTCCACATTGTAGAGAGAGAGTAGCTTTGTTATTGTGAAGGACTAATTAGTCCTTTGGAAGACTGAATGAGCATATACTCTGAATGTTCCAAGTCTCACCAGACTGGGCCTCATTCCCACTCTGGAACTCAAGACTCCAGGCACTGTGGCTGTCTAAAGTCAACAGGTGAGTGCGCTGGAGAGCACAGGCATGCTCAGGGCTGTGTCTACCCGAGGGACCAGCTAACCCCAACCTCAGCCTTCTCCTCCTGTCGTGGAATGAATTGTGTTTCCCCTCAATTCACATTGAGGGGTTTCCCTGGTGCTCCTGTTTCTAAGACTCCACACTCCCAATGCACGGGGCCCAGGTTTAATCCCTGGTTGGAGAACTAGATCCCACAGGCCACAACTAAGTGTTCACAAGCTGAGCCAAGGATACCTGCATGCGCAACCAAGACCCTGCACAGCCCCAATAAGTGAATAAATACATTGTTTAAAGATTCATGTTGAAGTCTCAACCCCTAGTACCTCAGAATGTTTTGGCCCAGACTGTCCCCAACTTACCATGGTTCAACTCAGCGTCTTTGGACTTTACAATGGCACACAAGCAATATACATTCAGTCAAAACCATAGTTCAGATTTTGAATTTTGATCTTTTCCTGAGCTAGTAATATGTGGTCTGACACTCTCTCATGATGCTGGCCAGTGGCAGGGGGCTGCAGCTGCCAGTCAGCTATGTGATCACGAGGGTGAACAATCAATACATTGATAACCATTCTGTTTTTCACTTTCAGTACAGAATTCAATGAATTACACAAGATACTTAACATTTCATTATAAAATAGACTTTGCGTTAAGATGGCTTTGCCCAACTGCAGGCTAATGTATTTATTAATGATCTAAGCATCTTTAAGGTTAAAGCTAAGCAATAATGTTTGGTAGGTTAGGTGAATTAAATACATCTTATAATTAATATTTTCAACTTACAATGGGCTTATCAGAATGGAACCCCATTGTAAGTCAAGTTAGTAATGTATTTGAAAATAAGATTTTTAAAGAGGTGATTAAGTTAAAATGAGATAGCTGGAGTAGGACCATAATCCCATATGATTGGTGTCCTTACGAGAAGAAGAAGAGATACTCAGAGTATACAGTGAAAGTCAATGCAAAGACACAGCAAGATGGCAGACATCTGCAAGCCAAGGAGAGAGGCTCAGAAGAAACCACCCTGCTGACACCTTGATCTTTGACTTCTAGCCTCCAAAACTGTGAGGAGATAAATTTCTGTTGTATAAGCCACCCAGTCCTTGGTATTTTCTTATGGTAATCCTAGCAAACAAATGCAACTCCCCAGGTCATATCAGTGGGGTACCCCACTTGAGCTCAGTACTGATTCTGTTCCTACTTCCAAGTATTGGTCTCTCCTAGAAATAACAGTAACAGAATATTAAATGGGTGACTTACTAATAAAGAGCAGAGTCACACCTTTCCCCAATTCCCATTATCCATCCAGAGGAACGAAGACTAAAAAGTCTAAGGGATGAGAGCTATTGAGATGCAGGGCTGCCAGCCATCTAGTTAGGATGCTCCCCATTCAAGCCAAATGAGAGCACTCCCAAGAACCACAGAGTGCTTAGAGATTGCACTAAGCGTGAACAGCATCTTTCTCTCCGGCAAAAGTTACTGAGATTCGGGATCCAGACCCCAGTGCTCCATGGGCCCAGAGTGGGACACCATGAGTTCTTGGGAGGAAACTTATAAACTAGAGATTGCTCTTTCCCGAAGAATTCTTTGGCAGGAGGCTGGAGGAGCTGCCCATGATGACAGGGCAAGTGAGGGGAAGGAGGAGAGGGAGCAGCCACATGCATACTGTTTGTTGGGCAAAGGTTAGGATTTCCTCCTCTGGGCCAAGTGGACACCCCAGAAGGTAGCTAGACTGTCACCTTGCACAGTCCTCTAGATATGAGCAGGGCTAAGGAGACTCTCGCAGGAGCCCTCAACCTGCAAAGATGGGAGGATGCAGAGCAAAAAGGGATGTGATGGAGACAGAGTGGAAGGACAAGCCAAAGCCTTTCCCTGCTGGCTCCTGGGTCAGCTCTGATTAGAGAAGGGTGGACATTTGTACATGAGTATATGATGAAAATGGTTGTTTATATTGAATCATATTTTTTTCTACTTGAAAATGAGACTGCTCTGATTTATGAAAGTGATGGAAAATCCACAGATCTGCTCAAGATGCCTGTCAAAGGTGGGGAGGAGAAACTGGACAGAGCATGTTGGACAAAGACTAAGATGGGAGAAGAAAAAGAGACTTATCCTCATTTGTACTCTACCAAATTCAACCCATACCTTATTTTAGCACATGTCACTCAACAACTTTAGCTCTAACCACCTTGGACAGACACCATGCCACCCCCTGTATTCTCATCTCTCTGAGCTGGTCCCCAATCCCTGTAGCCAATGCACAAAGCCCTCCCATTGTCTTTCAGAAACAATGTCCCAATAAATAGTAACTTACATTAACACAAATGCTTGAGGAGTTTGCTAACCCAGTACAATCTAACTCAAATTCCACTGAGATCACCTGGCACCACTCTGTGGGTAATTAGTCTATATTTAAGCCACCAAATAAAGACAATACCATGTAGAAACAGGATGAAGTACAGATGGGAACCATCTAAGTGAAAAGTCCTCCAAAATGCCAAGCTGCAGTCAGGATGCCATGCAGTTGCTTAAAGGGGTTACAGATCAGGGGGAAATCTACTAAATCTCTAGTCCCATCATAAAAAATGATGGATGGGAGGCATTAATTACTGGAAATCACAGAGGATCAAAATCATTAATTCTGTGGAATAAACGAAGTCTGCAAGAAAATGCAATGCAGGTGAGAATGACAAGGTTACCTTTTGCTGTGAGATGTTCTGACTTGGCTCAGCACATGCATCCATCATCCTTACCTCAAAGTTTAGGGTGTTAGATAAGGTTGACAAGTAAGGGCCCTTTCTCTTTTGCTGAATACCTGGTTTAATGCCCATATATCATAATTTTTGTCAAAAACTTATTACTCGTTTCCTCTCCTTGGTTATTCGAGTTTGCTTTGTCAAAAGCCTCAACTTCCAGCCCTTCAAACAGAGTTGCCTGTGTACAGATTCATGGAAAATGTTCATAGAAATGAAAAAATAGTATGTTAGAAGATTCTAAAACCTCTCACTCCTCAGAATACTTCACAAACTGGGTAAAGAAAGCCAAAATTTAAGAAACCATTTTCTTTGTCATTAGCACATGAGAAATGTTTTAGGTAACAGAAAACTGAAAATCTCCCTCCAATTCTCCCAGGAAAATGTATAGAGTCACAGTTGCACATGGACAGATTCTTGTATTTGAACAAGTATAGACTATAATGTATGTGCTGTACTTAGTCGCTCAGTCATGTCCAACTCTTTGCTACCCCATGGACTGTACCCCGCCAGGCTACTCTGTCATGGGGATCCTCCAGACAAGAATACTGGAACGGTTTGCCATGTCCTTCTCCAGAGACTATAAACCACTATTATTATGGGAAGTGTCCTACCTAAGAACTTGCTATTCTATGAATTGCTTTGAAGATTGTTTCTATAGTTTTTCTCCATTTAAAAATTGGTGTAAAAATAGTCTCCCAGAAACAAAGAGTGAGACAGCCAAAATCTTCACATTAATACTTCCTGAAGCAGGTAGTGGTTTTATATGTATTTACTAATAAATGTTGAATGATGCAGGAAGTAGAGATCCATTCACAGTATCTAATAAAATAAACAATATTTAGTTCTTTGAAATTAAATTCTTTCATTGAAGATCAGCTATAAGGAGATATGGCACTTACACTTTCTAAAAATGTCAGAAGAGCAAAGAAGGATGACCAAATTACTAATTTTTCCTACATATTTAATTTGCAAATAATGGTAGTTATACATGTATCAAGCTAATTTTGAAAAAAGAAACATACTTGTTATTGGTTTCATAGAACCATAATATTTTAAGTTATCTCCTTGGATTTTTAATTAGGCTTTGAAGTTCTTTGAATCGTAAAAAGTACTTTCTTGTAGTTGCTGATTGTATTATTATATGCCTTATTTTGACAATTTGAACATATCTGATATTAAAATAAATAGTGAGTGAGACACACCACTAGATGTGGTTAGTGATTATGATTTTTTTTTTTTGGCTGTGCTGTGTTTCTGTTGCTCTCTGCAGTTTCTTTCCTTTCAGCGAGTGGTGGCCACTCCCTAGTAGAGGGGTGCGGGCTTCTCACTGGGGGGGCTTCTCTTGTTGCAGAGCAAGGCTCTAGAGCTTTAGTAGCCGTGCTGCACAAGCCCAGCTGCCCCAAGACATGTGGAAGCCTCCTGGACAGGGACTAAACTTGTGTGCCCTGCACTGAACCACCACAGGAGTCCTGTTGTATGACTTTTAAGTCCCCATATTCCCTCATTCTGCGCAACTAAAGCCTTCACTAATTATCCCTTACCCAAAGCCCCTATCAGTTCAGTTCAGTTCAGTCGCTCAGTCGTGTCCGACTCCTTTTGACTCCATGAATTGCAGCACACCAGGCCTCCCTGTCCATCACCAACTCCCAGAGTGTCCACTGAATCAGTGATGCCATCCAGCCAACTCATCCTCTGCCGTCCCCTTCTACTCCTGCCCCTAATCCCTCCCAGCATCAGGGTCTTTTCCAANTAGTATAACTTTATTATGATTTTGTGTGCATATGTGAGTAAAACTAAGTTGTTTATACATATATAGAACTACAATTGGTCAAAATATTTAAAAACTGACATTATTGTCTATGTGTGGATGTTTACTTGTGGGCTGAGTAGGTAATATTTAGATGAGCAATCAAATAAAAAGTACATACTTCTTACATCATTATATGTTTATTCCATAAGATTTACTTACTTTCTTTTCAGCAAAAAATATTATTTTAATCACTATGTTCACATAATTTTTGTATTCTATTACAGAAATGCCAAATTTATTAAACCAGTTAGTTCAATTTGGAGATTCTTTCTCTACTGAAGCAATAACAATGGGAATTACCAAGAATATTTCTTAAAGCAATATTTACATTGAAGAAAAAGCATACGAGTCTTACATATTATGTTCCAAAATTTTATTTAAGTAAATTAATTATTATTTGTTAAAATTTTTTAAATATTTCAGTCAGTTCAGTCTCTCAGTTGTGTCTGACTCTTTGTGACCCCAAGGAGCACGCCAGGCCTTCTTGTCCATCACCAACTCCCGAAGTTCACTCAGACTCACGTCCATCACACCTACTGACCTGGGGAGTTCCTCTTTCAGTATCCTATCATTTTGCCTTTTCATACTGTTCATAGGGTTCTCAGGGCAAGAATATTGAAGTGGTTTGCCATTCCCTTCTCCTGTGGACCACATTCTGTCAGACCTCTCCACAATGAGCCGCCCATCTTGGGTTGCCCTGCGGGCATGGCTTGGTTTCATTGAATTAGACAAGGCTGTGGTCCTAGTGTGATTAGATTGACTAGTTTTCTGTGAGTATGGTTTCAGTGTGTCTGCCCTATGATGCCCTCTTGCAACACCTACCATCTTACTTGGGTTTCTCTTACCTTGGGTGTGGGGTATCTCTTCATGGCTGCTCCAGCTAAGCACAGCTGCTGCTCCTTACCTTGGATGAGGGGTCTCAGCATTATGTAACTATGTTTCTTTTTAGCATTCTTTTAAAGCAAAATGTAGACCTTTAAAGAAAATATTAGATGTGTATATATTTTAAAATTTTCAGTACTGGAATATAATAGAGACAACAAAAAATAGCAATATAGTGATATATTTATTCAAATCTCTCACCAGTGGAGATATAACTTGAACTAAAATAGCCAATGCTGGAATCTATAGGAACAACTTCCAAAAATATTAGTACACTCAACATAATAAAGGCAATATGTGACAAATCCACAGCAAACATTATTCTCAGTGATTAAAAATTGTAAGCATTTCTACTCAGATCAGTAACTAGACAAGGGTTCTCACTCTCACCACTATTATTCAACATAGTTCTAGAAGTGCTAGTCATGGCAATCAGACAGGAAAAATAAATAAAAGGAATCCAGATTGGAAAAGAAGTAAAACTCTCACTGTTTGCAGATGATATGATACTATACATACAAAACACTTCTTAACACCACACACAAAAATGAACTCAAAATGGATTAGAGACTTAAATGTAAAACAAGGAACTATAAAACTCCTAGAAGAAAATAAAGCCAAAACACCCTTTGACATTAATCACAGCAAGATTTTCTATGACCCACTTCTGAGAATAATGGAATTAAAAACAAAAATAAACAAATGAGACTTAATCAAACTTCAAAGCTTTTGTACAACAATGGAAACCATAAAGAAGACGAAAAGGCAACCCTCAGAATGGGAGAAGTGAATTGCAATGAAGCAACTGACAAAGGATTAAACTTGAAAATAAATAAGCAGCTCAGGCAGCTCAATATCAGGAAAACAATCAAAGAATGGTCAGAAGATCTAAACAGACAGTTCTCCAAAGAATACATACAATCAATAATCACATAAAAAATGCTCAATATTGCTATTACAAGAGAAATGAAAATCAAAACCAAAATGAAGTATCATCTAACACCAATCAGAATGGCCAGCACCAAAGATCTACAAACAATAAATGTTGGAGAGGATGTGAAGAAAAGAGAACCCTCTTGCACAGTTCAATTCGGTTCAGTCGCTCAGTAGTGTCCGACTCTTTGCGACCCCGTGAATCGCAGCACTTCAATGGACATGAGTTTGAGAAAGCTCCAGGAGTTGGTGATGGACAGGGAAGCCTGGCATGCTGCAGTCTAAGGGGGTCGCAAAGAGTCAGACACGACTGAGCAACTGAACTGATATAAAAGGCTTCATACAACATCTCACCTTTGGGGACTGGCTTTTTTTCAATCAGTATAATTCTCTGGAGATGCATCTCGGTCGTAGTGGTGTGTATCAGTAGTTGATTCCTTATTACTGCTGAGTAGTATCTGCAGTGTAAAGGGACTGTACTTGGCTTAGCTGTGCACCTTCTGAGGGACATCTGGGGTGTTTGCAGATTTGGGCTAATAAGAATAAAGTGGCTTTGAGCATTTTTGTGTGAGCACAAATTTCCATTCTATGGGAGAAATGCCCTAGGGAATATTTGCTGCATTGTAAGGAAGTGCCAAACTTTTTCAGCGTGGCTATACCATCTTACATTCCTGCCAGCAGTGAACGATTTGGTTCTCCACAGTATGGCCAGCATTTGATATTGAGAGTATTTTTTTATTTTAGCCATTCGCAAGGTGTGTATTGATATTTCCTGGTGGTTTTAGTTTACATTTCCCTAATGGCTAATGATGCTGCGCATCATCTCATGTATTTATTTGCCATCTGTGTATTCTTTTTTGAGTAATATCTGTTCATTTCTTTTGCTCATTTTCTAATTGAATTGTTGGGAGGGGGTTGCCATTGAGTTTTGAGAGTCTTTTATATATTCTGGATAATACCTCTTTGTTGGATGTGGTGTTTGAAAATATTTTCTCCTAGTCTATAGTTTGCCTTTTCATCTTTAACAGGATCTTTCCTGGAGCAAATGTTTTGAATTCTGGTAGAATTATAGTGTGTCAGTTTTTTAGTTTATGAATTGTGCTTGTAGTATCAAATCTAGAAAGTTGGTTTAGCTTGAGATCCCAAAATATAGATTTCTCCTATGTTTTTTCTAAAAAGTCTTTAGTTTACATTTGACATTGAGGTTCTTGATGATACATATTTTAAAACCTGAAGCATAGGAGAAAATTGCAGCTTGTGGTTTTATGAAAGGAACAGAAAAAGAGTGGGAGCCAGAGGGGGCGAGACGCTGAGGCCAGCGCCGCTCTGATGCTGTAGCGAGTCTTGTCCCCCTTGCGTGGGTAAGGAGGACTGTTTTAGAAGCCGACTCCATAATCCCACCCATGCACATCCTCCACCCTCCGGAGTGCTGTCAGGGCGCATGCTGAAGGCTTGGGAAATTGCGTGGTAAGAGATATACTAAATCATATGATCGGAAGATCAGAAGTCTTCCAGATGGGGCAGGAAGCAGGCCCGGCTTTATTTGTAAAGGCCCATCAGTGGTGTCACTCTCTGGAGGCGGGAGGGTCTCAGCTTAGAGGCCACAGCCAAGTGCTGAAACAGCTTCCTCCACGGCTGCAGAGCTGCTGGGGTGCTGGCAGGCAAGCCCGCGGACAGCTGGCAGTGGCCAACAGAGAGGGGGAGTCTCAGGAGCACCCCAGCAACCACAGGCCCGTCCCTGTCCTCGTAGCCATGGGCCATCTCTAGAGAGCAGTGTGGCCCGGAGCCAGAAGGCAGCTGGACTTGCGGGCTGTTAGCTGGGGGACCTCCGAGCCACAGTGTAGCCTCACTGAGGGTGGAGCAGGGGGTATGCAAGTCTCTTCTGCTCCCTGAAAAGCACCCAGTTCTGTCTTGTGATACTGCCTGCCTAAGGATGGAAGAACCGCTTTTGTCACTCCTATTTAGGGCCTGCACTCGTCATCTTAAACATAAATAGAAAGGCCTGGCGGGGCGCTGCAGCAGCTATGTGCCGATGTACTGTGGCTTGCGGGTCTGGCGGGGGTGTGTGTGAGCGTGAGAGGGACGGTGGGTAGTGGCAGAAGGTGCACTTCCTCCATGTGTAGTCGGGTCCTGCCTCCTTAGGAATCACAGGATCAGGGGTGGCCCTCGTGGATGCTGGGAAGATGGGGAGGCACAGGGTCCTGTCCAGAGAAGCCCGCCTCCCCAGGGTCGTTCTACCCATTTCTGTTAGCAAGGCGGCTCTACACGCAGGTAGGAGGGTGGCATGAGGAGTCGTGTTGAGCTCAGTCCCGCTGTACTGCTTCCTGCTGGTTAGCCTTCCTGCACCTCATCACCCCCATCTGTGAAATGGGGACAGTAACAGGGTCCACCTCTGAGGTTGTCATGAAGATTGAATGAGCTGAACCAGAGCCTGATTCCGGGTGAGCAGGAATGGAACCCTAGATGTGTTAGTCCTCGTCCAGCCCCTGTGTCTCCTGAGGATGAAGTGTGTCCAGCTCCTGTGTCTCCTGAGGATGAAGCCTCCTCGGTGGCTCAGCAGCCAGTCAGCTCCGTGTCCCGCCCTTTGCTTTGGCAGGTGGCGTGCGCAGTCTCCTGAGCACCTGAGTCCTTTGAGCCGCCTGGTGGCCGAGGCTGCAGTGGGCGCCCAGCCCGGAGAGGAGCGAGGTTAGGTCTCCTTTGGAAACATTGAGTGAGGCCTCCCTGTTGTTCCTCGGCAGTGGTTACATTTTCTTAAGTCTTGAGTGGTGAGGTGGATGAGAAGGAAAAACTACTGCCTCTATGAGGAGCTGTTGACACAACCCACTGGTCTCAGATCCCTGAGCGACCCCCTGTGCTCCCCCAGCTCCACCAACTGCAGCCCAGCATTAGTGGACCCTGGGGAGGTGTGCTTGCTCTGTGCAACCCAGCAGCTCAGTCCTGTCACTTGGCAGGGAGCCGGCTCACCCAACTCTTGCTGGAGAGCCATCAGTTGTAGAAGTACCCACTGCAGCGTCTTCACACCCTCCAGGGGGCTTGTATGGGCACCGCTTGTTTGAGCCTGGCATTCATGGATGCTCTGACCTCCTGGGTTCTGATCAGTGCCTTCTCTCCATCTTTCCCACATTTCTTTGCCAGGAGTGGTAGGCTAGACCCTCGAATCTAGAAGAGTCTGTGCCTCTAACTTGTGGTTAGGCTTGCCCTGCAGAGCCTCCTTGAAAAATATAATGAGAAACTTGGCAAGTCCAGTTCAGCCTTCAACCATGCAGCACTGATGGGCCCCCGGCTGATGTTGGGGTGTGTGGCTCCATGTGACTCGGCCTGACAGCCAGGCTCCTCCCCATTGAGATGCAGAGGATCACACCTGTGTGGTGGGGTGTGCAGGGAGCAGGCCGCCAGGGCAAAGGGAGAGAAGGAGAAAAAAAATAATGATCTTGATCAGCTCACCTAGTGGGGAAGATAAAGCCAAGAGGGGCCATGTCAGCTCTGACCAGAAGAGAGAAGCTCTTTGGGCATTTCTGACCCGGCGTGCCCCTCTGTGCGTGGGAGTTCAGGTGGAGTAGCTCTCTGTTCCTGACTTATCCATGTCCTGGCCCAGCTTCGTGCTGCCCTGTGCCGCCCAGATCCAGGGCAGGTTACCTCCCTGTGGTCACGGAACCAAATCCCCAGCCAGCCCTTAGAAGTGGCTGCCAGTATGAAATGGCTCAGCCATTTCCCAGGGGAGCACAGTGCAGATGTGGCCCAAAAGGCATCCTCAGGTCAGCTTGTTGGGTTGGAACTCCCGGCTGGAATTTCTCCTCCTCCTTTTTCACTGTAGCCGAGGCAGGAGTGGGGAAGGATATGTGTGGCAGTGATAGAGATCCTGGTTAGGGCCAAGCTGCCCTCCCTGCTGTTGAGGGCTGGGGCGGGGTCTGTTGGCTACTTGATGATGAGTGGAGGCATCATCTCCACCAACCCCAGCTGATCACTGAATATTCAAGGTCAGTTTGAACTTGGAAGATAGATTCACACAGTCAACCTGAAAGTCCATGGTATTTGATATTTTCTTCTAAGGTTATCAGTTAGCTTCCCAACTAAAAAGTTGATTCTACCTTATACCTCTCACATTTTTCTTTAAAAGAATTTTAGTTGAATAGTGGATTTTGCCTCAGAATAGGTTGTTTTTTTTTTTTTTTTTCCTGATTAACATTCCCTTGTTCATGAATGTGGTAGCAGATATAGGAGACTGAACTAAAGTTGTAAGTCATTTGTTTTTTCAACAGATTTATAAAAATTTTACTTTATATTGGAGCTAGTTTAAAAACATGTTGTGTTTCAGATGTACAGCAGAGTGATTCAGTTATACAGATACATATATGCATTCTTCAGATTCTTTTCCCATTTAGATTATTACATAATATAGAACAGAGTTCCCTGTGCCATACAGGAGGTCCTTGTTGATTATCTATTTTAAATATAGCAGTGTGTACCTGTCAATCCCAGACTCCCAGTCTATCCTTCCCTGCCACCCTCCCCCCAGTAACCATAAGTTTGTTCTCTTAAATTTGTGAGTCTTCACCAGATATTGATTATCTTTTATGTCCTCCACGTGGTCCTGGGTGACTAAATCCCAGCCCTTGGGTAGCTTACATTCTAATGATGTGATGATCTTGGGACTACTTAATACCTTAGGAAGTTTTGTTTTGTTCTGTTTATAATTAATAGACTTTTTGAGCAGTTGTAGGTTTACAGGAAAATGGAGCAGAAAATACAGAGACAGCCCTTATAAACCCTGCCCCCTCTCTGGTTTTCACTGTTGTTTACATATTGCATTAGTGTGGTGCTTCATTATCATTGATGGACCAGTATTACTACATTATTGTTAACTAAACCTGCAGTTTTCATGAGGGTTCACTGTTTGTGTAGTACATTCTGTGGGCTCTGCAAATGTCTCGTGGTATGTGTTCACCATTACAGTATCGCACTGAATAGTTCCTTGCCCCAAGCACCCCGTGGGCATCGCCTATTCATTCTTCTCTCCTCCCAGCCCCCTAGCAGCCACTGCTCTTTCTACTGTCCCTGTAGTTTTCCCTTTCCCAGAGTGTCATGTATTTGGAATCATACAGTAGATTGCATTTTCTGATTAGCTTCTCCCACTCAGCAATGTGCGTTTCCTCAGGAGATTTTGTTTTTGTCCTGTGCTTGTAGTTTGGATTAGATCCTGGCGACTTGCAGTCCTTTGTGACTTGGGTTGCTTTTGACTCCACAGAACTGTAGTGGCCGTCCCTTGACTGTACCTAAGTTGCTTCATTCCAGATGCTGGACTTCCAGCTCCATGTGAATAACCTGGTGGGTGGGAGAACCAAGCACGATCTGGTGCATCAAGGTGCCTGGGGACCTCCGATCCCCTTCACACAGAGTTCATTGAAACAGTCTGTTGAAGATCCCAAGGGGAGAGTGACCCTGAAGGAAGTGAACAGGTCAGAAGGTCAGTTGACACAGGCTAGCCCTGCCTTTCAGAGTGGCCGACCCCGCCTGGCGGAGGCTGTTTATCCCGCCACTGGACCGCTCTTGTTTTTTATCCGATCTCCACCTGAATAAACAGATCCGGAACGTCATCTGCAGCCAGGCTGAGAATCGGGCCAGAATTCCCCAGGGAACTGGTGATTCACCAGCAGCGGGTGGGGGGAGGGGGGAGTGAGCAAGAGACAGAAGGAGACCAGCTTTTTCGGAGTCTCATTTCCTGTCCAGCAAGTAACCCAGGCTGGGCCCTTCTCACAAGGCACTGGTTTCTTGAAGCAAATTTATCAATTTATGCAATAAAACAGATGGTTTGAGTTTTCATTTTTAAGATGATGAATGCAAAGCAGCCTAGTGAGAGGGTGATGCTTTTAAATGTCATTCTGAGAAGAAAAACTTTTCCTCAAGCTGGCCTAGGAAAGCTCTTCTGAATTCATGGGTTGTAAAAAAAAAAATCTCTTTATCTTTATTTTCAAAATGCTTATGGGCATTGGTCCCAATGACGGGCATATTTACAGTTTTCTTGCCGATTTTGAGACTTAGAATTGCTCATTCTCTTTTTTTCTCCCTTTTTTGATGCTCATTAAGCCCCTAATTATAATAAAATTACTCTATTTGACTCCTGAACAAGATTAGATTGAGCTTTAGTTATGCTGAGTAGTCCCAGGCTATATTCCTAATGCTTTACATGGGGAAAGGCTACTGGAAAAGGGATACATGGGGGCGGTGGCGTCTCAGAATGTGGTTTAATGAGGCAGCATGAAACATGGCACTTGGATCAAATGACTTTTCAGATTCATTTCAGCCCTGAGGGATTTGGTTAAAAGGAATGTACCAGTGTCTGCAAAGGCTGAACATAAATGTGTAGCAACGCCACCCTAGACGCTGATGCATGCTAGACCTGCAGGCAAGTTTGCACTGAAAGATACGTGCAGAAGGCACGTTCCTGTGCTTGAGTGTGGTTTTTGCAGTAACCCAAACTGAAAGTAACTCAGTATCCATCAGCAGTAGAATGGAAAATAAAGTGCTGTAGAGAAGTACTACACAATGATGAAAAAGAATAAAGTCCTGCTGATGCAACAACAAACAAGATGTTTGTTTCTTGGCAGGAAAGCTATGACAATCCTAGATAGCATGCTGAAAAGCAGAGACAGCTCTGCCAACAAAGGTCCATATAGTCAAGGCTATGTGGTGTTACCAGTGGTCATGTATGGTTGTGACAGCCAGACCCTAAAGAAAGCAGAGCGCCGAAGAATTGATGCCTTCAAACTGTGGTATTGGAGAAGATTACTGAGAGTCCCTTGAACAGCAAGGAGAGCAAATCCGTCAATCTTAAGGGAAGTCAGCCCTGAATACTGTTTGGAAGGACTGATGCTGAGGCCGAAACTCCAGTATTTTGGTCATCTGATGCAAAGAGCTGACTCACTGGAAAAGTCCCTGATGCTAGGGACAATTGAGGGCAGAAGGAGAAGAGGGCGTCAGAGGATGAGATGGCTGGATGGCATCACCAATGCAATGAACTTGAACTTAGGCCAACTTTGGGAGACGGTGAGGGACAGAGAGGCCTGGTGTGCTGCAGTCCGTGGGGTTGCAAAGAGTCGGACACAGCTGGGCAAGAGCATAGATGGGTCTCATATGTGGAGCGAAAGTAGCCAGATACAGAAGAGTAAACATGGAATGATTCCATGTAGATGAAGCACAGCAACAGGCAGAATTAATCATAGGTGATAGAAATTACGGTTGCCTTGGAAGGGAATAAATGACAAAGAAAATGACAAGAGGAAGCCTGCTGGGATGTTGAAAATATCCTGAGTCTGTCATGTGGTTACGTGAGTGTAGACACTTTATTAAAATGCCCTGAACCCTATGTTGATCATTTATGCACTTCTCAGTATGCCTGTGATATTTCAATAAAAGCGTTTGCAAACAGAACAGCCCCCCCCACACTACACATGGCCTGTTTATAGTTTTCATATTTTTTATATTTTTCAACAAACAAAGAAATACAGAAAAAATATTTTCTATATTTTTCAACAAAGGAGAAATCATGATCTTCTTGTTTGTTCTTGAATGATGAGTGTCTTTTAGCCCTTGCAAAAATTCAGTTGAACCCCCAAGGTAGCCATCAGGGCTACTTTGCCCAGCACTGAGTTTTGTGCTAAATCATTAATACCTTGTGTGCATCTCATCCTCCTCATTGTGATCAGACCTTGGAGCACCTGCTCCAGGTGGGGCATGGGGTTGGGTGTAGGGTCATAGGAAGAGTTCCAGGGCAGCACAGTGATGGACCAGGTGCAAAGTGCTGTGGGTGCTCCAGGGCTGCAGGGTGTGGCGTTTGATTAACCATGTCTGCCAAGGTCATTCTGGGGAATGGACTGGGGCAGGGATAGGAATGGTGCAGGTGTGTTACATTTTTCCTTCCATTTCCGGGCTAGATTGTGTGAAACTGTTTCTTAGCCAGAGGTTCAAATGAGGTGAGAGCTATAATTTGAATTTTGCTGATTATTAAAGGCATGATTTTAAGGTAACATTATGGAAGACTTGCTATTTCTAGTAACAGTCACCCCTGCGAGAGTTGACCACTGTGAGTCACGACACTTGTCTGGGAGAGCCTGGGGCATCCCTGCTTAGAGTTAGGACTGCCATGTTGGCTAGCTTCGGTGTGTTTCTTTTTGCCTCACTGCAAGAACTACAAAGAGGGCGGATGCCCAAGTGTGAATCTCTGTTCTCAGATCACCCTGTCAGCCTGCCTGCTCTACTGGCCCCCGTCAGGAACCTGGATCATCATCTGAGGTGCATAATGAATGGTGTAAGCTTAGGTTCCATTTCACTTCTTGAGGGGGTAGAGAAGGCATCAGTGGGGAAGGCATCAATTAGTGAAGTCTGACCTGGGCACTGGAGGGAGCCCTGTAGGTTCTGTTGCAGTGAGGCACTTAGCCTCATTTTGCAGGTGATTAAACCAGATCCAAAAAGAGTGATTATAGCACACAGTCCTAATGCCAAAATTAGAATCAGAGGTAGAATTAGAATTTGGGTCCCTGCCCCCAGAAACCCAAAGTAGTTGCTGAAGTCTAGACCAGGGATCAGTAAACTACAGAGGGGCAAATCTGGCTCACAGCTTGTTTTTGTAAATAAAGTTTTATTGGAACACAACCACACTCATTGGTTTACATATTGGCTACTTTTACACCCCAGTGTCAGAGTTGAGTTGTCATGACAGAAGCCAAATGACCCCAATAGCCTAAAATATTTAAAATCTGGCTCATTGTAGAATACGTTGCTGACCCCTGGTGTAGACAGTAGGTGCATAATTTCAGCAACCAACAATAATCCATTTGACCCCTCTTGACCCTGCCTTCTTTGATCTCCTTGCCCTTTCTTCCTGGCTGTTATCTGTGACATGAGATCTTTCCCGCCACTCACAGGACTACCTTGTAAACCCCAGTTTTCAGAACTGTAGTGCAACAGTCACTTACGATAAAAGTTTTTAAATGTTGGTTTCAAATGCCTCAGTCTGTTTTCCTGTCTAATTTAACACCAGCTCTGAGAACATGGCCAAGTGGAGAGAGCTTATCTTGCCGCTCTCCGCCTTTGAAGCCTGATTTTATTTGTGAAGCCTTGAACAGGTGTTGGTTTAATAGACTTCTGCCGTATTAAGTTTTCTGTGCCCCAGAGGGCAGCCCAAGGGGTAACCAATCCAGGATGGACCGCAGGCGGTGTGGTCTGCCCCCCGCCCCCCACAGTCCCTGTCACCAGTTAGAAGTCCTTGCATCGCACTGCCCCCTCCCCTCCCCTCTCCTCACTCTTTGTAAACCTGAGGGCATCCCTTTGCAGCTTGTCTGCACTGTTCTCTCCTTTCCATCCAGAGCATCCTTAAGAACGGAGCTTCCTCTGCCTTATTTGCTGAGCTTGGCTCCCCTCGCCTTCTGCAGACTCGCTGGTCACGCAGGCCTTTGGGAGGCTGGTACAAAAAAGCAGGCCGGGCTGAGACCAGTGATGCAGACCAAGTCTTTGCTGACCTGGGGAGAGGCAGCCAGCATTCACATCTAGCCAAGCTCAGCCGAAGGCTTACGGATTGACCCTGGGGTGGTGCACTTAAGATTCCGCCTAGAGAGCCTCTCCGACGGGCTGGCAGTTCCTCCTCCCCTGGGCTCGTGTGCTGGCTCCTCTCGTGTCCCAGCTGGGCTGACCACAGGCGGAGTCCTGATGTCTTCAGCTGTAAAGCAGAGATGTGGTGAAGTAGAGATCCTTGTGAGATCACAGTGTGATTTCGTGGAGCCATCCCCAGGGCCTGTGACCTCCAGGTGTCCAGTAACTGTTGTCAAGAAAAGCTTGGACAAAGATTCAGAGGTTATGATGATGACTGTGGGCCTTCTTGAAAACGGGACAGTTAGTTACATTAAAGGACTGATAGGGCCCCTCAGGGTACACATGGAAGTAAAAACATGCAGCGTTTTAGAAAAGTAGGACAGCCCTGAGGAGGCGAGGGAGGCTCCCCTGCCTGCTGGCTGTTTGCTCTAACCTAGAGGGATGGGTGTCCGGAGGGCGTGTCCCAAGGGGATGGGGTTTGGTGGGTTGGGTCAGGGGTGTGGGCTTGAGTCCCACTTGCTACAGGAGTGAGAAAGGGGATTGTTGGGGACCCATCAGATCTCTAGCCCCCTCCGTGAGTCCTGCAGAAGCTTCAATCTGGGATTTACTTTGAAGCACAGCGCCCCAAAAGAGCCCCATCTCTCAATGTCAGGGTTTTTTTTTACACTCTCCAGCTGGAACAGACTCATGTTGTGCATGAAGCTAAGAGTGAGAGCTCTGAGTCAGCTCTCTGCTCCCCAGAGAGGAATCAGTCCTGCCTGTTTGCATTGAAATGTGGCAGACAAATAGGAAACCATATTCCTTCTCTTTCCAGAGCACCTCCCACTGGTCCTGGCTCTGAGGATACAAATATGGCTAATAAAAACAAGAACTCATTTTATTTATTGAGTACTTGCTTCATGTCAGCCCAAGGGGCATAGAAACTTGACACCCCACGTTATAGCAGTTCACACCTGTAAGTGGTGTAATGGGGATTCGAACTCGGGCACGGCTCTGCTCGTGGCATGTTCTTCAGTGCTGTGTCATGTTCCAGCCCATGAAGGACAGCTGGCCTTAGGTGAAATTGCTGGGGTCCACAGAAACACCCAACAAGACGTGATTCTCGCTCTATGAGAGAAGGGAGACAAGAGCTGTGGGATTAGCTTTCCTGAACATGAGGAATTTGGGAAGAGTTTGATCAGGGCACTGGGCTAGAGTCTAGAGCAGAGAGACCAGACCTGGGGGAGAAGATGACGCGCAAGAAGCTCTGAAGTCACAGTGGGCTAGGTCATTTGCCTCTGAGCAGAGTTGCCACAGAGCCATTGGCAAACTTTGCTTCATGTTTCTTGATTATACTCATCTGCTTGCATGGTTTTCTTCCACTTAAACGTTGTGGAATGCTGGGCTAAATTGCTTCAGTTGTGTCTGGCTCTTTGCGACCCTATGGACAGTAGCCTGCCAGGCTCTTCTGTCCATAGGATTCTACAGGTGAGGATACTGGAGTGGGTTACCATTTCCTACTCCAGAGGATCTTTCCAACCCAAGGATCGAACCCATGTCACTTTGGTCTCCTGCATTGTCAGGTGGGTTCTTTACCTCTGGTGCCACCTACTTAAGTGTTCAGGTGAGTCCCAAATTTGTGATTCCTTCAGCAGGTATTTACTGAGGACGTACTATGAGCCCCACACGATCCTAGTGGCTGGAGACACAGTAGTACTCGAGACAGACAAACATCTCTGCCTTCAGGGAGCTACATCCTGATGGGAGAGAAGATGTTAAAGTAGAAATAAACAAAATACTGGGAGTATTCGATGATAGAAATATTATGAGAAATAAAGCAGGCAAAAGAGTGGAAAGTGTGAATGAGTATGTGTGTGTGCATGCGTGCGTGTATTTGTATGTGTGTGAGGGAAAGAAATTAGGAGCTAGAGGCTTACAGTTTTAGAGAATGTTGCCCAGGCCACCTCATTGAAAAGGTGACATGTGAACAAAGATGGAAAGGAAGTAAAGGCGTGGGACCTGCAAATCTCTCGGGGAAGAGCATTCCAAGCAGTGGGGAAAGGCATTTGCAAAGATCCTGAGGCAGGATCCTGCCTGCCATGTCCAAGGGCCAGCATTCTGGGCGGGGTACAAGGCGGAAGGGTAGGAAGTGAGGCAGCAAGGCAGGTGTGTGGCAGCTCACGTGGGCCTTGGAGGCTGTTGTGTGGACTTAGTCCTAAGTGAGACACAGAGCTGTTATTAGAGTTTTAGACAAATATGTCCTGTGAATTGCTTTGATTTTTCTTTTCTTTGTTTTGTTCGTAAATTGTAGTAATATGCACATTACGTGTAATTTACCTTCTTAATCATTTAGGTGTACAGTTCAGTAGTGGTAAGTATACTCGTGTTGTGTAACCAGTCTCCATAGCTTTCTCCATCTTGGAAAATGGAAATTCCACCCCTGTTAAACCACTCCCGCGCCCTAAGCCAGCGCCTGGCAACCAGCACCCCTCCACCTTCTGTCTCAGTGCATGTGCCTGCTCTAGGTGCCTCCCGGACGCGGAATCATGAGGTGTTTGTCTCTCGTGTCCTCAGGATTCACCCATGCTACACTGAGTGTCAGAACTTCCTTTCTAAGGCCGAGTAATAGCCCACTGTACGCGTACACCTGTTGGGTTTGTCCATCCATTCATCCATTGATTGGTTGCTTCACCTTTTGGTTACTGGGAATGATGCTGCTGTGAATGTGGGTGTCCAGATCGCTGTGAGGTCCGCTTGCATTCCTTTGGAATGTACACCCAGTAGAATTACTGGGGCCCATGCTGGCAATTCTGTGCCTACTTGGTGGAAGAGCCACCGAACCGTTGTCTTCAGCAACAGTACCAGGATGCCAGCTACTCCGCACCCTCTCCCACACCCACTGTTACTGCTTGTTTGTTTGGTCTCTAATAGTGGTCATGCTGTGGGTATGGGGTGCTAACTCAGTGAGTTTCCTTAACGATCAGTGATGCTGAGTATCTTTTCGTGTGCTCATTTGTCATTTGTTTATCATCTTTGGAGAAATGTCTCTTCAAGGCCTTTGCCCATGTGTTATTTGACTTGTTGGGATTTCTTGTGTGTTGATCGCTGAGTTGTAGTTCCCGTGTGTTGTGGTTATTTTCTCCTTATCAGATACGTGGTTTGTGAGTGTTTTCTCCCATTCTGAGAGATGCCCTGACAGGATTTCTCTGGATGTTGAGTTGAGAGTAGGCCGGAAGCGGGTAAAGATGGAAGGGGTAGCCCACTACCTCGTCACCAGGCTTCTCTCCATGGGATTTTCCAACAAAATACTGGTCTGGGTTGCCATTTCCTTTTCCAAGGGATCTTCCTAACCCTGGAATCGAACCCACTTCTCCTGTCGGATCTCCTGTGTTGTAGGCAGATTCTTTACCACTGAGCCACCAGGAAAACCAAGTTAGGTACCTGGTTTTCTTAATATTTCTGAACTAGAAAAGTGAGCATCACCATTCTGTGGTGTCCAGATCCTGTGGACCCTGTCTCTGTTGCCACTACCTCTTACCTGGTCCCCTGGGACACAGGCGCCCTACTCCTCAGAGGCCCTTGAGGCCTCGCCTGATGTGGTCCCTCTGCTTCTGCCCTGCCCATCTCCTGCCTGCATCCACAACCCCCCACCCCAGAGCTGGCCCCGCAGGCTCTTCCAGGCAGAATCCGCCCCAGCTCGCCTCTCCCTCCTGGCAGTTCTCACCCATCCTCACTCCCACGCTCCGTTGTTCCCCATCTCCATGGCTGCCTCTTCTGCTCACCAGGAACTCTTTCCAGCGTGTGAAAGAGACCTGTCTTCATCACAGCATCCTTCCTCCAGCCTGGGCCTGGCACAGACCAGGGCCCAGAACGTGTTTGATTCAGTGAATAAATACACAGAGGAGAAAGAAGAAAGAAGGTGTAAGATGAAAGAGACAGGGAAGGCAGAGCAGGGGAGCACTGGGGGTGGCCCGCAGCTGTCCCGTGGCCCCTTGGACTGTGTACGGTCGGTCCCTCTTTGTGCGACTCGGGGCCAGCGGCGCCCCTCCCCATCTTTCCTTAGACCTTCTTTTTCCTGGCTCCCTAGTACTGCATTCAGAGTTCTTGGATGAGGCTCAGCTCTGTTCCCTTTATTTCTCCTTCTTTTTTCCCATACTTTACATAATAAAGGTTTCCTTTTCTATTATTTTTTTTTTCCTTTTTATTTGGGAGTCAGAAAACTGAAGAGACTATCTTTATTAAGAACTTAATAAAGAACTCAAAGGAAGTAGTTTGGCTGGGGAAGCATGGAGGAAAAAGTGGCCTTTCACTCCAGGGAGATTTTGCTGTGTGTGAGGGAGCTGTACCCTCGTAAATGGGTTTTCAGGTTCAAGGCCTGGGAGAGATGGGAAGAAAACAAAGGCATCAGTGAGAAGGCCCAGAGCTTCTGGGAAAGAGGGCCTTGTTTATGCCTGTTGGAACCGATTTGGTCAAGTGTTTGTTTAAAAGAGATGCCACTTGGTGAGCGACGCCTGGCTCCCTTGTGTCGTGTTCGAGACTGCTTGGATTGGCTGGAGCTCCCGAAACTGTTTACTCAGAAGCTGGCCCCAGTGAGTGCGTGGAACCAGAAGCACAGCACCCAGCTCCACGGGGTCTGAAATATCTGGATACCAGGACCTGGGCTGTGACGGCTTCAATCCACCAGGCAGAACCAGACCCACAAGGGGGCTGGCCTGCTCCCTCCATCCTTGGTTAGTGTTTGTCAGATTTCTGCTGATTAATAAATACTGGTTGGTGGGTGAAACTGTGGTATTTTTTAGAAAGAGGATTCAAGGACAAATATGTCTCGGAGGGAGGTGAACACTGAACACATATGTGAACATCTGCCAAACACAGCAGTGTGGTTCAGGTGGGACCATCCATATCCCTAAAGTAAGGGGGTGTGGCCCCATCTTCCAGATGAGGAAGCTTGAGGAACAGAGCTGTCAAGAGGGTGGGGTCCAAGGTGCAGGGCATTCGATTCCAGTTAGGCCCAGTGCTGAATTCCTGTTTCCTTTACTAGGTTCTGCACTTTTATTTTTTTAATCCCTTGTGCCTATTGACACGCCTGGTACATGGTAGGTGTTGGTAAAATGTGAAGTGTGTAATGATGCGCTCAGTTGGATTAAATTGGATGCTGGGCTCTGGTGCCCGCATTCTTGTGAGTGATGGGGTTGGCCTGGATTCTGAAGATTCTAGACACGAGCAGCCTCAAAAGGTGGCTGGTTGCATGGGGCACATCCTTTGTGGGAAAGTGTGCTAGTGAGTTCTGAGTTCTGGTCATGCCAGGCTGCTCTCCACACAGCCAAAATATCACCCCCATGTTCCTGTCCTTGGGGAGAGCAGCTTGGCTTAGAAATTGGGCAGACAAACTTGTCACAGGCAAAGAATCTGATGTTCTGCCTAGCTTCTGGCCTGCAGGTAATAACCTGATGGAAGGAAGGATGGGAGACCTCATTTGCGAGTGTCATAGCGTTTGTAATTCTCTGAAACTGCAGGGGAAAAAAATGTCTAGAAGTGTGGAGGAAAATAGTTTCTTTGCAAAATGACATGTTGGGTTCACCTGCCCTGTGTGTTTTAGGCAACACAACAGGATTCGCAGCGTGGAGGGGAGTCAGCTGAAGGCTTACCTTTCCTTGCACGTGTTGGATCTCAGCGCCAACAACATCACAGAGATCCGGAGCACGTGCTTCCCACACGGACTGCCCCTCGCAGAGCTGTAAGTGCATCGGGTCTGCCCGCAGTGCCCAGGTCTGGACGCTGGTGGGTGCCCGCCTGAGTCCGTGGGCCGGGCACATGCCTCCCATCTGTGCCCTCAGCAGGGCAGGGGCCCCAGGTCCACAGTCCTCTGTTAGCCCATTTCCAGCATGTCCAAGTCAGCGGTGTTCTGACTGGACTCGTGGGCGAGGGAGCTGACGTGGGGAGAGGCTCAGTAGCCTAACAGATGGACCATCTCAGAGCACCTTCTCGCACTAAAACACATGGCTGTGTGGACCACAAAGCCAGTTTTTCTTTCTCCTTCCCTGTGCTGCCCCCTAGGAGAGCTTAGAGAAAAGACGGAGTAGTTAGGTGAGTGACAGCAGAGGGCAACCTCTCTGCAGAGACTCAACCAGCCAGTGCTCACCCATCCTCTGAGCGCTCTCGACCTTCTTTGTCTAATTATTGGTCTGTTTCTGTTCTGCGTGTCTCACACCCGCTGATGGCAGACAGAAGAAAAACAGTCAAAACCTAGTTAACCCGCTGCTTGTTGGTAAGAAAATATTATTTTAGGAAAGAGACTGAAAACTCAGGCTAAAGAGGCCTCTTCAGATGACATGCGAGCCCTCATCTCCTGGGTTACTACTGAGTACTAAGGGTTGTTTGTGAGGTTGGTTTATGGGTCATTGTGACCCATCAGTTCAGAGACCAAGGCCGGGCGCACAGATTTTTGAGATGCCCAAGGAGTCTCTTTCTTAGGATATATCAGGGTGCCCGAGGTGAAAGTGGGAGGGCTTGGCCGATCCTTCAGCCCCCAGTGGGCTTCTTAAAGAGGTCCGGCCACCCACCGCCACCCTGCTTGGGACAAAAACACCTCCCCTGCTAAACCGCCTCACAGTGACCTTCTCTCTCTCTCTGCATGAAAGCAGGGGGACTCTGTGTTTTGGCAGAAGCTGGCCGGTATATCTTCATCACACAGACTGTTCTTTAATCTGGAGTGTTGAGAACAAGCAGTGCAGCTCCGTTTGCAAAGAATCCTCATGTGCCCTGTGCTGGGCCTCTGCCTGATGGAGACGAAGAATGCCTCCTTCCCTTCCCAACCCTGATGTAGAAAATTCTCTCTGGTCTTTTCTCTTTTGTTTAAGGCACAACAAGCAGCATCGGTCCAGGGAGGGTGGAAGGAAAAGTGTTGTGGCCCCGCTTCCCTTTCCTCTCCCCCGCTGGGAACCATTCGTGCAGCTCTCCTTCACTAGAATGTTTCTCTGACACATTTGAGATGATTAAAATGAAATGTTTTATGCACATTTAGAAGTCATACAATGGGATCCACTTCAGAATTAAAGGCCGTTTCCCCAAATTGTGAAACCCTCTCTGACCTTGCCTCACACTGGACTTTATGCTTCCTAAGGCTCTTCTCACCAACCTTGAACCCTGCCCCTTGGGTAGTGGCTGGCAAGGAGGGACTCCTGCAGTGGCCCAACTGGAGTGTAGGTCATTGACTTCCTCCTAGAGTAGTCACCCTGGCTGAAAGCAGGGTGAGCTCTGGGCTCGAACAAGCCAGGCCTCTGTCACGTCTGAAGAAGACAGTCCTAATACCTGAGGCTGGGAATGGAGATGGGCTTTGCAGCTTCAGGATGACAAATCTCTCGTTGGAAACCCAGCCTGCTGGGTGTGTTGTAGCTTGTTTTCCCAACTCAGCCAGGTCTGGTGTCTGTAACAGGACAAGGAAGGCCTCCTACTGACCCCTGCATTTTGTCTCCTGAATCCTTCCAGCAACCTGGCAAGCAACCGGATCAGCACCCTGGAATCAGGAGCATTTGATGGTCTGTCACGGTCACTGCTGACGCTTCGGTTGAGCAAAAACAGGATCACCCAGCTTCCTGTGAAAGCATTCAAGCTACCCCGGCTGACACAACTGTGAGTCCAGAGACCTGCGCTGTGATTAAGCTTAGCCAAACTTTATGGAGACCAGAGTTCCCCCGGGAGCTCGTTCCAAATGCACCCGCTTCCCGTGCTCCCCTTCAGTCGGGCTTGGCATAAACTACCATTAATGGCCCTGCAGCAGCACCTAATAAAAGCAAATTAGATGCTGGGTCTGGAGCCTGCGGACCGCCCCAGGTTGCTGAGAAAAGATCCTCTGAGGATACGCAGGCCGGTCCTCTTCAGCATTTCCCAAAACGCAGTGAGGAACCCCGCTGCTTAGCTGACCCTGGCTAATACATGGCCTGTGTGGACTGGGGTCCTTATTTATTTCGAGCTTTCTCTGTTTTTGTTTTTTTTAAGGAACCCATGTAATCTGTGCAGTGGCCATTATGGGGTCCAGTGCTGCCTGAGCAGTTAAGAGAGGAACTTAGTGTAGCCAGAGGTAGGAGGCAAGAGATGGGGTCACTGTTTTCATCTTCTCAGTCTCATAAGGTAGTTGATTGGCTTATTTTTTTGATAAAGAAAGGATGTGTTTGTTTAGTTTTTTGACTACCACAGCTGACCGCACTCCTAGAATGGCCCAGGATTTGGATTCAAGAAAACCTCTATTTACCAAAACCTGATGGACTGCCTGTTCCCCGGTTTTTTGCCTTTGCAGTGTCCTTTTTTTGGTAGGAGAAAAATATATTTCAGGAGAATACACTGATACTTTCGTTTAAGCAGAACTGATTGCTCAGGGGCAGGTATGGTGGCAAGACGGGGTGCTCCCCTGCCCTCTCACTGCCGTGCTCCGCCCGCACACCCAGGAGGGGGGTCCCGGAGCGACTCCCTGATGCTCAGGACCTGGTGTGCGTCATGAGACACTGCAGAAGAATTTGGGGAAAACCGAGGGCTCGCTAGTCAGGCTGTGTTCTCCCTTCCCGAGTATTACCAGTGTAGCCAGCTCACCCAGATTCCTTGAAACTTCTGGTTCACTGAGGTCTCATTACGTGGGGGCCGGAGGCCCATGAGTGTGCTTCATGGTGGGTCCAGGTGCCTCCTCCCGAATGCAGTTGGTGGGAAGTTGCCACCAGTATCCAGTGGTTCGAGTTTTCCTGGGTTGACGCATCTGGTGGGGGTTTCTGCTGCTGAGCTAAGAGATGGCTCACCTAAGACGTTCACATCCTGAGTCACACCCTGTCCTCACTGCAGAGTCACAGTTATGGGGGAGGAAATAGGAGTGCTTACTCATTCTGGGGTCCAAGGGGACCAGCTTTTAGGAGCCCTGGGTTCCCTTTCACACAATAACAGTGGCCAGTTGGTGTCTTGGGCACACGGGCTTCCATGGTATGTCTGTGCTTCCCGGGACCTCCTACTGGGATTGTCCCTGGGGACTGCCTGGTGATGGCTGTAGGGCCGGCGTGGGTAGCGGATGCCCTGAACTGCTGGCCTCGTCTCTTTAGGGACCTCAATCGGAATCGGATTCGGCTGATCGAGGGCCTGACGTTCCAGGGACTTGACAGTTTGGAGGTGCTGAGGCTCCAGCGAAACAACATCAGCAAACTGACGGACGGCGCCTTCTGGGGGCTGGCCAGGATGCATGCACTGTGAGTCAGAGCCGGGCCCCGGGGCTTCTGCAGGGCCCTGAGTGATCCTGTAGGACCCACCCCTGCCCTTTGGGACCTCAGCGGGGGCCCTCCTCAGTGTCTTTGGGATCTTTTGCTACCCCTGTGGTGTTTTCCTTGCAGGCTAGGATAGTCTCTTGGGGGAATTTCAGAGGAAAGGGAGCTGGTTGGTGAGGGTGGAAGGCAGGGGCTGCTGTGTTGGGGCTGTTCCTCTCCCATTTGCACTCCCCCTGTTACTGAATGCACGCTCAGGTGCCCAACTCACAGTGTAGCAAAACAGTACTCAAGCGTCAGACTTTGGAACAGAGAAAGGTTTATTGCGGGGCCGTGCGAGGAGATGGGTAGCTCATGCCCCAAGAAAACCCAGAGTCCCAAAGCGTTTCAGGAAAGTATTTTTAAAGGCCAAGTAAGAGAGGACCATGGTTGCTTATTACAACCAGCAGCCTTGGTGTAGGAATTCCTTGATCTTGCAGCCGTCCGTTGTAGGTCAGGTCCTGATGTTCAGTAAACCTCCTACCAGACGAAAGTTATTCTTACTTAGTTCTGCACCTTCTTGTCTCTAGATGAGTGGAAAAGCGTCATATGGGCTAGTATTCTTCACACTCTAGGCAGCATTCTTAACCGGAAGCAAAAGAGATAGAATACAAAGGTTTAAAGTACAGGGAACATCTATTATGAAGTCAGATTGTCCTTCCCAATTATACCCCTGCTGCCCGCCCCAGCTTCCTTGGCGGGCAATGGGCTCCCTTCCCACATCGTCTCCCCTCTCCCACATGCCAGAGGAAGTTCCCTCTCCCTCCACTTCGGGTTTGACAGTCTCTCTTGATGTGCAGGTGGGCCAAAGAATGTGTAGTTCATCCTGAGAGATTTATTTCTGTTTTGTGAGCTAATCAAGCCCCTCACTGCAGATGTTCCACTTCTGTCAAGGGAGCACTTGCTCCAGCCAGATGTGGACAGTCTTGGGGCCTGCCTGCCTCACAGAGGAACAGAAGAGCGTCCGGAGAGGGGCAGACAAGGCAGTTACCGAGCTTCAACTTTTAAATATTTACATTTGTTTATCTTTAAATCAAAAACGCACACTCAATAGTTGAGCAAAATCAGATAGTAAAGAAAAGCAGTTGTTGCCCAACCCTAGCCCTCAGTATCTCTCCCCGCCCAGTTCCCCTCACAAGAGGCAAGCAGTCACTTCTCATCATGTTCTATCTTCGTGTTCTGTTTGGAGTTCTGCTGGTGGTTGCTTCCAAGGTAATATACTAGTGCCACTCACATTCTGATGTGTCATCATGAGATTTCTTGCTTTATGGTCGGTGATTTAACTTGCTCAAGACGTGCCAAAGCCCTTCAGTCTACAAGTTACACCACTCTCTCTGTGTCCTTGCTTAATTATCTTTGCAGCTGAAACAAAAGCCAAAAACTCCAGGTCCAGTTCCATCAACTCCTTGTGCCTTCCTCATTATCAGGAGCATCTCAGTGTGCATACCTTCATACACGCACGCACGCATATACCCACTTTGTAAAAGCTTAGCCTTGCTAAGCTTTGCTTCTCCCTCTCTTCATTGTTCACCTTTGCATAACTCTGTCTCTTTTTATATATTCAAGTACACTTGTCCTTGACAACCTTAAAACTCATTTTGGACTTTGGAAGCCAGGTGGTCGTGAGCTGAGAGAGCACATTCTCAGGAAAACATGGAGTTCTTAGCACATACCATTTGGTTTCTCTATTGAACAAATTCATGCAATTTGGGGGGTAAAGAAAGAGTTACCAGAAAACAGACGATGTGAAAAGCAAAGCCTGCAGCCGCTGCGATAGCACACGTGGAGCAGGACGTGGAGCAGTAGCTTCTGGTCACAAGGCCGGTCCTGGGAGTGGCGGCGTCTGTGGCTGCACTGTCGAGAAGGGTGATGGTGACTTACATCCCTGCTTACTGAACTCGAACAGGAGCTCAGTTCTCGGCATGATGCTGAAATTCTGACCTGCCTTTTCTTCCGCCCTATGGAGTCAGTACTCCTTGGGCATCTCCACTTCATGGTTGTTCAGGCTCCTTCAGCCAGCCATGTGACAGAACTGAGAACGAAGGCACAATATTTCAACCCCAGATGTCAAGCCGTGTCTCTTGGCACAGGGGTCACAGGCCCAGGCTTGGTTCACCTAGCTCTGGTTCTGGCCCCTCACTACTGGCTCGCTTGTCTCAGCCTCAGTTTCCTCACCTGTAAGACAGGGATAGTGATGAGAGCTACCTCCTCATCTTTCTCTCTCCTCTTCCTTGAATGGGCTCTGCCTTCTGCTCAGAGCTCCTCTGCTGGTGTGCTGCTGGTTCGCTTGTGTGCCACTAAAGAGGTTGCCTCTGGGAGCTTCCCTGTGGCCTGTGAGCTCTCTCAGTTGGCCTGAATCCTCACCACCGTGTGTGTAGCTTTGCCTCCCTGCCACTCCATAGGAGTGCACACACACGTCAGGGCACACCCCATCACGAGCTCCTCCAGCAGTGTCGTCAGATCCTTGGTGCCGCCTGGTGCGATGGCAGGGAGCGGCTCCTTCGCCATCAGGGGGGTGGGCGGGTGCGTGACCCCGGGATCTGCACTCACCACACGTGGGACTGTCGTGGCAGGCACTTGGAGTACAACAGCCTGGCGGAGGTGAACAGCGGCTCGCTGTACGGCCTCACGGCCCTGCACCAGCTGCACCTCAGCAACAACTCCATCTCCCGGATCCACCGCGACGGCTGGAGCTTCTGCCAGAAGCTACACGAGCTGTGAGTGTCCCACCAGCTCTGCCAGTGACGGTGAACACACCCAGGGGTGCCTCCTGCAAAGCCTGGGGAGCCCTGGGCCCCGTGACCCACAGCACAGGGTCTTGGGGGGGTTTGTTGAGGGCCTGTTGTAGAGTGGGACCCTGAGGACCTGAGAGCCTGACTCTCACCTCTTCTAGACTCTGCTCCCCGTTTCAGATTAGCAGGGACCACTGTCTAAGAACAGCTGTTTTGAGAGCCTCTGTCCACAAATGGCTGCAGCATGTGACATGCGCTTCTCTATAGAGAGAGCAGCTACAGGCAGGCCTCATTGGTACTGTGCAGTTCATCCCAGACCACCTTGTAAAGCAGATCCCACGCTTTTGGCTCCTCAGTACATAGAAAAGTGTCTTTCTGCTACACTGTAGTCTGGGAAGTGTGCAGTAGCATTATGTCTGAAAAAACGATGTACAGATCTTAATTTAAAAATACTTCATTACTGAAAAGTGCTGTTTATCACCCAGCTACACAGGGTGCGAAATCTTCAATTTGTTTAATTGTTTGTTTTAAAAAAGTGCAGTATCCTCAAAGTGCAGTAAAGCAAGGTATGTCTGTACCGGGGCTCAAACACAGAAAAGGCAGTGAACCCAAGAAATGGCGACACGGTGGACAGTGAGGAATTTCTATGTGTTTACCATGTTTAAACTTAGTACTAAGTCTTTTGCAGGTTGTATTTTTATCTGTTTGTCCACGTTCTCGTGCGTGTGTGTGTGTGCGCGCACGTGCGTGTGTGTGTGTTGCATGGTATTCTCACGTGGACTGGGATGGCTTCTGAAAGGCTCTCCTTGGACCAGGACCGCACCCGGGAATTCCCAGGACCCTTGGCTTTCCACTGTCCAGGCCTGGGAGCAGGAGAGGGAAGGAGCCATGGGGAAGCAGGAGAGGTCTTCTGATCCCCCAGAGCGCGTGCGCTTGCACAGGCGAGGAGCTACCTGCCCGCTGAAAGGCGGAGGGTGTGTGCCCCCGGTACTGAGGCAGTGGTGAGGGGCCCCTCCTCCTGCCCCCTCGGCCTGCCTTCTGTGCCCTTCAGAAGGGTTGTATACAGTCACGGGAATGTGTCCTGACCAGCGTGTGTCCGACACCCAGGTAACCTGGAGCCAGATTTAGGGCCGCTTTCCACGTGTGTGTCCCGCCCCTCCTTTAAGCTGAATTCTTTAATTGCAGGTGAGGATGGAATTTTGGTCTCCTGCCAGGTCTTTGCAACTGACAGACACCATGACTTATTTCTCCAGGAGAAAAAAACTGTCATTCCCTGCTACCTTTACATACTTAGTACTCCCTGAATTTATTTTCCTTCCTCCTGCCCCAGCCCAGAATTCCCATTTTTTCAAGGATAGATGACTAATAAGCTAGGTCACAACCCATAGCCACATCAGAAGTGCAGGGGGTGTGCTGGGAGGAAAGTTTGATTCTGACACTCAGAGGTGTGTGATTGGAGGTGTGATCCTGACCTGCTTACAGTAGGGAGAGCATGCTAAGAGGCTGGCTCCGATGAGGGCAAGGAAGCCTGGAGGGACAGTGGTCCCAAGGGTGCTGCCCAGGTGAGGCCTGCAGTTCGGTGAAGTCCAGGCAGTGCCTGGTGGCGCCCTCTGCTGGCTGAGGGCGGAGGCTGTCCGGCTCCCTTGCTCATTGTGAAAACCCCCTGGGGTCCCATCCAGAGTCTCCGGCCACAGCCACGAGAAGTCTTCCGTGGCCTGAATCAGGACCAGCCACGGACACGAGGTGCAGGAAGGCGCTGGAGCTTTGTGCTTGTTTGTTGAACGACCCTCTGTAGTGCTCAGTTTACAGATCTCCTTCCAAGAGTCAGACCACATGGGTGTCAAGCCCTGGTGGGTTTCTAGCTGTGAGACCATTTTGCCCTCGGGGTTCTGGTGGGCATGTCCCTTCTCACTTGGACCCGGATGACTGGCTGACCCAGCTCCACCGTCGGCAGAGGAGAAGGGAGGACAACAGCGAGCAACCTGATGGTGACGTTTGCTCTTCCCCTCTGTTCCTCAGGATTCTGTCCTTCAATAACCTGACCCGGCTGGACGAGGAGAGCCTGGCCGACCTGAGTAGCCTGGGCGTGCTGCGCCTCAGCCACAACTCCATCAGTCACATCGCGGAAGGCGCCTTCCGGGGACTCAAGAGCCTGCGTGTCTTGTAAGTCTTTCCCCATTAGGTTGATGGGAGAGCAAGCCACCTGCTTCACTGTTCCCTTCTCACGGGTCTTGAGTTGGAATTAGATCCAACTAATGTGATGTCTGCCATGGTCTCAAACTTTAATGAAAACAAGCTGGTTGAGCAGAAAACTATCCTTCATTCCCCATAGGGTGGCGCCTAAAGTGAAGAAGCCTCAAACTCGTCATCAAGCGCTGGTTCCCACACTGCTGCTGATGGGACATGGGGTCCGGCCGCGGGAACTTCCCAGACCGCACTCCGCCCCCGGGTCAGCAGCCCAGCGGGGGCCATCCTTGCGTTCTGAGCCTCCCCGCAGTGACTCGTGGTTTTGTCCTGAGCATTTTTATTGAGCAAGGATGGTACTGAGGCGCGTGTGCTGGGCTAGCATCTCAACTTCCTCAGCACAAACTGTGCGTTCAGAAGCCCATGTCCACAAGAGGTGACGGGGGAGAACTGTGTCTGTCCCTGAGCCTCCCGAGGGTCGTTTAACCCAGTGGAGGTGGTCGTGTCACCTTCTTCTCAGTGCTCAGTGAGGTGGAGGGAACTTTTAGAACTTGCTGCAGGGCGCTTTTCTGAGACTGAAATTTTTTAGCCATTGGCTTCTAAGAATTTCCAGGCAACAGAGAACAAGCAGCCAACCAGCCACGGAGTGGGGGTTGGTCGGGGGCGGCACATCTGGATTCAACAGAGGGTTGCGAGTCCTCCCTCCCAGTCCTGCCCCTTGCAGAAAGAGCGGCTGCTCCAGCCTGATGGGGAGAAAGGCCCTTGCACTTGACAGAGAGGGCTGAGAAAGCCGCCACACCAGGCCGTCGCTGGGGAGTGAGAAAGAACCCAGACACCAGGCCATTCAAGCCGGGGTCAGTCTCCAAGCCCTGGCCATGCTGACTGACATGGCCAGGATGTTCAGATGGCGCAGGCCGGAGAAGAGAGAGAAAACTCTGGCAGCCGGAACTGGAGCAGGAGGACAGACACACAAAGCCACAGCCCCGGGTCCCGGGTGTTTCAGGACGAATAGGGAGGAACCGATGCAGAGGCGGAGGCCCTTCGAGCCTCCAAACTGCAGCTCTCTGTGCATGCTGCTGTAAAAGAAAGGTCAGAGCAAGCGACGCACTCCACGGTCCAAGCTCCCTGCCCCGTTGGCTGTCCCGGGAGCCAAGAGCAGCATCCCGTCCTGTTCCTGGCCCACGTCTCCAGGGCTCCGGAAAGGAAGGTGTGAGAGACCTTGTGGAAAGTTGGAGAGGGCCGACCGGGGCGGCACGGGGGCATGGTCACCAGGTGGGATGTCTTGCCTGGTGGTGACCTGCCCTTGGAAGCTGGGGCAGGAAGCTGAGTCATCAGCCTTGTGATTCTCATTGTTGGAGGAGACCGGCCCGAGAAGTTGGCCTCATCCTCTCATCCTGGCAAGTGGGTCACAAGTCTGACTCAGCATCCAGATGTGGCCTGGCTGGGAGTCAGCACCTGTGGAGGCCCTTGGGGGAGGTGGGCGTTCAGGGTGCAAAACCTGTTTGCCAGCCTGGAGGTGGCTGCAGAGGGCCCTGTGCCGGGGGCTTGCTCTTCACCGTCCCTCTCTGCAGGCTTTGTTCAGTGTCTTGTCAAGTCCAGAGAAGGGACCCTAGGCGGTAGGAAAGCAGATGAGAACCTTAGGGAACCTTTTGGACTTATCCTCAGAGCAGTGGCCAGAAGTCCACCCTTGGGGAGTGGAATCCAAGGCAGGCTTTCCCCTGCGCTGTCTGCACCCCTTCCCCCGGGGCTGACCTTAGCCCACTGGGGAGCAGCACGTGGAGCCCAGAAGCTGCTGGTCAGAGGCCCCTGTCAGCTTTGTTGGGAGGCTGAGAAAGCCAGGCCACACGGCAGGGTGGCCCAATGGTCATATTTTTCCCCTGTTTATTTCGTATTAGGGTATAGCCAATAAACTCTGTTGCGGTAGTTTCAGATGAACAGTGAACAGACTCAGCCATACATACACATGTATCCATTCTCCCCCAAACCCCCTCCCACCCAGGTGCCACATAACTCTGAGCAGAGTTCCCTGTGCTCTACAGCAGGTCCTTGCTGGTGATCCATTTTAAACGTAGCCATGTGTACAGGCAAGCATGAGTTTGTTTTCTAATGCCTGGAATGTTAGGCAGACATGCTGTCCAGGCATCTGGAATAGACTGGGATGTTCTGAGCTTCCAGGTGGCAGACTAGGCGTGGGTCTCTCTTCCTACAGCAGACTGGACGCTAAGCCTTCATCTCTCCTCCCCAGGGATCTGGACCACAATGAGATTTCGGGCACAATCGAGGACACCAGTGGCGCGTTCACAGGGCTGGACAGCCTCAGCAAGCTGTGAGTGGGGCCCCCGAGAGATCCATGGGGCTGGTGCACAGAGGTGACTCTTTCCATGCCCCTGCTCCCCCAGCACACACACCACTTCGGCTGTAGGTCCACCCCGGTAGCGCTGGCACATTCGTTGTTCTTTTGTTTGGAAAGGAAAGTATGTGTAGGAAGGCAGGAGGCCTCTCCACTTCTCTCTGCCCTGCCGTGTCCTTGCCGCCCTGGGCGTTGGTTTTTTGGGGTTTGGAGGCCCGTTGCATCTTCTTTCTTCTTCAGTTCTTGACTGATGTGAAAACAGCCAACTTTTTTGTTGTTCTTTGCTCAGAGGAGTCTTGCCCTGTTATTCAGTTTCTAGAAATTCTAAACATCTAAAGCCAAGTAACTCTTGATGGTTTAGAGACTTCGGGCAGTCTTTTTGTTGTCAATCATAATCTTAAAGAGAAGCAGTCATTACCAAGGGTGACACAGTAGCTGTGTTTTTATTCAGGGTTTCCGGTGTTTGGGGTTTGTTTTTCTAAGCTCCTAGAATTTGCAAGGCATGTGTATGTGTGCATGCATGCCTGTGTGTATTACATCTAACTCTCAGGAGCCGTGTATCTGTGTGTGTATGTTAGTGAGTGTGACATCTAACTATCTCAGGAGGGGTGTGTGTGTGACATCTGACTATCTCAGGAGGCCTGGCTGTGTTTTGCATTTTTCTGTAGTTGAGGAAACGGGAAGGGATGTTGCCCACGATCACACAGCTGCTGGTGGCAGGGCCTGTGTGGCCCCAAAGCCCACCCTGTCCCCTCCTCATCCACTCTTTCTGCCTCTCGCCAGCACTCTGCTGAGGCCACCCTGGGAACATTCAGGCATTGGGGTGGGAGCTGTTACTACTGTTTACCGCCTCTCGAGTGGAGGGTGAGGAGGACAAGACGGAGAATGGCCACAGCTCCGCACCCCACTCCCCTGGCCTGTTTTGGAGATGGCGAGCCGAGCACCAGAGTAAAGTAAATATTTTGAAAGCGGCAGTGGAAGGCGAGGCTCCGGGAAAGCCTGTGGTGGGAGGGTCTTTCTGAGGAGTTAGCGTTTCTAATTTGTTTAGGAAAGTGGGTTTTTCACGCCTTGGGTGCTCCGGGAGTGGTGAGTACGCGTCAGCTGTTTTGACGCAAGGTCTCTTCCTCAGAATCCTGTGTTCTGAGAGTGGGTTGGAAAAGCCCGGTGGCCGCCTTCTTCTCCCGTAAAAATGCTCCCTTCTCCCCCACCTCCTGGGTGCTTTGCCCCGCAAGCTTGGGAAGGGGAGCGCACGATGGAGCACAGAGGCCCGTCGTTGACAGGGGAGCCCCCAGCTCGGGATGCGGCTGCTGCAGGGCGTGGGCAGGGGTGTGGGCACCTGAGCAGCCGTCGAGCTTGAGCCTCGTCTCCAGCGCCTTGCCCGGCCCCAGCCTGACGAAGCGATGGCACAGGTGGGGTCCTGCGTGGGGCCTGTCCATTCTGTGAAACCTGCGGGCGCTTCTTGGGTGTCGTGGCTTCCAGGAGGCTGTTCCCTGGCAGGTGAAGGGCAGCGACCCCAAGGGGCATGTGGCCTCTGGTTCTGTGTAAGCCAGCCTGTGTCTGGGGCCTGGAACTACTTCCTAATTGCCTGTGGCCTGTTCCCCAGCATGTTCTCTGCTCTCCGCTGGACTTCAGTAACAGTCCTGTGTAAAGCCCCAAGGTCTCAGCCCAAGAGCCCGGATCCCTCGCGGGTGAGCTGCTTGACACAGGCTCCTTGGAAGCAGCTGGGTAACCCTGACCTGTAGCATAGTCTCCAGTCTCCTCCCACCCAGCTCCACTAACCAGGATCTTGGGCACGGAGGCTCTCCTGAGTGTTTCCAAAAAAGACAGACAGATGTAAATCATTGGGAGAAACTGAGACAGTAACAGTAATTCCTTAGTATCATTAAATACATGCAATCAGTTACTTAGTTGGGATGGTATTTCAGTTCTGTCGCAAAAGAAAAAAAAGTAATTCTCTTTCTTGGTTAGAAAAGGAAAACTGTGTGATGCAGATTCTCAGAGGTGAGGAATGAGAAGTGGGCAGATGGAAAACAGGCCTGGCACCGTTACATGATGGTCACGGCTGTGAGATGGGCTGTGATCCCGTGATCCTGGTGCCTGGCTCTGGTTAGAAATCAGTGTGAGTGGCACGTGGCGGCCCCTCCCGCCCGAGGCGGGCCTGGCCTTCGAGGCCACGAGGCTTGTGGTTCTGTGTAAACCAGCCCGTGTCCAGCTTGCAGGCTTCCTAATGGCTGGTCGTGTTGAGTCAGCCTCAGTCACGTGAAGTGGGAGGAAGCCGAGCTGCTTTGGTCTCCCTGGAGCGCTGCCTGAGTGCTCTGCTCCACTGAGCAGCCTAGTGGTGACTCTGTTGGACTCGTTATCGGGGGGCAGGGGGTGCCTGTCAGTGTGGAGGAGGCCTGTCCCCCTCGAGCTGCTGTGCACCCGTGGGGCTGCTGACAGGGCTCCGGGTCCCCCGAGCCTCGCTGGCTCAGCCACGGAAGCACCTGGGGGGCGGAGATCGGGGACCTCCCTCGGAAGGGCCGGGAGACACGCTGTGTGGCCTGCACTCCCCTAGTCAAGGACCTGGGGTCCTTCCTGCCAGGCCCAAGGCCAGACCGAAATTAAAACGTTTTCCAAGAAAGGAACAAGTGAGCCGCAGAGCCATAAAAGGCTTCCCCCTGTGAAGCCTGCCCTGCCTTTCATTTTCCAGCCACTGAACAGAGCCATCGGGGATGGGCTTTCCACCCAGAGCTTGCTGGCCGGGCATTACTGTGCTCACCCACGCGGTGGCCCCCCTCTTCCAGAATGTCAACGGGACACCAGCTGGGGGTCCACGTGTGGCAGGTGGCAGGGTTTCTGGAGCACAGGTCAGCCACAGAGAAAAGTGTTCAGTCAGTTGTGTGCAACAGGGAGACAGGGGCTGGCCCATGGCTCCAGCTCTCCCATTCCTGGGCACAGGCCCTTCAGTCTTTGTGGGGTGAGGTTAGCGAGAGCGGGGTTGGCAGGGGATGAGGGAGAGGGTCTGACAGGCAGGGTCACTGTCTGCTGCAGGTCAGCGGTGTGGGGACATCGGGCCGGCTGTCCTTTCTTGGGAGCCATCATCGGGTGCAGCCACATTCGTTGGTCCCCAGCACACGGGTTGGGGGCACCCCCCCCCGCCACAGCCCCACTCGCTGCCCACACAGTCTGGTGGGTGAGCCCAGTGCCCACCTGCAGACATCTGCTGGGGAATAGGAGAACCTGTTTCAGTCCACCAACAGGTCAATGAGCCAGCCCCTGAATAACTGAGAATTTGAGATTTTGTTTTATCGCTATTGTCACCATTAGAAATAGCAGCCTGCCCTCATTGTCAAAGAGGTCAACGTGACTAATATTTAACGGATAAAATAAAGCACAGCGTTTTTCCTGGATCTCATTTACAGAAGATTCCCCTGAAGAGTTCACTACATTTTCCTGGGGCCTGGCGCATGCGGTGGCTCGGCCTGGGGGGTCTGAGTAAGTGCGAGGCTGGCCGCGCTGTCAGAGGTGCTGGGCTTCGGTGCCCCTCCAGGCTAGAGCTGGCTGCACTCACCCGGCCGCGAGGGAGACCCAGCAGGCACGGCCACCAGGCTTCTGAGTGTTGGGTTTGTTTGTCTTAGAGTGAAAACCTCAGACAGAAGTCATGGAACCTCTTGCAACATGAGATTGTTTTCACGTTCATGCAGACCGCGTCCCAGAGAAGGAAAGGGCAAAGGGGTTGGTGGCCTCCGTGCTGCTTCGCCCTTGGAGGCGGGGGCCGGAGCTGCTGCATCTGAGGGCCAAGCTCAGGGTCCTGTGGGGCCGCTGTGACACTGCGGGTCCAGCATAGCCCTGGGCTCCAGTGGCCCGGGAGCAGGTGGAGGCTGTGCCTGACGCGGCCGGGTCCACGCAGCCTGTGACCCCGTCTCTCAGAGGTAGCCTCATGATCCTCGCCTGCACCGCCCCAGGGACTCTCTGCAATGAGGCGGAGGCTTGGGCCCCATGTGGCGGGCAGTGCCAGGCTGCCCTGCCATCTTTGGCTTCCTTCAAGCCTCACGTTTCTCTTTCCAGGGAGGGGTTGGTGTTTCTTGTTGTCCCTCATGGGCCCCATCCTGATGTAGGTCTGAAGCAGGACTAGGCTTTAATGGCGATCATCCCCTTGATGCTCAGTGGATCTGGACGAAGAATCCCACCTTTCTCTAGGGCTTTCTGCCCTGAGCACCTGCACTGGTGCCTAGGAGTCCCTGCCCCACGCTGTGGTTCAGAGACTTCCCGGATGCTGGTTGCCGGGAGCCTGCATGCTTCCTAACCTGCCCTTTGCAGAAGCCTGGTCGGCCCACGGCCATGGAGCCACACGTGTCAGCGTGATCTCGGTGTTCGTCGACAGTTTTGTGTGCAGCAGCAGGTGGAGAGAATGTGGGCTCTCATCAGAGCGTCTGATAATGAGGAGGGAAATCTGGAATCTGATGCTTTTCCTTCCCAGTGTTCAGCCACTCTCGGTGCACCTCTACCCTTTACCCCACGTCCAGGCTCACTTCCCTTCAGATCACACAGCCTGTGGAAGAGGTGTACGTGTCCTCCAGGTGTGTAGCAGCACAGTTTTTGAGAAAACTCTGGCTGTCACTGCTGAGATGGTGGTTGGAGTGGCCAGCAGGTGGGCGCCCCCTCTCTTGGGTGGGCAGTCCAGGTACAGGCCTTAGTTAGGTTACCTTTGAGGACCTGTCTGGGATTTGGCGATCCTCACGCCATTGGCTACGTGAAACCTGGGCTCTCGAAGAGCGGAAGGGCCTTCTCGTGGGCAGGGGCTCAGCTCCATGTGGCCGCATCGTGGCTGCCATCTAGCCCACTGTCCTGTCTTTTTCCAGCCGCCTTTGGGGACCTTTATCCCCAGAATGCAGTCTTCAGAAGTGCCCTGTAGTCTTCAGTTCCAAGAGTTTTCATTCTGACTGTGCTCTGCTGACAAGTCACCCTCTCCCCGCAAGACTGTGGCTACACACCCCCGACCCGTGGGTGGTCCCTGGGGAGACAGCCAGGTTGGATGAGGTGATTTCCACTTAACACCTCAAGGGGCCTTTTTTGGCAAGACAAAGCATGGAGTTCCTACTTGTCATCACTATTAAGTTCTAATAAAGATACAAGTAGCTGATTTCAGAAGGGGAGGGCCTGTGCGCCTCAGACACATTATCGCGGCCCAGGTCCGATTCCCACCGGCCTCTCCCCAGACTGGCCTCTCAGCTGGCGTTGCCCTGACTCTGTGTTTTCTCCCCACACTGCCCTCGTCACTCTCCTGCCCTCTCCACCTGTTTCTGGATGTTTGGAAACTGCAGGACGCTGTTCGGCAACAAGATCAAGTCCGTGGCCAAGAGAGCATTCTCGGGGCTGGAAGGCTTGGAGCATCTGTGAGTACCTGGCCAGGCCCCCGACCCCAAGCCTGCGGGCGCCATGGGGGGAGCCACTGGTGACGCAGCCATGGCTTTGTAAGCCCAGAAACAGGCTGCGCAGAAATGCCAGCTGCTGCCTTCTAAGTCAGCTTCAACTTTGGCTTTCGTCTTGCCTGCGCCAGCAGCGATTACTGAACATACGGCCTCTTGGGGCCCACAGAAATACCTTCCTCTCTCCCTTTGCCCGACGCTGACTTGGGCCCTGGGCTTCTTCCACTTCCTTGATGACCCTTCACCTGTCTCAGGCTGGCACCTACCCTTAAGCAGCTCAGCAGGGCTTAGGAACATGGTGGGCTGAGCCAGGAGGTGGGGGGACAGGGCCCGCCCTGAGGCTGATCAGTGTCACCATCTGATGCCTCTGGTACTGCAGTCTTAGTTTGTCTTTAAATCAAATGCAACCTTGATTCTTTTAGAAGAGTTTTCCCTATTGACTTGCTGAGCAGGCCTCAGCTTAGCTTTGATGCTGCCCTTAAGACTGGTTTATTCCCGTTATTCCATGTGCTTGTGTCAATATAGGTGAAAGAATAGCCACTTACGGTGGCCTTCAGACAGGACATGGGGGTGTGACCTATTGCCCATGGTTCATCAGCGAAACCAGGGCTGTCAGGAAAAATCCCTGAGCATCTTAACTCACACACATGGCTGACCTGAAGGATACGAGTTTCTTTGCCTAAGTAAAGAATGTTGCTTTTCAGGAACCTTGGAGAGAATGCAATCAGATCTGTCCAGTTTGATGCCTTTGTGAAGATGAAGAATCTTAAAGAGCTGTAAGTACCCGGGATTCTGTGGCCCCAGATTAACCTGAATAGAGGATTTCAGAGTAAGAAGTGCCTTATTTGCAGTAAGCTTCATTTTACCAAACAGTTGCATGATCATTTATGGGTTTCTGTGGTGGCTTAGGTGGTAAAAAATCCACCTGCAATGCAGGAGACCCAGGTTTGTTCCCTGGGTCAGGAAGATCCCCTGGATAATGGAATGGCAACCCAATCTAGTATTCTTGCCTGGAGAATTCCATGGACAGAGGAGCCTGGCAGGCTGTAGTCCACGGGGCCGCAATGAGTCAGATGTGACTGAGTGACTAACACTTTACTTTCACACTTGGGATCATTTATAGTTGTAAGTTAAATTGTCTTCTAGGAAAAAAAAATGCCCTCTAGGGGCTTGTTCTGAATCAGGGGACAATACACTTTTTCTTACAGGACCTCAGTAAATAGTTTCCATTTTTTGGGCCACAAGAGCTCTGTCATGACAGCTTGATTCTTGAGCAGAAACCAGCCATAAATACTATATAAATGCGTGGGTGTGGCTGTGTGCCAGTAAATTCTTATTTACAGAAACAGGCAGTGGGCCTGCAGGCTGCAAGCTGACAACCCACTGCTGTCGATGATGGGAAACAAACTCTCTTCTGTAAAATGGATACTCGTCCCTTTAATTACATCAAGGACAAGTTTCCATCTTGAGGGTGTGCTCACAATGAAGGGCCTTTATCGAGAGGGCTTTCTCTAAACAGCGGGGTGGGCTACGGACAGGGCAGGGTTCCCGGTGGGCTGTCACAGGCACCTCGGGCTGCTGAGGAGGGGCCCGGCCCCCACGTGTCTCAGGCCCCATGGCGTTCGCAGGTGCTGGTGCCGCCACCGCCGTGTTTCCCTGGGGCGGCAGGGGTTAGAGCAGCTCACCTCGGGCGGGGCAGCTCACTGAGGACTGAGGTGGCAACACCCAAGCTCCCTTGCTTCTTCCTGTGCATGTGTCCAGTTCTTCAGTTCCCTGGAGGTGCAGCTTTGGGTTCTTGGAGTAGCTGACAAAGTCACACATGCCTTGGCTGTCTTTGCACCCTGAGCTCATCCTCGTTCCTGAGGACCCTCCTGGTGGACCCTCAGTGGGGGTAGGGAGGGGGGAATGGGGCAGGAGAGAGGCATAGTCTCCACGGTTGGAAAGGAGAGCAGGAGAGGCCCCAGTGACGTTCCCGTGGGAAGAACGTTGGTGAGGGGAAGCAGGCGGGCAGGCGGGCACTGGCCTCATCATGCTTAGCGTCCTGTGAGATTCCTGACTGTCAGGTCGTGCTGTTGCTCAGAGGGCCACGATCTTAGAACGAGAGTTCGTGGAAGGATGGACACGTGGAGAGAGACATGATAAAGTAAGCATCACAAAGCATTGAAGAATCTAAGTTGTGTTTTCACTGTACATTTCTTCCAGCATTCCTGTTTTTTAAACTTTCCAAATATAGTGCTGGAAGTAAAAACAATCTGATTAAAGGGAAGAGGGTGTTTTGAGGAAAGACAGCAGGACAGGGAGAGAAGAATTTCCTTTGGGCCTCAGGTTTCCTTAGGGTTTTCTATCTGGGAATGACTGGACCCCTCCAGGTGCTTGACTCCCCCCTGCCCTGTCCCCCAGATGCTGCTTTTGGTTCTGGAGGCTCAGCCTGGGCCCCTGCCTGTGCTTCCCACCAGTTCCGGCATGTACCCAGCTGGGGCTGGCCCTGGGCCCAGCCCTCTGATGGGAGAAATGGGTAATCCCACTTGGTCATTTTCTTCCCCCATCGGATCAAGGCAGGTTGAGCTGTGCACTTAGTCATCCTCTGGGGTAAATTTCCACAAGCAGTGATTAGAAACACACGTGGAGTTGGAGTCATGAAAAGGCATGATGGGAGCCAGCAGAGTGCTGGGGGGGCTGCCAGGCGGGAGCCCAGGACGGCCGTGCTGTTAGCAGCAGGGAGCTGCAGAGGCTTGGGGTCAGGCTCGGCCTGGTCTTGGAGGTGGTGTCTGTGTGTGGAGGGGAGGTCGGTCTCCCCAGCGTCTGCCTCCATGTCTCTCCTTCTGTCCTGTTAGTCCTAAATTCTCTAGGACAGCCTTCTGTCCATCCTGAGCACCCACTGTCTCGAGGTCTGAGGTCTCGAGGCTTCCATCTGCAGAGGTTTTAATGGGAAGCAAATGCCTTGCACGTGTGACGTGAGGTTTAACCCTTTCCAAAAACGTTTCTGATCAGGGAGAAAAGTCAGGTGTGTTTTCTCCAGTTTGTTTGTGTGGTTCAAATGAAACACATCCCTGTCCCCAACGTGAAGGCCTAAAGGCTCCCAGTGATGGCCAGCATCTCCCTTAGACATTCATGTGTGGTGCCCAGGCCTCCCTGTGGGACGGGGCAGCCACTCGGGATGGCCCCCGAGAGTGGGGAGCCCCTTTCTGCTCTTCACCCGTGCTGAGCAGTTTTCTGGTGCCTGGTGGCACCTCTGCAACCGCTGTTCCAGGGAACTCTCCAGATGTGGGGTGGGAATTGGCTGTTTGTCCACACTCAGCTTTGAGGGCCCTCCTGGCACCTTAGGAAACCCTCAACAGAGCAGCACCTATGGGAACCCCGCATCAGAGCAACTCTGCAGACAGCGCTAAGCACAGCCCTACCCCCCATCAAATACAGATACAAAACCCAGTGTTGCTGTTAAGGCGTAATATGGGCAATATCCCAGTTATAATGGCTCAGATCTCAGTTATTTCAGTCTTGAGAAATCACTTCCCCAAATTATTTTAATAAGTGAAGATGCCCAGCTCATCTGGGAATGGTGAAGAATGGGAGCAAAGAGCAGGTTTTATATATTTTGTCAGCCGTGGGTTCTCTCCCTTCAGGTTCATCCCGCCTTGCTGTTGACTGGTTTGATGGCTTCTCTGCTCATTCAAAGGCTGAGTGACATACAGGAAAATGAAGAAGGGGCTACGGAAAATGGGGGAGGGGGGAGGGTAGCGGACAGGTATTGCTCTAAAAGTGGCCTGTGAGACATTGCTGGAGTTTCTGAGCATCTCAGCACCCCCTTTCTATCACCATGTACCTGGGACCGTGTATGCCAGGGAAGCCCATGTAAGAAGCCCTCCGTCTCCACTCTCGTGGCAGGCTGACCTCCAGCTCACGGCCCGAGGTCTTCCAGGAACAGGGCAGGTCTGCTCCTCGGCTGACTTATCTTCTAGTGACTCCTCAGGAAGGAATGTCCGCTGAGATGGCGATTCCGATTTCTGTTGAAAAAGCTTATCCTTAGTTGCTGAGAAATGAAAAAGAAAATATTCTCTGTTTTGGTTGGAGCCTCACAAAACCCAGCTTGTGCGTTCTCATGCTCCCTGGGCAGTGGCAATTAACTCACAAGCACTATTTAGGGAGCGGAGCCGATTCCTGCCGGCCTCCTGACCAGCGCTGGTGTGGAGATAAATATACAAACGAGGCGAGTGCGCTCATGGGGCTGACATTTGGACGCAACAAAACCTGTAGGTCCGCCAGATAAAAACACAGCAGTCATATAGGAAAAGAGCCCTTCTTGAGACTTGTTTCAGAATTTAGATCTCACTCTTGGATTGAGCTTGGAAGCTCCAAGTCTGTCCTATATGAGGGTGGGAAAAAGCATGGCAGCCCACTCAGTGTTCTTGCCTGGAGAGCCCCACGCGCAGAGGAGCCTGGCGGGCTACACGCCACGCAGTCACAAAGGGTGGGACACGACTAAGTGACTTCACACACACAGGCCACGCTGTTCCCATCTGGTCGGAGGCCAGGAGACTGCGTCCCTGGGGTCCCGAGAGCGGTGGCTGTCGCACATAGAACACGTGTGACGTCTAGACGGCGGCTGCCTGAAGTGTGGGCCTTAGCCCAGCAGGGTCAGCGTCACCGCGGCCTGTTCATGACGCAGAGCCTGACCCGCTGAGCGAGAAGCTGCTGTTGCGCGGTCTCCAGGCAGACTGTACGAACAGCTCTGGGTCACGGAGGGGAACCGTGAGAGAAAGCATCGCCCACACGAGCCTGCCCACCGGCGCAGCCAGAGCTGGCTGGAGGGGAGGGCCATTCCAGGCACAGGTGGGGGCCTGTCCCTTCTGTGCAGCCACAGCTCACATGACCCTTTCGTCTCATCATCTTGCTTTCAGCCACATCAGCAGTGACAGCTTCCTGTGCGACTGCCAGCTCAAGTGGCTGCCCCCCTGGCTGCTGGGCAGGACACTGCAGGGTTCTGTGACGGCCACCTGTGCCCACCCAGAGGCGCTGAAGGGCCAGAGCATCTTCTCTGTGCCGCCGGAGAGTTTTGTGTGCGGTAAGACAGTCTTTGTAATTTGGTGTTTTTCTTTTTCAACAAGGGCACGGAGGCCGGGCGAAACTTCATTACTGAAGGGACTGCTGTGATGAGAGTCAGCCCAGCCCGCGGTGACCTGTCAGCTGCTGGATACAGTTCATTTCCCACCGAAACCACACGCCATATTTACGGGGCCATTGCCTCATTATGTGGTTGTCGGAGTGCATGCATTTAATCAGGGGCGAGCAGGAGCTGGTTCAGTTACCCAGCGAATAATCAGTTACAGGAAGGTGGCCGTGTTGTTTCAGGACGGCGTTGGTGCCCAGGCTTAGCTGCAGATTTACTCGGCGTACGAGGCTGGGTTTTCCTGTGTGTTTCTTTCCCGCCCCAAGAATGAACGGTTAAATACAGGAAGAATGAGTCTCAGGAGAACAGTTGCTGCAGTAAAAATAATTCCTTCGTGTTGACTTGCACTCTTGCTGCGTCTCCAAAGCATTGGAATCGCACTTGTAGATTTTTTTTTCTCTCTGATGGCATGTTGGTCCTGCCATCTTTTTGACGAGGGGTGGTCGGGATCCAGGTTTGGTTGCAGAGAGCACAGGAAATGGTGAGCACCTGGACAGACAGACACACGCGTGCTCACAGGCACCACGCAGGGATGCGCAGCCTCATGGTCAGGAAGATATAGCCACAAGAGGTGAACTTCGAGTCGTTGCTGGTTTCTGCTCTAGGAGTGCAAGTGCCGGGCAGGTGTGCATCCTGCTGCCTCTTGTCCCCCTGGTCTGCCCGGAGCCTGGGGGTGATGTTCCCGGGAAGGAGCTCCCAAAGGTAGGGTCTGGGGACCCCTGTGGTACGCTTCTCTCTCTTACTTTTGGGCACCGCAGTAAGCAGTGCGCCTGGGGATGTCAAGATAGAGGTGCCCACCTTCCACACGCCCACCCGCCACCACCTCCCCGACTTGTGACAGCAGGCTTGGCTGCCTTCCTCCTGACCCAGTCCGGCAGTGTGGCAGCAGCCCCCGAACCAGCCGTCCTTACTGCCGGTGCTTCTCACGGGGACCACGTGCTGGGCTCCCATTCTCTAGCACGGAAGAGCCGTGACGTCCCCTGTTCTCAGGTTCCTGGTCCCTGGCCATTCCGTTCTCGTAGAGCTCCCTGAAATTGCACTTTCTGCCCCCTTCCTCCTCTGGCCCACTACGGGGCATCGTCTTTCCTGGTGACTACGAGCCGAGGCAGGACCTGGGACATGCTGTGCCCAGTCTCTGGCCCGTGGCCCTGGCAGGTGGGTCCTGGGCTCCTTCACTCAGGACCCATTTCTCAGAGCTGCTGTCACGTTTTCGCTCAGGCTTCCATCAGACAGTCATCACATACTAGTGGGAATCATGGAAACACTTGGCAGAAGATCAAAATTTCAAGCTCTCTGGGAATCTCCCACTCCTTTTCAATAAAATGGAAATGTAATCACTTCACACCCACTAGGAGCTAGGATCCAAGTCAGACACCAACAAGGGTTGGTGAGAATGGGGAGAACCCCAAAGCCACCTACACGTCGGGTGGGAATGCGGTATGGTGTAGCTGTTTCGAAAAACGTTGAACACGGACACTACATGAACCACCGATTCCACTCCTAGGTAAGTTCCAAAGAGAAACAAAATACACGCCCACAGCAAAGCTTGTACGTGAATGTCCACAGCACTGTCGTCCGTCTGGCCGAAAAGCGGAAACCCACATGCCTGTGTGGGTGAATAAGATGCGCACGATTAGGACTGCTACTAGGCCATGAAAAGCAGTCTGAGTGAGACAGGCTCCAGTCATGTTTAACGTCCAGGCTAGGAAAACCTCTAGAGGTACAAAGGAGATTAGTTGGTTTCCGAGGGCTGGGGAGGGCTGGAGGGAGAGGGATGATAGCTAAAGGATGCAAAGTTTCCTTCTAAGCTGAGGAAAATGTTCTTAAAACGGACTGTGGTGCAGGTGCACATGCCTGTGAACATACTGAAAACCATCAGTGTCCACTTGAAACAGGTGGGTGCTATTGCAAAAAGCTGAATTTCACTAAAGCTATTTTTAAAAAGAGAAGTATGATCTGCATATAAAATTTACCCCTCTAGATAACGTACAAGTCAATGGTGTTTAAAATATGGAGTAGTCATGTAACCTTCACTACTAATTTCACATTTTCATCACCCATAAAAGAAACTAAACACGTTCCCCACCACTCCTGTGCATCAGGTCGCTAGGATTTACCTATTCTGGATGTTTTGCATAACTGGAATCCTATATATAGTCTTTTGTGACTAGCCTTTTTCACTTAGTTTTTTTGTCTTCCTACCCCCACGCCCACCCCACCATGTATCGGTCCTTCATTATTTTTTAAGTGGCTGAACAAATATTCTAATGCATGGCTATCCATTTATTTAGCCATTCATCAGGTTGCTTTCTCCTTTTTGTTTAATAATGCTGCTGTGAAAATTCATGTACAAGTTCTTATGTAAAATCTCTTGGGTTTATACCAGGAATGGAATTGCTGGGTCATATGGGAGCTGCCAAACTATTTCCCAGAGTGGCTGTGCCACGTCACACGCCCCCAAGCAACGCGTGAGGAGTCTCCTTTCCCTTTCTCAATTCTTGCTCTTCAGTCACAAAGTTGTGTCCGAGTCTCTGTGGCCCCATGGACTGCAGCACGCCAGGCTCCCCTGCCCAACACGCTTTACTGCCTTTTCAGTCTTACCTAGACAAGTGGATAGGAAGTGGAATCTCACTGTTGTTTTGATTAGCGTTCCCCTAATGAGGTTGAGCTTGTTTTCATATGCCTATCATCGGACCTGTATGTATGTCTGCTTTGGAAAACTGGCTACTCACATCTTCTGCCCATGTTTTAATTGATCATTTATCTTTTCAGTGTTGAGTTATGAGTTCATTATGTATTACGGATACTAAATCCTCAGCAGGATTAAGATACGGCAGTATTTTCCAGCGGAGAAGGCAATGGCACCCTACTCCAGTACTCTTGCCTGGAAAAATCCATGGATGGAGGAGCCTGGTGGGCTGCAGTCCATGGGGTCGCTAGGAGTCAGACACGACTGAGCGATTTCACTTTCACTTTTCACTCTCATGCACTGGAGAAGGAAATGGCAACCCACTCCAGTGTTCTTGCCTGGAGAATCCCAGGAACGGGGGAGCCTGGTGGGCTGCCATCTCTGGGGTCACACAGAGTCGGACACGACTGAAGTGACTTAGCAGCAGCAGCAGCAGTATTTTCTACCATTCTGTGGGCTAGTTAGGTTTTTTAAATTTTGATTGTCTAAGTTTTTCTTTTGTCATTTGTATTTTGATGTCATTATCTTAAGAAGCTATTACCACAGACAAGGTCACAAAGATGTACGCCTGTGTTTTCCTTTGAGAGTTTCACAATTTTATTAGCCTGTACATAGTCCTCCAGTTTTGGTCTTGTTGAAGGTTCTTTTCACTGTTGCAGCTCCCTTCGATGTCCCCATAACCTTGTCAGTTTATGCAATAGAGACGGCTGGGGTTTGGAAACGGGCTGCATCGAGCCTCTGGCTTAGCTTTGGGAGCACTGCCATCCTAAGTCTTCACGGTCTGTGAACATGCGTGTTGGGGATGTGCCATCACTTCCTGTTTGCTCTTCGATGCGCGTCACAGGGAAGAAATATGCGCTCTCCCAGGCCTTTCCTGGGCACGTGCCTAGTCCTACACGTGCGGGTGGCCTTCTAGGTCCTCAGAAATGCACTGAGCCTCTTCAGAGCCCACTGGTGACATTCCACTCACCTGGTTTCCTTTGCAGTCTTCTGGCCACCCCTCTTAATGGTTCCAATTAATGCTCCTGCCTCAGCACTGACTGCAGGTTATTTTTACCACATGCCCCGGGGCCAAGGCTCCCCTTGCTGAGCACTGGACCAGGTCAAGTAAATGCAGCTTCTGTGGGTATGCCCAGCCCATCCTGCTCACCTCACTAGTTACTAGGCTTGTAGGGTTTTAATGCTGCCATAGAGCTGGGGAGAGAGGAGTGGGACCTCGGGTAAGTTATGCCAGAAAGGTCACTTTTCTTCAAGTGTTTTCTTGAAGCAACACTCCATGGGTTGTTACCAGTTATTTCTTAAGATTCCAAGAGAGCTGATGGTGATCATTTTTGCCAATGGTCTCCCTGCTTTGATAGAGGGGCACCTTTTCACAAGCCATTATTCTGATGTTCTGGTGGTGGCGGTTTAGTCTCCGAGTTGTGTCCAACTCTCGCAGCCCCATGGACTGTAGCCTGCCAGGCTCCTCTGTCCATGGGGATTCTCCAGGCAAGAATACTGGAGTGGGTGGCCATCCCCNATAGAGGGGCACCTTTTCACAAGCCATTATTCTGATGTTCTGGTGGTGGCGGTTTAGTCTCCGAGTTGTGTCCAACTCTCGCAGCCCCATGGACTGTAGCCTGCCAGGCTCCTCTGTCCATGGGGATTCTCCAGGCAAGAATACTGGAGTGGGTGGCCATCCCCTTCTCCAGGGGATCTCCCGACCCAGGGATCAAAACCTGGGTCTCCGGCACTGCAGGCAGATTCTCTACCCACTGAGCTACCAGGGAAGCAAGTGATGTTCTGGAGGCACTCATACCCTGCTCCCTTTGGAGTCAAGTTTGAGGGGTGGGGGCGCTCTGCATTCACAGTGCTTCATGATGCTGTGAGTTATCTCTGACAATGAGTGAGTCAAGTTGTAGCCTTAGGGAAGTTGAGGACTGTCTGATAACTGAGCACTGGTGGATGTGCCTGTAATCAAGGGATGTGATCATGGAGGGATCACTGCTTATGGAGCTGTTACTGGATATGGTCAGATAACCACAGTGCACATCCCTGACAGTATCTGGTAGAGCTGAGGGTGCTCAGGGAGCCGCTGAGGTCTGCATTTCTTGTTCGCAAGAACCGCAGCTGGTCCCCATGTCCTGAAGGGGCCCCAGTGCCTTACAGCTGGCTCTTCTCACCCCAGATGACTTGCCAAAGCCCCAGATCATCACCCAGCCAGAGACCATCACAGCCGTGGTGGGCAAGGACGTCCGCCTCACCTGCTCGGCCGCCAGCAGCAGCAGCTCCCCGATGACGTTCGCCTGGAAGAAGGACAACGAGGCGCTGGCCCACGCTGACATGGAGAACTTCGCCCACGTGCGCGCGCAGGATGGGGAGGTGATGGAGTATACCACGGTCCTGCACCTGCGCCGCCTCACCTTCGCGCACGAGGGCCGCTACCAGTGCGTCATCACCAACCACTTCGGCTCCTCCTACTCGCACAAGGCCAAGCTCACCGTGCACGGTACGCTGCCTTTTCCTGGGGGTTCGGCTCCTGCAGGCCACACTTGGGGGCCGCTCTGTCATCCATCCGGAAATGACTGAGATGGGAGGCGTCATTCTGTCACACGCTGTGGCCTGGCTTGGGCTCAGGAAGAGCAGATTGTAGGGTTTATTCTCAGTGGATTCTTTTGGGGTGATTTTTTTTAATGCAGTTATTATGTAAAGTAGGCTTCCCTTGTGGCTCAGCTGGTAAAGAATCCACCTGCAATGCGCAAGACCTGGGCTCAATCCCTGGGTCGGGAAGATCCCCTAGAGAAAGGAAAGGCTACGCATTCCCAGTATTCTGGCCTGGAGAATTCCATGGACTGTGTAGTCCATGGGGTCACGAAGAGTCGACACGGCTGAGCGACTTTCACTTCACTTTCATTAAAGTACATTGTAGGTAGGGCCAAATCTTTGTCTTTTCGGCCCCCCCCCCAATTTATTATCCTCCTCAGCCCAAGATGCCTGGCAGCCAGATTCCAAGTGCACCCCAATGCCGGGGAAGCCGTTGCCCTCCAAGGAGACCTCAGCCCAGCACTGGGGCTGGTGGCCAGCCCGGGTGGGGCCAGGCCAGTGAGCTGTGGGCCAGTGACCTGGGAGCAGAATGGTCTTGCGGGTGTCTGACGAGGATTTTTTACTCGGCAGCCAGCTCTAGAGCCCAAGAGGGCTCTCTTCCGGGCTGCTGTTTCTTGTAGTGAGTTTAGGGTAGAGAGAGCTTGAGCAGTTAATAGCACCCTGCCCTGCAACGTAGCAAGATTCTCTTGATTTAGTAAAGCTACAGATAAATGGTTCCAGCACCAAGGTTCCTAAATGGGCTTTCTTCAAGACGGAAGAGCCAACCTCTTGCCTTCTCCAGGCTGAAGGCACGTCACGTTCCCTGCCACAGCACCTGGCAGGAGCAGATGTCCTTGTTCTTTAGGCTCCCTCAGGGTGACCAAAGCAGGCAGGCAGGCATCAGGCCCTGGCACTTATGGGGTATCCCTATTCAGACTGGTCACCACAGGACAGACAGGACATGTTTCAGGGGAGCCTTCCATTGAAGGGGTCCAAGCCAACCTTGTGTGCACGATGAGAGGAGGTGATAACTGCTGCCTGTACGGCAGGAGCAGTCGGCGGCGCTCAGAAAGCCCTGCTCCTGGTTCCAGTGGGGGTGCTCCTAGGCAGACGCTGCATGAAGGGTGGTGAGTGGCGAGCTGACACTCGGGAGTGGGGGAGTCAGTCCGACAGAAGCTGCTCCTGGCCTCTGCACCCAGCGTTCTACAGACGGCTCTGTCTGCTCTGCAGTGTTCCCTTCCTTCACCAAAATGCCCCACGACATCGCCATCCGGACTGGCACCACGGCCCGCCTCGAATGTGCCGCCACCGGCCACCCCAACCCCCAGATCGCCTGGCAGAAGGACGGAGGCACAGACTTCCCCGCTGCTCGGGAGCGCCGCATGCACGTCATGCCGGATGACGATGTGTTCTTCATCACGGATGTGAAGATAGACGACATGGGGGTTTACAGCTGTACCGCCCAGAACTCGGCTGGCTCCGTTTCGGCCAACGCCACCCTGACTGTCCTAGGTTGGTACGCTGAGAGGGGAGGGAGAGAGAGAGGGGGAGAGAGAGAGAGAGAGAGAGAGAGAGTGTGTGTGTGTGTGTGTGAGAGTGATTTTCTTACACATTATAGGGACCTAGAGCCACGGTTCTCAGACTGTCCTGTGAAGCCTGGGGTGGGGGAGTGCAAGAGGCGGTTTTTACTTTAAGCAAAACAAGTGGTTCCCTCTCTCAAAAAAAATAGGGGAAAAAAAGCCATCGAATTAGAGTCTCCACAGGGCTTAGGTGTAATACACTCTGAAGAACTGCCCTCTCCTCAGGCAAGCAAGGTGGGTCAAGAGGGACAGACGTGGGCCTGTCACCGGGCAGTGTGAGAACCATGGGGGTTCTGTGGCTTGAGGTCAGTTCATCCCCAGACAGCCCGGCTTCGACCCTCTGGTAGAAAACCTAGCCACTCTGATAAAAGCTCCCAGATGGCACTGCATGACACGTTGGATTGTCCCTGTTCCAGGAGACTGACCTGGAACAGCCAAGGCCCACAGAGGAACGGTGACACCCCCACCCCACAGAGGAACGGTGACACCCCCACTTTCTTGCAGAGACCCCGTCCCTGGCAGTGCCGCTGGAGGACCGCGTGGTGTCTGTGGGAGAAACGGTGGCCCTGCAGTGCAAGGCGGCCGGCAGCCCTCCACCCCGCATCACCTGGCTCAAGGGGGACCGGCCCCTGGGCCTCACCGAACGCCACCACTTCACCCCCGGGAACCAGCTGCTGGTCGTGCAGAGCGTGGTGCTGGAAGACGCGGGCCGCTACACCTGCGAGATGTCCAACGCGCTGGGCACCGAGCGCGCGCACAGCCAGTTGAGCGTCCTGCCCACCCCGGGCTGCAGGAAGGATGGCACCACCGTGGGCATCTTCACCATCGCCGTGGTGTGCAGCATCGTGCTCACCTCCCTCGTCTGGGTGTGCATCATCTATCAGACCAGGAAGAAGAGCGAGGAGTATAGCGTCACGAACACAGGTGAGCTGCCGCGGGGACTCGCGGGGAGGGGGACAGCCGGGATGTTTGGGAAGGAGGCTAGAGAATGACACCATTTTATCTTTCGAGAATAGCACATTTTAATGGGAATACTCTCAATGCAAGTCCATTACGCACTGTGCAGTTTTCTGAGCCACCGGGCTTTGCTGCTGTGTGGGTTGTGGCTGCAGGGATTTCACCGGGCCGTTTTCCTCTTGGGGCATGGTGATGAGAAGGGAGACAGACACTCTCCCAATGGTTGGGTAAAGTCAGGCTAAACAGGTGCCAGGAGGGCTTCCAGGGCACAGCTTTACAGAGGCTGCCCGGTACCCACGTCTGCTTATGTCGTCACCACAAAGTATCAGGACCCCTGGTGTGTGACCATCTTGTCTCCTTGCAGATGAAACCATCGTGCCCCCAGACGTCCCGAGCTACCTCTCTTCTCAGGGGACGCTCTCGGACCGACAGGAGACTGTGGTCAGGACGGAAGGTGGCCACCAGGCCAGCGGGCGCCTGGAGGGCGACGGTAGGGCCTCAGCCTGGGCGCATCCTCTCAAGCGCGGGGGCCTGGCAGCTCGGGTGGCTCAGGTCTGCTGGTGGGGCTTAGGGCCCTAACCCGTGCAGCTTCCCCAGGGCCTCTGTTGGGCTTGCCATCGCCTAATCCGGACAGGGCAGGCCTGCCTGCAGTAAGAGCAGCAAAGACGAGCGCGCGTCAGGCGCGCCCCCCGCATTCCGGGAGCAGGGGCCTGCCCAGGCCTGCTCTTCTCTCTCCGAGTGGGACGTGCCCCCAGGAACGGGGAAGACGGAGCCGTGCTCTGGAGTGAGTTTACCCAGACAAGAACTGCTCACCGTCACGGCACCCAAGGCCTGCCTGGTGTGAAGGCAGTGTTAGAAAAGGGGCCTCGTTGGACCTCTGGGTTAGCAGCCCAGGAACAAACCCCTGGGAGGAACCTCTTGAATAGTGTCCCTGTGCTGGGTGCCTTGCCCGTTCTTTTCACACAGCATCGTCTGAAACACTAAGCCCACCTCAAAGGAAGGGCCTCTAACCGGATGGGAGTCTGTTGCAGGTGTTTGTCCAAGAGACGCAGGCCTGTTTCCCGAGGTGGAAGCTCATGGTGTTCTGTGCAGGCAGCCCAAGTTCTGCGTCGGGTTCACCAAGGAGCCCTGGAAAGTGGTGGAGAAGGCCGATGGCCCACCCAGCCCCCAGAAGACAATGGGTATGAGAAGCTTTCCTCAGGAAAAAGTATTTAGCTCTTGAAATCAAAAGACCCACTCACTACAGGAAAGTTGTGGGGAGAGACAAATAATCAATGTCAAACCATCTCGGAATTTGGCAGTCACTCTATAAACAGGAAGTGTGGCCTCATTCTTTTTAGGTTCCAGAATAGGAGGTCTCTCAAGTGATACTACAGTGTGTTAAGCGTGAGTTTAGACTTTCAAGTGACAAACAGAGGTGCCTCTTCACCAGGGCCACCCTGACACTAGATGTCTAATTGTTCAAGAGACGTCTGACACCGCATAACGCCTCGTCGGGTTTTCCCCTGGGATCAGAGTATCAGTTCACACTCTAATTAAGAAATTAATCTGAAGCATTTCAACATGGAAGACCTCTGTTCTTCACGAGTAGCTTGGTGTTGGCCACAGTCGTCCTTCTGTGAACGGACTTGGGAGGGGAGGTCTCTACGGAGGTGACGAGAGCAGGGCTCGGGCCTTACAGAGTAGTCCAGTGATGGTTCTCCATCTCATCCACAGAGCGCGGCAGCCCAACGGGGTACGGTGACTGCAGCGCTGACGCACTCGGTTACTCCCAGGAGCCCCCCTGCCGCCTTCAGCCCGGGGACAGCAGACAGCCGGGAACCCCGAGCAGCCAGGAGCCCAGCCCGAGTGAGCACCCGCACTCTCCACTGCATGCGAGCAGGGGGCCCCTCTACCCCAGTAACCACGACAGAACGCGGGCCGCCCTGAAGAGGCCCGCAGCGCCTCTCGATGGCAAAGGTAACGCGCTGTCCCCCAGGGGTCGCCCTTCGGGGGGGGGGGGTGTGGCCGGGCTGACGTGGCCTCTCCTTTCTCCCCTCCTAGGGGCATCCTCTTGGACTCTAGCACGGCTGTGTGAGCCGGACTCGTTAGACCTCCAGCCTTCATCTGTGTTAGCCACAGGCAAGCCTGAGCTCGCGGACGCCACCTTGGGCTCCCCTGACATGCCCGGTGAAGGCCAGCACTTGCTTCTTTCCAACGGACACATCCCCCAAGCCTGTGACTCCGGTTCCGAGTCCACGCCCCTGACAAGACAGCCCCCCGGGAGACGGAGCACACCACTGCTGTTTGCACCGAAAAGCTAGGCTTCGTCTACCTCGGCTCGCGTGGTGTCTGCAGAAAGAGGTGGGTGAGGCCGGCCTGGCTTCCAGCGTCAATGATTGGTGCACAGTTCTCACCTCCACGTGGAGCGGCAAGAGCTGAAAGGACTTGCAGTGGAAGCACAGAACTGCAAGCGGCTAGCGTGTACAAAAAGGTAGAGGAGCATTTGGTACCCTTGTACATAAGAGTTCTCAGAGGTGCCATATATATTATATATATCTTTTACAGAGGCTATTTTAATCTTTAGTGCATGGTTAACAAAAATCGTACAATGTTGACAATATTATTTTTCATACCTGGTTGCTGTTTAATTTTGGAGGAGGGGATAGTTCTGGTGCCTTAATGCATGGATGGAGTTCCTTGAAGCTACAAACCACATTTGTTCACAGGAGGTTTTGGTGGTGGGTGGAAAGGAGGCGCTCTGGCTTGGTACAGACCCTGGGATGCTTTACCACCAGAGGCTGTGTTTGCAGTGGAAGCAGCTTCCTGTCATGGTTGCTTGTGTGTGGACAGTGTTGCGGGGACCTCCCCGTAGAGCTCGGAGGGGCAGACGTCACATTCCTTCACGGTGAAGGCGTGTTCCTTCTCTAACAGGTGGAATATAGGTTGTTAATCCACTACAAGCAATTGGTTCCAGCAATTAGGATGCCTTTCTTCCTTCTGTGAGGAAGGCAGATGTGGTCTTGTCAGTATCATTCAATGGTCATTTGAAGCTTTTTAATAAGATAGAGGCTGCTGGTGGTGTTGGTACCTGTGGATTTTTCAATAGTGATGTTGTGTTAGTTCTGCAGATATAATTAATATTACATTGGCCTTAGGGGAGAAAAAAACCCGCGTCCCCGCTTTTCAGGGCTCATATGTCTCTACTGAGGATCCAGAGCAGGCCTGGCCATGTCCTTCCCTCGCCCAGATGGCCCGGGCTTGGACTCTCAGAGATCAGCCCCTCGTCCTGGGTTTTAGGGATTTTTGCACTTTTTTTTTGAGACCTATTGCTAACCATCTTGTGAGTGCCAATGTGTATTTCAGGAAAAATTACATTGAAGCAAGGTCCTTAAAAATCTCAGAAAGCCAAGTTCCTTTAGCCAAAAAGCTAAAGGGGGACGTGTTGATGGAATGGTTACTTACCTGTGTTAAATTTCACTGCCAGGTGTCACCACTGTTCCAAAAGGTAAGCACATCTAGAGTTCTGTTCTCAACAGTTAACTGATTGTTACTTCCACAAAATATGTGAATTTGCTGCTTCTGAGAGGCAATGTGAAAGAGGAAGTATTACTTTTATGTACAAAGTTATTTATTTATAGAAATTTTGGTACAATGTACATTGAAAACCATGTAAAATATTGAAGTGTCTAACAAATGGCATTGAAGTGTCTTTAATAAAGGTTCGTTTATAACATGTTAAGTGTGTGGTGGGTTGTTTTATACCTACATTAACCAGCTGTTTCATCCTGTTTAATTCCAGAGACTGCCTTTGTAAGGGAGTCACTCCTGCCTTAATTAACTATCCTTTCACTTCTTGAAAAGGAAAAAAATTTAGTCAAAGCAACTGTATACTGTTGCTCCAGGGAAGACATGCCAGCACCAGATTCCTAAGATTTCTCTCTGAATTTTTCTAACACCTGGAGCTTATTAGTCAAGCTCCGGAATGGTGACCTTACTTCGGCATCTCTTCGATTTCCAGTGTAGAGCTTAAAATTCCTAACAGTGAACCTTACTGATTAGGAAGGATGAAACCACCCTATTTCCAAAGGCAGCCCTGGCCCTTGCTTTGAGTCTGAAACAATGAGACAGGTCAATGATGGCCCACCTAGTCAGTCACTGAGCCGAGACTGGGTTCTCTCTCATGAGACACCACATGAGCAGCTGGACACCTCTCTGTAAAAGAATACAAGTGTATTTATAGGTGAAATCTGATGGTCATTAAGACCAGCAGCTTGGTTACCCAGCAAGGATGCTTGCTGTGCACCTGTAGTTCATTCTTTTTACACAAAGCTGTAAGCTGATGCAACTAGAATTAACCCAGGGGAAAAACCCGCCCACATCCCCAGCCTTTTCCCTAAGTTTCCTTCTAGCCATTCTTTTAAAACTGTAACCATCCCTGCCTTTGGCTGACTCCACTATCAGGTGGCAGGAAATGAAAGATCAGATACAGATCAAATGAAGACTCTGAAAGGGCCTGGACTCAGCATTACCATGCTTATTTATTAAGGGGTTGAGAAAAAAAATGTTCAAAGTACCGCTGTGGACATCATTTTCTCTCTCAACTCTGGCAAAGGAGCCGATGACGTCACCCCAGCCGGCCTGCAGGGCGGAAGACGTGTCCTCCATGTTGTAACCCAAGCGGGACTGGACTTCCGCACTGCGTCTCGTTGTTCAGATGGCTGGACAGCTGCTCAGTGGAAGGGAAACTCTTCTCACAGCAGGGTCCTTTCTTGAAGGGAGGGGCCATCTCTGATTCAGGGGCTCTCTCTGCCAAGTTCCAACAGAAAGCTGCGAGTTTGGTCGTAAGCACCAAGAAAGATGAAACCTCCCAGACTGATGGCTGCCATTCGAGGGAAGACACCTGCAAATAATCTGGTGGGAGGCAAGAGGAGAGATTTTTAACTGTGTGTGTACAAAAGGTTAAATTCCAACACCCACAGCTTGCTCAACTTAACACACCATGCTCATTAAACCCCACACAGCACTTTAGATGTGTGTTTTTCCTTTCAGAATGGCACTTACATTCCCTAGTAGACTTGCTGAAGCTGGAGCCCAGCTGTTTGTTGGCTAAAGTGGCCGAATACCAAACAGAGCTCACTTGTGAGCACCCACCGCTAAGTCCAGCAGTTAGTCCAAACTCAATCCCCACAAGAGTTCTGCTAAAAACTTTCACACCATTTCTGTCTTCGAGAGATGATGAAATGGACTTTTTAATAAAGCTGTCAATGAGCCGACTCCTGGGGAAGGCTGGAGCCCCCCCCCACCTTAAACCTGAAGTGGGCCCTGGGTGTTTCAGGACATTTCCAACAACTCTCTTGCTCCTCCCAGTGATTCACTTGGTCCCATTTTGTCCTTAAATCCCCACAAATGTGATGCCACTTGGGGAATCCAATCTCTGTGGATCCTGTTTTCTTTCTCCTCTAATGAAGGGCAAGACAGATGGGTTGTTCCAGCTGGGAGGGGAACAGCACCTCATCAGAGGTTTTGTCCCCAGGCACTAGGGAAGGCCAGTCACCATCAAAGTTGCAGCTTTTGAATAAGCAAAGAAATGCAAAGGAAAATAACAACGTTACTGGGGTTGTAAATTGGGCAGTCACTGTTTAATACACTCCCAGAGCAACGCAGTTATTTGTTCAAAGATGGTCATCATGGTTTCGCTGATGAAACAAAAACTGCAAAGAACCCACTCTCAGATTACAAATCCTGGTACAGGAGACAAACCTGGGAGATTCCGCAACTGAAAAATAAGGTTGGCCACAGGGACTCACATGGCAGACAGACAAAATGCGTTCTAAAAGAAGTCCCAGAGCAGTGTAATATGACTGCATGTTGGACAAACACAGGTGACGTGTCCTCAACTTACTCAGGAGACTTTCCTCGCCTATGTGTCTGTAATAATTGAACCTTTTTACCAACAGTATTACTTGTATAAACAAAAAAAAATTACACAGTCAGAACTAGTGAATTTACTACTAAAAATACTTGGGGTCAGATCTAGTGAGGACAGCAGAAAATACATACATCATGCCAACGGGAGCCTGGGGTAGCCTTGACAGTCTGGGAAACCTCCATGCTCAGCTAAAGGGAGACCCGCCAAGACCAACCCAGGAAGGAGGCCTCACGAGGGCAGCCTAGTCGGCGGCTGCCCAGCTGCCCCCTGTCAACTGCCAGGGGAGGCCTGCTCCCCGCTCCTCAGACAACCCCACCACGCAGCCCTCAGCACTTCTGAGGAAAACAGACTCGAGAGGAGTTCTGGGGGTCGGTGGTTTAGTTAGCCGAGAATTTAACTCATCAACTAAAATGATACCCCAAATGAGAACCTCTTTTTCTTGTCCACATGAAAATTCTACAGAAGATAAAAACACATTTGTAAAGAAAAAGCTGTTTAGCCTAGCACCATGCAAATTGTTTCTATATGAGGTGTCCCTGAATTTCTGCATTGAGGCCCCTAGGTCCTTCCGACCTGGAGAACAGCTTCACCTCCCAGCCCCCACCCCACAGAGACATGCTGGCCGGGAGGGCACGGGGCTGAGACCCGCGTTTGCCACAGGAGCCTTCCTCCCCGGCTTGTTTTCACACCCCGTGTCTCATTCCGCTCCCGCTGCTAAGGAGCTCAGCTGCTCCACGCTACGGGCAGACGGAAGCAGTTTACGGCTTCACTAGATGACAGCAGAGTCTGTTAACATCATCACAGCCTTAACATAGAGTCATTTGTCCAGTGAGCACCCCACCCAGACCCAGACGCGGGGGCTGGAGCAGAGCGGAGCCCCGCTGGAGGGGCTGCCCGCGGGAGAGCCGACACCCCGGGCGCCACACGAGGGGCTCGGCAGCGGCGGTGAGCACGGGAAGGCGCAGGAGACACGGGCCAGGCGACAAGCTGGAGTGCGGAGCAGCGCCGGACGATCAGGCTTCCCACCTGCCTTCAGCCCGCTGCGCCGGAGGAGCGTTGGTATTTTCATTTGAGAAACCAAGTTGCCCTCGGGCACATCTCCCATGTCTGTGTCATATGGTTACCCCCACCCTCCCCAGAGTGACCCAGGCGCGTCACTGCTTTATCGGATGCTGAGAGCTCAGCACCAGCCCCGAGCTGGGCTTGGGGCGTGGGGTGTGTGTGTGTGTGTGTGAACCCTCTGCAAAGCCGGCAGGTGTGCTCCAGGACCGCCAGGAGCCCTGGGGGACGCACGGAGGACAGAGGGAGCCGCAGAGGCCGAGGCCCACTGCTCAGAGCAGCTGCCCACACTGGCAGGGCCTTTGCTTCTTTGCCTTTTGTTACATGCAGTTCCCTTGTCAGATTACTTGTCTCTTACCACATTGCTGAGAAGCTAATGAACACTCTGCCAAGGACCACAGTGGGCATACCAATGGGAGCCCAAGACTCAAGAAGCTTCTGGAAGATGAGATCCCTTCACAGGGCTATCAGCAGGGACAGGCCCTCTGCATGAGGATGACACCCTGTCTCTGCCTGCGATCCTGGCGTGGCCCCACGGACGAGCACCCAGTGACGCCACCACCAGGACAGGGCAGGTTAAGTTTTGATCATCTCAGGGAAACCCCGCCTCCGCGAGCTTCTGGTGCCACGGTCCTGCCAACAAAGCCACCCGCACACACATCACCACCTTCCTGAAAGCGGCAGGCAAGCTACAGCCCCACTCGCATGCCACAGGGCTACGGTCTGGGGCACAGACCAACAGTTGCCAGAGACTCTTAAGAATGATATCAAAACAGTGAGTAAAATTCGGCATTCTGACACGATGACCTAAAACAGCTACTGCACACAACCCCTCTGTGTGGCCCAGTCACTATCTGACGCCCAGAGAGTCTTTCTGGGCTACTTCACAGCTCTTTTTCTGGCCCCCACACGCCATTTCTTTCTTCAAGAGGAGCTAACATCAAAATCGACGTGTCTCAGCTATGAGCGACCAGACTTCTACGTCCTCACCATCGACTAGCCGGGAGTCACTGACTCAGGACACACGGGCTATGCCCCTGCCCTCCCAGGCTTGCCCACTCCTCGGGTGGCCCGGCCTCGTCTCCACACCCCGTGTCCTTCAGGCGCGCAGCACCCACCGCGAGGAGGCAGTCACTGAGGCCACACCGCCAGCTGCCGTGAACAGAGGACGGGGCTCTCCTGCAGAAGCCCCTCGCCTGGGCCTGGCTGACCTGCGCCAGGCTCTCCAGACTCAACCAGCTGCAACAAAACCTGCCAAATGGACACAGCTCCGCGACGAGGCGGCGGCAGGACTGTGGCTTGGCTCTTTCATGCCAGCCTATCACCAGGCGCCCTTCAAGCTTCCCTGGACGGAGGCCAGGCTCTCGGGAAAATCCCTGGAGGCGATTCCAGAGAGAGCCGTGGTGTCACCCGTCTGTACAGATCCCAACCTGCAGACAGCGCTGGTGCTTAGTCGCTTAGCTCTGTCCCGTGGACTGCAGCCGCCAGGCTCCTCTGTGCATGGCACTTCCCAGGCAGGAATACTGGAGCCAGTAGCCATTTCCTTCTCCAGAGGATCTTCCTAACTCAGGGGTCAAGCCTGTGTCTCCTGCACTGCAGGCAGATTCTTTACTCCTGAGCCACCGGGGAAGCGCCTGGACAGGTTTGCATGTTGTAAAAGCAATACTGAAATAGCATTTTAAAGAGAGCTTTGTGGGACGCCATGCGAGAGTATGAAGCACTTGGCTGACAATACAAAGCTGTGGGCTTCAAGGGAGGCGTCACGCACTGTGCTATGTTGAAGGTGGTAACCAATAATAGGTAAAAGCGTCCCAAACCACAACTGCTTTCTCCTAACAACGCTACCTTCGTCACTCGGGTCCTACCTTACACGCGCGGACACTGGCTTTCTCACTGCTGCAGCCCAGAACCCGGCGGGGGCCACACACACGGACATCACCGACACTGAGACGGGAGCCCCCGGCTGCAACACTGCGTCAGCTCGACTGCAACAGCACCTCACATATGCAACATCAGACATGACGTCTTCTAGATCAGGACGAGCAGAAGGAAGAAGGGTGGTGTGCCTGACGCTGGACTAGAGGAGGAGGGTGGCGAGGCCTCCCCTCCTGGCCTTACCCCGACAGCCCCTGTGTCCGCCAAACCGCCTGCAGGGTAGAGAGGATGTTCCCACGTGCGGTGCTGGAACCAGCCTGCAAGGAAAGACAAAGCGAAGACATCATCTCACAAAATTCCCCAACCCACTCAGAGCTGGCTCCCCGACACCCTCGCCTAGGACAGTTTCAGGCAGACTGGGGAGTCCCTAGGGAATCAGCTCCCTGGTTCTCACTGGACTAGAAGCCCTCACATCCGAAGCCGCCAGCAAGCACTCATCTGGCCCAAATCCCACCCAGAGCAGCTTTTCCAGGGGAGTCCTCTCACCATCAGCCGATGAGCAGAGCTTCCCCAGACAATTCACATACAGCTACTGGCCAGGAAACCGAAGGGAAGCGGCATAATTGATCGGAGAAGCATGGGGAGTAACCAGTATGACGGTATTACGGAGCTTCTCTGCATGGCCAATACACACATTAATAAAGAACACTACTACGTTCAGCTTAAAACTGGCTTTGCCCTACGGAGCTTCCTACTGCGACTTGACCTTTCAGAGTCATCGTTTAGATTCAGGTATGTTCCATGGACTTCTCTAAAGTCTTGATGCAGCTGTTTTAAAGATCATTTTTCTTCATGGCATTTGTTAACAGTTCTGAAAACTGTCCTAATTCATCTGGTGAAAGCTTAATAAGCAGGATACAAGTTCAGAGCCTCATACTTGCCGCCTGGCATGAAGCAGGCCAACTCTGTGAGCCTCAGGACTGTCATCAGTAAAAACAGGGAGTTTCTGAAAGCAGTATTACCAGCCAGAGGCCCCACCAGCCCTACCTGTTCACATAATATGGAGGAAAACGATGTCAAAAAGACAGCCATCACAGCGATTCCTGTGGATAGTGCTTTGTCCAAAGGCAGCTCCATTCGTGATTCAACAGGCAGCGTAAGGCTGCTAACTTACAGGTATTATTGCCACCTTTGTTCACTGTATACACACACAAGCCTTGGCTCTAATGAAGACAAGCATCTGTTGTGTCTCCGATACATCATTTTACCACTTACCTTTGCCAACATGATTCTTGTTTTGGCCACGTCCAGAGGTGTGGTGACTGCAGCTGCAAAGCCACCTGTGCACATAAAGACACGCCGCACACAGCTGAGGCTTTGTCTACCACGTTACATGGCACTTTATCATTTTATTCTAGAATTCCTCGTAACTCCGCCAAAAATACTTCCTTCTCATTACATCCACTTGACTGACTCCAGAACAGCAAGCACACGGGCAAAATCTTTACCCACACGCTCTGCCGGTGTGGCAGTGATGTCTCACTGCATATCAGAGAGGTGACGGGATATTTTACATGCTCAAGTTTAAAAACAGGCCCCACAATGCATCTTGCTCTCTTGGGAAGCAGCTCACAAACCTGTGTGCACGGGGGGAATCTGTGGTCAGACCCCGCCCCGTCTGAGCGGTGCTGCTGCACCCCATGGGTCTCGGGGGTCCGTGCCTCCCACGGGCCTATCCTCTCTACTCCAAAGCGCCGCTGTGGTTTCTGCTCCAAGGCAAAACTGGCAAAGGGAAACGTGTGTTGCTATGGGGACTTTTGGTACACATGGCTGGGTTTTTAACGGTTAAGAGAGTACGTTTTTCTGTATTTCCAGATTTCTGGTCAACAGGACAGCTAGAGTAACAAGATTTCTAAACTCGTTTCTTGTTAGAGTCAGTCTCGATTCAAGCCTGAGTTCTCCCTTATGGCTCTGTCCTCTTTATTTAAATTCCGTGACTGCCAAATGGACCTTTAAAAAAAAATCCACATATTTTAAAGGGGTCTGTATGTACAAAGGAACTGGAAGACTTTTTTTCTTTTACCAGAAATCACAGTATCTGGTATCAATATTTTATTCAATATGATACAAAGAGATATTGCAGACCCCCAAAGTCCTAAAAAAGTCTGAAAGAGCAAGCTCAAAAGGGTTTCCTAAAGATTCAGCTTCCATGACCCACAGTGAAGCTGGACAGTTTTCTAAGAGCTGAACACAACATGTGTGTGAAGGATGCTCCAGAAATAGCAGCCTCTCCCTCTTAAGTTCTGAGTTGTGTGGACAAGGAGGTCATTTGATCTCTGCCAAATATCTTTCTAAATATGTTGCTGAAATAAGATCATTAACCTGAACGTCCTCCATTTGGTAACATTAGGTTATTTATTATGCTAGGTTATTTATTATGCTACTGACTTCTTGAAAGATATGCCCAGAAGGGCACAAATCTTAGGGCTAAAGAGTAAAACCAGAAACATGTATACTAGGTTGCCTTTCATTTCAGCCACCTCTGAGTTATGAATGGGAAACATTTTCCTCCCAATTGAAAAGGTGCCTGAAATTCAGAGACCTGCTAAACTGCAAGTATTTTTAAAATTGTGTGGACTCAATCCTCAAACGCTACTCTCTTTTTTAAACCACTTAACCATTTACTCTGCCTTCGATACTCAAAGCCACATGGATCTTGGCTCCAAAAGCAGTACTGTTTCAGTACACAGTGACTTTCATATAGGAATAAGACAAACACAAAGTTGTCCAGTTGTTTAAATCCCTAAGTGAATAACCATTTTCCTGTTTGAAAATGTTTCAAACTAACCTAAACCAACTAAAAAGGCCTAAAAACTGACAAGGACATTGCCTGTCCCCCGCCTGGCCGCTCACGAATCGCCCATGGCTTAAAAACTGACAAGGACATTACCAGTCCCCGTCTGAGCACTCAAGCTCTCACGAATCGCCCGTGTTGAAAAGTATTTGCCTTCTACTAAGTTTGGATACTGTAAATTGAACTTATTTTGGCCATCAGCGAACTTCACCATTCCTTTAGGGGCCTGCCAATATTCTCCCAGTGATTTGTTTCCTGAAAGTAATATGAAGAAAAGTGAGACAATAACACATATGCTGAAAAAGGTCCTAATTTTACTACCATGAAGGAAACTTTATTTTATGAAAGTTATTAATGTCAATTTAAATGTCTTCAAATATCAAGGACTGCTTTAATTCACAGACCTCACAGTGTTTTTTTACGAGGCTATAAGGACTTGTGACGATCAGGTAATAGAATAACCGGCCATAACGGGGAGGGAGCCGGGGAGCCGTATTTTCAGTTGAAATGCAGTTATTTTCTGCATTTCACTTAAGGAAGCTGTAAACCTCTGGTAATGAATACAAGGAACACGCTAATGCATTAGACAGGAAATAATTATTTGGTATAGCAACTGCAGGCGACTTTAGTGTTCAAATCACATGTGAAACAATCTTCTATGTGTTCACTAGAGATACGTTTGTACTTAACATTAGGGTAACTGCTTCCAAGAACCAGATTCGGGGGAAATTAGATTTTTACAGTGAAGCAACATCTCACGTGTCCTCAGGGTTCTCTCCCCTCCAAAGGGGCCCCCTGCCTACAGTAAGTCGAGCTGTCATCTCCCACATCTGCCGGGGGTGGGGCAGGGCACAGCGGTCGGGGCCTGCCCCGCACCGTCGCCCACGCACTAGCTGGGAGCAGGGAGGGTGCTCCAGCGGAGAGCCCCAAACAAATGGGGCAGACAATCCTTCACCCTGTTAAGAATTTCAAGCCATGAGAGTGTAACTGTTCATTACAGGAAGTGAACCAAAGAACGTTAGAACAGCAACTTATCGCTATACAGCAGATGTCATTATCACGCAGAATGAATGATGGTTTTATGTTTAGGAGTTAACTTGAAGTGAGGAAGCTGGCAACAGTTCCAAAGTTCATTTATCCCCCCCTAATTTAACCCCTGACCAGAGGCCAAGGGAATTTCTGAGCATGACAAGCCGTCAACACCTCCAATCTCAAGGGACATTTTTGGATATTTGTGCCAAGTGGTTCGTAAAGCAAGCGTGGGCACCAGACAGCTCCAAGGATGGCCAGAGAGTGCTGTGCCTATGATAATTTGACCATCTTAAACTTGGAAAAGCACACAGGGATGAGGAATAAGATTTCTGGTCTAAGGGCAAGTTTTATCATTGCCTTTATGGCCATGTAAGGCAAAAACATCTGAGAAAGGGCAGCGGGTAAGCACGCCAGATCTTATGGGCTGCCCCACATGACAAGTCGTGACTCACGTCTCTATACTGTGTAGTACACAATCTTGCAGCAAATTCTTATAGAATGTCACTTTTCCACAATGTGAGGTTTTTTCCAATTATGCTTATCTTTTAGAAAGGTTTTTAAACAGTAACCTTGTTCCTCAGGGTCAATATTTGTATCAACTAAAATTTCAAAACAAGGAATGTAAACAAGAGACCTATTTAATTTTGTCTTCTGTTAAAGACATGTACATCTACTAACAATTTTCTGCAGACCTTGGGCAAATTCCTATCAGACGTCAGCTGAAAAAAAGAAGATAATTGTCTTGGGGGAGCTTTTAAATCTATACCCTAAAAGAGGCAATGAGTAGGTATACTAAATTTATTAATGTGCTTTCTTCTCCCCCATGCAATTAAGAACTACTATGATGGTGACATCTTTTCATTTCCTGACAGCTTTTACTTTTTACTGAAATAGTAATCCCTTAAATGTAGCTCTACAGATTACCAAACCCTAGCATGCTATGCCGGGGAAGGCAATGGCACCCCACCCCAGTACTCTTGCCTGGAAAATCCAATGGACGGAGGAGCCTGGTGGGCTGCAGTCCATGGGGTCGCTAACAGTCGGACAGACTGAGCGACTTCACTTTCACTTTTCTCTTTCATGCATTGGAGAAGGAAATGGCAACCCACTCCAGTATTCTTGCCTGGAGAATCCCAGGGACGGGGGAGCCTGGTGGGCTGCCGTCTATGGGGTCACACAGAGTCGGACACGACTGAAGTGACTTAGCAGCAGCAGCATGCTATGCAGGGGCTCCCCAGGTAGCTGAGTGGTAAAGATCTCCCTGCCAATGCGGCAGGTGCGCGTTCGATCCCTAGGCCAGGAGGATCCCGTGGAGGAGGGCATGGCTACCCACTCTAGTGTTCTTGCCTGGAGAATCCCATGCACAGAGGAGCCTGGCGGGCTACAGGCTACATGGGGTGACAAGAGTCAGACATGACTTAGTGACTAAACACCACCACACACTCTCACCTCCCCAGCAACAACCTCTTCATGGATGGACAGGTGCCTCTATGTCACAGGGAAGGAAGCTGGTGCCTAGCGAGGCCCCGAAGTCTCCTTCCTCAGCTGCGGACAGAACAGAGGTCTGACAGCCCTGTGACTCGGCCAGGTCAGCCAGCACTGGAGGCTGCAGCTCTGGGCGAGTCCACTGGCTGCCCCGGCCCGTTTCCCCACTGACCCAGACAGTGGATACTGGTGATGCAGGAAGCAGACTGCCCACCTCTCCCCGACCCAGGATGAAGTGACTGGAGACTCACTCCCTGTGGACTGAAACTCCACGGTGACAGCCGCAGGACGGGAGGCTGAGCCCTGCCCAGATCACATATTTCTCCTTCTCAAAGTCAGGCGGCCTCCCCAACCACACATGCACAGAAAAGGTCTTGGACATCAAAGGAGAGTGACATTAAGAGATGCTCCACACATAAACCTCTGCAGTAGAGTCCATCTTGGCTAATAGACATGTGCGCGCACACAGAAGAACCTGAGATATACCAAATACGGCTGTGAACCGGGCAAACCAAAATGACCGGCCAAAGGAAAGCTGGAAGAAATGCCTCATCACAGGAATTTGCACCGCCCCGAGGGCACAGCTCAGGGACTCTAAGTCTGCCCATGGGTGTTCCTGTCCACACGCACTGCACTCCTTTTTCCACCTAATACATACTTTACCCTTCACCTCTGTGGGAATTTTCTTCTGCAAAGTTGAAAAGCCAGGGTCTTGCACTGACCACTGGTATACCGGCTAAGATTTGGTGCTCTCACCACTGTGACCCGTTCTCAATCTCTGGCCAAGACCAAAGCCCTGCTTCAAGTGGCTGCCAGCCGAGGCCCCTAAGATCACTGATACCAAGTTCCTCCTGCTGCCGCCGCAGCCCCAGCTCCTGCCACCTCTGACTACACTAAGTGCTTACTGCCTATCATACAACGTTTCTCACAAAAAGGAACTGTAATGAACACACATGTCCTTAAGAGGAATAATACAGCTGCAAGTACATCTTTGAATTAGCTCCTTAAAGAAACCAGAAAAAATATACATATTTGTTTTAACACACAAACAATTTAGAGTATGTTCACTTTAAGGAGTGGCCTTCCTTATGCAGTATGACTCAGTTTCCAGAATGCTCACTTTGCCCCCAGGCCCCAGAAGGGGTCCACAGACAGACCCTTGTAGGTCCCGGGGAGTAAGGACTCCTGACCACTGGCAAACCAATCTAGACCACCTACCCACTTAACACAGCTAAGGACATGGATCATGTGGAAACAACTGCCCGTCGTAATCAATCCGAGCTGGCTTCATATCTACAGGCAACAGTCTTATTTTGGATTATCAATTCTACAAGTCAGATGGGTCCAATTATTACTACAGGATCCTATAAAAATGTTATGTTTTCTGTTTTCCTGATCACTAAAACAAAAAGTCCATCCAACGACCATTAAAACAAACTGGAAATGGATTTTTTTCCACTAAAGCTGGTATCCTAAGCCCAAGCATCTGTCAGTTTCTGGGGTTTGCATCAAAACCAGCAGTCCATAGTTTTCTGGCAAATCTCCATTTCAATTCATTTCAACCATAATTCTCACTTACCTTTATTTGCAACAACAAAATGCCTTTCTCTCTCAGACTGTTACACCTCTCACTTACTAGATTCTTTCCAGTTTTTGCGTTCTCCCTAAAACCTCACTGGAAAATGCGAATGACAAAGTGACGGATGGCACGACATTGCATATTGACACTCTGCTCTTCGTTTAATGTCTAGAAAAACGCCCAGATGTTTAGATCTCCGTATTTTCTACACCGTGCGGTTTAGCCTCCGGTAAGTTGTGGGGCGGCCTCTGCTCTCCCGACACTAGTTAATCTACGAGGCTGTCAAACATGTCACACGGACCGTGAATCACTGCCTCCTGCAGAATTCGCTGAAGCCCCCAAGAAGTGCTCGAGGCAGACAGCTGCACTGGGACCTGCACCCACAGCTCGGCTCTGCACAGAGGCCTTGCTAAATCACCTTCAAGATAAGCCAAGGGCCTGAGTGGAGGCTTTAACAAAAGAAAACGAAAAATTTGTCAAAAACAAATTGGCTGTCTTTCAGATAGACACCTTTTTAGCCGGAGCTCCTCCCCCAACAACACCCACCCAGGCACTCTTCTCAAACTAGTGGAACTCTCATCTTCTAAACAATCTGGAATTTCTGAAGAATGTTGTTTTTGCCTAGTTAATATTTTCACATTTTTCTCCCCCTTCTTGGTCTTTCCCAGTATAATATAATCCTTTGCACCTGCAAAAGCTCCACAGACTGCTGACTGCCAAGAATCCACCACATGATCCTGCCTCCAGGACCAGAGGGCCTGTGGTAAAGGAGAAAGAAAAATACAAGTTATTAAATATTTTTATTTATCAGAACCTCCTGTGGGTTAGTTCTGGGGATGGGAACTTAAGTGAGAAGCTATTTTGGTGGCATTCCTCACTGATGACATAAGTGATTTTCCCAAGGACTTAACGGCCTTCTAAAATAAGTCAAAGAAACCAGGGGGACAGGGACATTAGCGAGCCCAAAGGAAACCATTTTCAGAGAATACGTGTGATACACATACACATATATACACATTTATATATAACATAAAGACCCCTTTAAGACAATGTAACATTTAAAATATTTCCCGTATAATTCTAAACATGTAAATACCATAATACACAAATTAGTCCAAAGAAGTATATACCAAATTCCACAGTTCTGTTTTCAGTCTTTATCCACGCTGTACATGTTTGAAGGATACTGATTCTATTACTAAACAATGTAAAGTTCCTCAAAATGCTTTCACACTGCTCTGTGTAATATGTGTAACATAAAACTCACAATGAGTTTCAAACTGGGCAAGACGATGGCAGGGGTGTGGTGCCTTGCTTGCTGAGAGTTTATGATACACTAGAAAATGAGATACAGTCATTTCAAATGGTGTAGAGTCAGGTCCTGGTTCAGCCTCTGAACACGTATCAAAACCCGAGACTTCCCTGGTGATCCAGTGGTTAAGAATCTGCTTTGCACTGCAGGGGATGCGGGTCTGCTCCCTAGTCAGGGGACGTGGGTCTGCTCCCTAGTCAGGGGACTAAGGTCCTACCTGCCGCAGAGTAACTAAGCCCCAAGCCACGACCAGACAATCCACGGGAGAGATCTCCACATGACCCAGTGAAGGCCCCCCAGTACAGCTACATAAATATTTTAAGAAACAAAACAAAACAAAACAAACAAACATACCAAAAAAAAAAAAAAAAAAAAAACACCCACGGTCTTCCTAACAATCCTAAGAGTCGGGTCCTGTTGCTAGTCTCGTTTTATCCAGGCTTTCTAACAGCAGAGCCTACCCTATTTATTTTTCTCTGTAGCTTTCTTGAGGTATAAATGATACCCAATAAACTACATGTATTTAAAGAAGGTGATACAGTAACTTCTGATACACATACATATGAAACATCGCCATGACTGAGATAATGAGCGTATCCATCACCAAAAAGCTTTGTTGTCCCTCTGTCATCCCCCTTTCCTGACCAAACCTTAAACAATCTGATTGATCCCTATAGATTAGTTTGCCTTTCCTGGAATTGTATATAAATGTAATTACACATTAACTTTTTAACACAAATTCTTTGCTTCAGATTTTTTGTATGATTTGCTCATGTGAATGTGGGTATCGATCATCTGTTCCTTTTTGTTGGTTAAATGATAGTCCATTGTATAGACGTGTCCTTATTTATTTGTCTGCGTATCTGCCTGCTGATGGACCTTTGCGACTTTTCCAGTTTGGGACTACTATGAATAAAACTGTTAAGAACGTTTATATTTATGACTTCGTATGGACACATACCTTCATTTCTCCTGGAAAAATACCCAGGAGTGAAAGAACTGAGCCACATGGCAGATGTATGCAGGTACACTTTTTAAGAAACTATCTGACTGTTTTAGAAACTGTTGTACCATTTTACATTTAGACCAGTTTCTTTACATCTTTTTCAATATCTGGTATTGTCAGTATTTTTAATATTTTACCATTTTAATTCATATGCAGTAGTATTTCATTGTGGTTTCAATATGTATTTCCCTAATAATGTTGAGCTCCTTTTCATGTACTTTTTTTACCACTCATAAAATATCTTCTTTATGAAGTGTCTGTTCAAATGTCTGGCACATTTTTATCGGGTTGTCTGTAATTATCGAGTTTTGACAGTTCTTTCTTAGTCACTACCTTTTATCTTCTTGCCTTACTGAATTGCTTCGGGCCTCTAGCATAATGGCAAGTACCACAGTAAGGACAAAGAATATCAGAAATAAGACCTCTTAAATATATTCATTACAATGGTTAGAACGGTATATATAATATCCTGTCAATGGTGGTGTGACATTTTCACAGATGATCAAATATCTGTGACATTTTCACAGATGATCAAATATCCCACAACTAGCAAATGGGACCTATTTAAACTTAAAAGCTTTTGCATAGCAAAGCAAACCATCAACAAGATGAAAAGACAACCCTCAGAATGGGAGAAAATATTTGCAAATGAAGAAACAGACAAAGGATTAATCTCCAAAATACAGAAGCAGTTCATTCAGCTCTATATCAAAAATAATAACAATAATAATAACAACCCAATCAAAAAATGGGCACAAAGCCTAAACAGAAATTTTTCCAAAGAAGACATATGGATGGTCAATGAACATGAAAAAGATGCTCACCACTCCTCATTATTAGAGAAATGCAAATCAAACTACAATGGGATACCACCAAATAGCCATCATCAAAAAATCTACAAACCTGGACTCCCATGGTGATACAGTGGCTAAGAACCCCCCTCCCAATGCAGAGTACACAGGTGTGCATCCCACATGTCTGGGAGCAGCTAAGCCCATGTGCCACAACTACTCAGCCAGAGTTCTGCAAATAATGCAGCCTGTGCACCAAGAAGCCATGATCCACAGCGAGAGAGGCCACCACCACGAGAAGCCCGTGACCATGCAAGGCAGCCCCTGCCCACTGCAATTAGAGAAAGACCACTCGCAGCAACAAAGACTCATAGCAACTGAAAATAAAATTAAACCAATAAACTTCACTTCGAAATTAAAGATCTACAAATCCCTAAGTGCTGCAGAGGATATGGAGAAAAGGGAACCCTCCTGCAGTACTGGTGGGAATGTAAATGCATACAACCACTGTGAAGACGAGTATGGAGGTCCCTCAAAAAGTTAAAACCAGAACTACCGGCAATCCCACTACTGGGCACTCTCAGAAACCCGTAACTCAAAACGACACATGCAACCTGAAGCTCACTGTAGCACTGTCCACAAGAGCTGAGGACCGGAAGCAACCCAAATGTCCATCCGTAGATAAAGATGTGGCACATACACAGAATGGAACACTGCTGTTTGGTTGCCAAGTTGGGTCTCACTCTCCAATTCGAGAAGGAACAAAGATGCTGAGCCAAATGGGAAATAGTGCCCAGCTGTGGATGTGTCTGGTGGTGAAAGTGAAGCCTGATGCTGTCAAGAACAATACTGTATAGTAACCTGCAATGTTAGGTCCATGAAACAAGGTCAATTGGAAGTGGTCAAAAAGGAGATGAAAGAGTGAACCATCAACATTCGAGCAATCAGTGAACTAAAATGGACTGGAATGGGTGAATTTAACTCAAATGACCATTATATCTACGATTGTAGGCAAGAATCTCTTAGAAGAAATGTACTAGTCCTCATAGTCAACAAGAGTCCAAAATGCAGTACTTGGGTGCAAACTTTAAAAAAAAAAAAAAAAAAAAAAACCACTGGAAAGATCTCTGGTTCATTTCCAAGGCAAATCATTCAATATCACATAATTCAAGTCTAGGCCCCAAACACTAATGCCAAAGAAGCTGAAGTTGAATGGTTTTATGATGACCTACAAGACCTTCCAGAACACCAAAAGAAGATGTCCTTTTCATCATAGAGGATTAGAATGCAAAAGCAGGAAGTCAAGAGATACCTGGAGTAACCGGCAAGTTTGGCCTTGGAGTACAAAATGAAGCAGGGCAAAGGCTGAGTTTTGCCAAGATAACACACTGGTTACAGCAAACACCTTCTTCCAACAACACAAAAGACAACTCTACACATGGATGTCACCAAACGGTCAATACTGAAATCAGATTGATTATATTGTTTGTAGCCATACAGATGTATAGATGTACAGATGGAGAAGACCCATACAGTCAGCAAAAATAAGACCAGGTGCTGACTGTGGCTCAGATCATGAACTCCTTATTAAAATTCAGACTTAAATTGAAGAATGTAAGGAAAACCACTAGGCTATCCAGGTATGATCTAAATCAAATCCATTATGTTTAGACAGTGGAAGTGACAAATAGATTCAAGGGATTAGATCTGATAGACTGCCCAAAGAACTATAGACGAATGTTCCTAACACTGCACAGGACGTGATGATCAAAACCATCCCCAAGAAAAAGTGATGCAAAAAGGCAAAATGGTTGTCTGAGGAGGCCTTACAAACAGCTGAGAATCCATTATGTTTAGACAGTGGAAGTGACAAATAGATTCAAGGGATTAGATCTGATAGACTGCCCAAAGAACTATAGACGAATGTTCCTAACACTGCACAGGACGTGATGATCAAAACCATCCCCAAGAAAAAGTGATGCAAAAAGGCAAAATGGTTGTCTGAGGAGGCCTTACAAACAGCTGAGAAAAGAAGAGAATTGAAAGGCAAAGGAGAAAAAGGAAAGATATACCCTTTTGAATGCAGGGTTCCAGAGAATAGCAAGCAGAGATAAGAAAGTCTTTTAAAGCAAACAATGCAAAGAAGTAGAGGAAAACAAAAGAATACGAAAGACTAGAGATCTCTAAAGAACAGAAACAGTATGGGCCTAACAAAAAAAGAACATATTAAGAAGAGGTGCCAAGACTACACAGAAGAACTGTACAAAAAAGATCTTCATGACCCAGATAACCACGATGGTGTGATCACTCACCTAAAGCCAGACAACCTGAAGTGCAAAGTCAAGTGGGCCTTAGGAAGCATCACTACGAACAAAGCTAGTGCAGGTGAGGGAATTCCAGTCTGAGCTATTTCAAATCCTAAAAGACGATGCTGTGAAAGTGCTGCACTCAATATGCCAGCAAATTTGGAAAACTCAGCAGTGGCCATAGGACTGGAAAAGGTCAGTTTTCATTACAATTCCAGAGAAGTGCAATGCCAAAGAATGTTCCAGCTACCACACAATTGCACTCATTTCACATGCTAGCAAAGTAATGCTCAAAATCCTTCAAGCTAGGCTTCAACAGTATGTGAACAAAGAACTTCCAGATGTATAAGCTGGATTTAGAAAAGGTAGAGGAACCACAGATCAAATTGCCAACATCAGTTGGTCATAGAAAAAGTCAGAGAATTCCAGAACACCTATTTCAGACTATGCTAAAGCCTTTGACTGCAAAGATCACAATAAACTGAAAATTCTTAAAGGGATGGGAATACCAGACCACCTGACCTGCCTCCTGAGAAATCTGTATGCAGGTCAAAAAGCAACAGTTAGAACTGGACATGGAACAACAGACTGGTTCCAAATTGGGAAAGGAATACGTCAAGCCTGTATATGTCACCCTGCTTATTTAACTTGTCTGCAGAGTGCATCATGCAAAATGCCAGGCTGGATGAAGCACAAGCTGGAATAAGATTGCTGGGAGAAATATCAATAATCTTAGATATGCAGATGACACCACCCTTATGGCAGAAAGTGAAGAGGAATGAAAGAGCCTCTTGATGAGGGTGAAAGAGGAGAGTGAAAAATCTGGCTTAAAGCTCAACATTCAAAAAACAAAGATCTGGTCCCATCGCTTCATGGCAAATAGATGGGGAAACAGTGAGAGACTTTATCTTCTTGGGCTCCAAAATCACTGTGGATGATGACTGCAGCCATGAAATTAAAAGACGCTTGCTCCTTGGAAGAAGAGCCATGACAATCCTAGGCAGCATATTAAAAAGCAGAGACATTACTTTGCTGACAAAGGCTATAGTGTCAAAGCTATGCTTTTTCCAGTAGTCATGTATGGATGTGAGAAGTGGACAATAAAAATGCCAAAAGAATGGAATGCTCAAGTGGCCAAAGAATGGAAGCCTTCGAACTGTTGTCTGGAGAAGACCCTTGAAAGTCCCTTGCACAGCAAGGAGATCAAACCAGTCAGGAAATCAAACCTGAATACTCACTGGAAGGACTGATGCTGAAGCTGAAGCTCTTAATATTTTTTGGCTACCTGATGCAAAGAGCTGACTCACGGGAAAAGACTCTGATGCTGGGAAAGAATGAAGGCAAACGGAGAAGGGGACAACAGAGCATGAGATGGTTGGATGGCATCAACTCAATGGACATGAGTTTGAGCAAGCTCCAGGAGTTGGTGAAGGACAGGGAAGCCTGGCGTGCTGCAGTCCATGGGTTCACAGAGTCAGACACGACTGAGCGACTGAAGAACAGCAGTATAGAGGAGGAATGAAGCTGGGACGTTTGCAGTGATATGAATGGACCTAGCATCCTTCCTACGGAGTGAAGTAAGAGAAAGACAACTATCATGTGTTACTGAATATAGAGGAAGTTTAGGAAAACGGAACAGGAGAAGCTATTTGCAGGGCAGGAATACAGACGCAGACACAGCGAATAGACATGCAGACACAGGTTGGGAGAGGGCAAGGCTGGGACGGACTGCAGGAGCAGCACACACATGTGCACCACTGCCGTGAGACAGACGCTGCTGGGGCGCTGCCTCTAAATATACACACACAGACATATACACCAC